>JAJJMB010007708.1:16781100-16887850 GCA_023531105.1 Papaver atlanticum
GGAGTGATACATATCACCATAGTATTATTTCAAAGTTGTGATGCAATCAGACTTTGATTATCTACAATAATACTATGACATTGTATAACAATGATTGAGAACATCTGTTTTCTTATTGTTATGGCTGTGGATCTTCGGCAACAATGATGCTGAGTTGAACACGTCAGAATCGCTGGAGTAACGAAGAATTCAAGGAATATTGAAGAGCCATGGAAATAAAGCATGATGGATGAGAAGCGACAAAGTTTATTTATTTTGTAATCCATATGTATTGATGGTTTTTTCACTAAAATTGACAAAGGGGGAGATTTTTAGAGCACTGCTCGGTCGAACTCGCAAGCGTTGCTATCTCAAGCTTATCAAAACTATATACTTGATTTCTAGTCTACTTATGGCTATGTCTCAGATTAGGATAGAATGTGTAGTCTAGATTTAGACTTCACGGCGTTCACCAATTAAAGAAGAAGATCTACTGAGGATCTTAGAGGAACTTCATCAACAAAAGGTATGTGGAGACTAAAACTTATCTATCACTCAGAAGTCTATTAGATCTATTATATCTTCTAATGAGACTAAGTCGTATAGCTATATAGACTTTTATATTATACACATTTGATATTTCGATCCGAGTTTATCTCGCTTATCTATTTCTCGAAATATGTGTTGGAAGTTTTTGCTTTAGCTATGTTCATCATATTCTTGATGAGTTTAGTTGGAAACAGTCTATTTGTTGGAAACTAAATGTTAAGTCAAAAGATGATCATGTGAAAATTACATTGAACATCTTATATGATTTGTGTGAGATAATCATTTGATGTTAGCTTTGTAAGTTTCGTATTGATCGTTCGATCACTTGAAAATTACTTGAAGCTAATAGTATGTGTAAGATTACTATTGTCGCCTTCCAAGGATGTTTCAATGATTGAAATGAGAGTTTAGAACAATTACCCATGTCTGGATACAACACGGTATGCATACTTAGTATGCGAACTGTATTGCGATGATTCAGGTCTGGAACTCTTGTTTGGGTACCTAGTATGCGAACAAGTTTACCTGAGTTGGGTCTGGAACGGTTGTTCACGAACCAGGTTTGCGAATGGCTTGACTAGGCCAAGGTCCGGAGATGTTGTTCGCGTACCTGGTTTGTGAACACAGTGATGAAGTTCTAAAATCGGTATTGTATGATTCTCATACTCATGAACTAAGATATTTATGATTTAAGGAATGCAAAGTTTGCAAACCGTGGCTTATTGATTCTTGTATAAGTACTTTGTACAAGTACGAATCAAACCAATTTCGATTAAATTTTTTTATATAAATTTCTATGAGATAGTGAACAATTGAACAACTCTATTTGAAACACAATTAGATTCATTTGATTATCTTTCATTATTAATTGATCATCATATTTGATCTAGAAGTGTTAGATGAATACGGCTAAAACTAAAGTGTTCATATGGCTAACTTCGGTTAACTGTTATTGAGCCAACTCAATATACACGTTTAGGTACGGTAACCCATATCTAAATATAAGTATATTTCATTTTTGTGTAAAAAGCTAAGACCATCGAACGGTGGAGATTGATTGCTTTATTTCTAAGCAGACTTAGCTTGAATCTTAAATCAGGAGTTCATCTAACGGTGAATATTGAATGCTTTGTGACTAAGTTGTAAGAAACCCTGATTTGAAAGGCTACATAAGGGAGAACTCTAGCACTTGGAAAACCTAATCCCCACAATTCTGTGTGTTCCTAGTTGCAAACTAGAGTCTATTCTACTTTAGCCTAGGTTTTTCCAAAACCATTATTAGGTTAACTACTTAAGGACTTCATTGGGATTCGTGAAGCCAGATCCAACTATTTTCTCTGTAGTTACGTATTCTGATCTTACTTATTCTATCGTATTAAGTTTTACCTTCTCTAAGATTTACTCGAGATTTATCTCCGATAGGTAAGATATAAAAAGTAATCACAAAAGTTCTTCGTCTCAGACTCTTTTGATTCCGCAATAACTTTTCCTATTAATCACCTTGGTTATTGTGAGGTGACTAATATTTCTAGGATGCTCTTCGGGAGTATATGACCGGATTATTAGCTGGTTCCTGTTCACCTTTATTTTCGTATCAAAAGATGGAACAAACCGAATAAAGGATAGACATATCTGTGGGAGACAGATTTATTTATAAATCTTCGACTTTGGGTCATAGCAACTCTTAGTTGTGGGTTAGATCAGCTAAGGGAATCAAGTGCATAGAATCCGCCGTGGTTCTAGAGGCGTAAGGAACGCGACTGTACCTTAATCGGTATGAGACTTGGTTAGGGCTCAACAACATTCCAGTCCGAAGTTAACTTGTAGTAGGTTAGAGTCTGTAGCGGCTTAGTACAGTGTGGTGTTCAATCTGGACTAGGTCCCCGAGTTTTTCTACATTTGCGGTTTCCTCGTTAAAAAAATTTCTGGTGTCTGTGTTATTTCTTTTCCGCATTAAATTTTTATATAATTGAAATATCACAGGTTGTGCGTAGTTCAATCAGTTGGTAAATCCGACCTTGTTTTTTGGATAGAACTTGATTGACACTTGGTCTTTGGTACCGTCCAAGTTATTTCTCATATCAATTAGGCTCGCAGATTTCTATCTGTTTCATTTGCTGATTGTGTTGAGAAAGAGATAAAAACTCTTTGATATAAATCTTGATTGAGTCTCACTTTTAAGTTGGTGCTCTCGGAATTTAATTGGAGTTTAGTCCATACAGATTGCCGAACGAATTATTGGGTGTGGTTGTTATACCCCCGCTTTTTCACACTTAATCTGATAGCGCATTTTAATCTTATATGTGTGGACATGTCTTGTATACTTGATGCAGGCGACATCTCAAACCAAACGCCTCAGACGCGGCGACAACATTAATCGGGTATGAAAGGAATGGTCGTTAGATTCATTTATGACTATTCGAGGTAACATTGAACATCATAATAGTTATGGGGCATATTTCTTTGTTCATGTTGCTGGATACTATAACAAAAATGGAGCTGGCAGTTGTGACCTAGGCATTGGGGTTCTAATTCTCAATTGGCAAGGTGCACCAATTATTGCTCATTCTTATTTCACTGATAATGAAAGTAAAAATGTTTCAACATTTTATTAAGAGATGAGGGAAGCGAGTGTAGGTATAGATTTGGCAAATGGATTTAGGATTAAGTATATTCATTTGATTTGCACTTCTTCGGATGTTTCTGTTGCTCTTTCTAATTGTGATCGTGGAAGCTCTGTTGAAGTTGAAGGTAATATGATATACCAGTTGTCTTGGCAAATCATGTGCAAACTCTAGAAACGAAGAATGGATTTTCGGAAAGATGATGAAAGTTTGAAAGAGAAACATTTTAATTTTCAAATTTTGCAGGTGAAAAAATGAATAATATTGTTGCGAAGTATCTAGCAAGACTTATAGAAACTGTGGATATGAGTCTGATAAAGTTGAGTAAGCATGATGCTTTAGTGGATGTTATGTACAAAGATGCAACAGGTTTGTCTCGAGTGACTTTATTCTGGATGGGCGATTTAGTTCATATGTTTGTTTGTCATTTGTCTTTAGATTCTAAGTTTAAAACAGCATCTTATTAGTTCCTGTAACCACTTGTTTTGTTATTTGTCTTAGATTCTAATTTCCAAACAACTGTTCACATTACAAATTACAAAAAAATAGTATATGTTTCTTATTTTAAAAAATTCTAGATGAATTATACTCCCTCCATCCTAAACAGATGACCTATTTATTATTAAAATTTATCCCACAAATGGATGACTTATATCATTAAACAAGGGGATATTTCCAAATTTACCCTTTTAATTGACTTTTGTTAGCATAATAAATATGTTTAATTTGATAGCCATGTTTATATACGCTACATAGGTTTTAAAATGTTTTTCAATGGTGTAAAGTTTACGAAGAACCCACAATTAAAGAATACTCCAGGTTAAATGGAGTTAGATTTAAGCTAAGTTTTTTTTAGGTGTGAAATAACCATATTATCCTTAATCAAATTGGGGATAATAAAGATTCATCCAAATTTAAAATTTAAACGAAGAAAAAGATCATCAAATCTCCAGATAATGGGCCAAGAGCGTGATTCCTAAATGCTAGATGTTGATGCGGAAGCACCATTCCTCTAATTGTATCCCACTTCCAAGTTGATTCTCAAATTATTTATTTCAAACATAATGACCAAAAATCGTCAAATGGTGAACAAACCCCATTTCTCAAAATTGAAACTGAAACCCCAAATTGAAAATCAATTTCATACAAAATCCATATACCAAACTCTATGATCATAAAAGAATTTAAACCTAAAGTGAAAAAATATTCAAGAAAAAAGAAGATAATCGAAGTGTAAGTACAAAAAGAGGAACATACTCAAACAGATAAAGTAGTTTTGGAATTAGTGGAGTTCCAAAACCTAACTCCATCAGGATTAATATTATTATTACTCCCAACATCAAGAGATTCACTGATAGATCGAATCGGTTGAAAATCATAATTAGGTAATATCTCTTCTTTGAGATCTTTCCACCATCGACGCTGCTATCCTAACTCCATCCAATAAATGATTAGTGGGATGAATACAATATCGACCCCCTTTTTTTTGCATGTTAAACGTTGACATTGCTTTGCTATGCCGACAAAGTCTCTCCGTCTCTGTAGTGAATATCTTCCAAAATCCTTCTTCTTTTTCTCTTAATCTCTATACAAACACTAACAATTAAAATTAAAATTAAAATATATTGTTTTGGTGATACTCAGGGGTAATTTTGAACATGTAATTGGTGGATATGAAATACTGTTCCCATCCTTAGAGTCATGCTAAGGAGTGCTTTCTAGGGATGAAAGTACTAAACTACCTTTTAAAACAAATAAAAGCCAAATCTAAAAACCAAAATCTATTCTTCTCATACCCCATTTCCCTTTCAACTTCTATTCTCTTCTCTTTTTTTCTTTCTTTTTTTACTCAAAAAGGACAATATATTAATGAAAATAGAGATACCACAAAGGGGTGGGATCCCTAGAGTACAACGATCATGAGATATGATCAAAAAAACAAAACCAGCATAGTTGCCAACTGAAAACTGTGGTAAGCAAATTACATCAGAAATAAAATAAACAACTCAGTTAAGGAAAACCCATGACCCCTTCCCAATTATGAAGCATCAAATTTATAGATTAGTTTTCTCTTTTTCTTTTCTGCCGGTTCCTTTCTTTGAATATTTTTTTCCATCATTATTTCAACACGGTTTCATCATTTCTTAAAAAAATCTTTGGCAATTAATCAATTATATAAACATGTCTCTTTAATAGAAACCTAATCATCGATTCGTTTT
Organism: Papaver atlanticum; assembly: GCA_023531105.1. Classification (NCBI taxonomy): domain Eukaryota; kingdom Viridiplantae; phylum Streptophyta; class Magnoliopsida; order Ranunculales; family Papaveraceae; genus Papaver; species Papaver atlanticum. The sequence goes on from JAJJMB010007708.1 coordinate 16,786,472, forward strand.
AAAAGAACTCGTTTAGGTTAGAATAAAAAATTGTAACTGAAAATTTTCAGTTTCAGTTAATACTGGCATAGTTTTAGTACGAACACCATGCCGTTTTACTATGCCGGCGCTATTTTTAGTATGAATACCATGCCGAAATTAATTGCAGGCATGCTCGATCGAAATCTACAAATACCGATAGTCAAGTGAAAAAAACTCTAAGTTTCTTGGAAATTTGCATCATGTGCCGGCATAGCAAGTTCAGCAATGTGTCTTGCCGCCACCGCTACCGGCATGCTCGATAATGAACATTATGTGCCGGCAGTGTACTTTGGAGCACTCTTTATATATATAAAATGCCGACTACAATTTCAAATTTGGGGATATTGTGTGTCGGTGAAAGTATGAATGCCATGCCGATTAGGTCCCTGCCAACATGGTATTCATATTATTATCATGCCGACACTGAGTTTTTCAAACGTAATAATGGCGAATTTAATGGGAAAAAAAATCAAATCAAATTAAATTAAGACATATATATGAGTATTCAGAGCACTTGTATGTTCAGCTTGTTTTCTTTCCTTTGTTGGTTCTTCATCTAAACCCTCATGATCATAAATATCTTGATTTAATGTTGTTACATCAATAAATTCAATGATAATGATTTATACTAATCATTATCAGACTAATCCAAACATGATTAACTATTAATTATGATTAGTGGGGTAAATCAAGAATTATATAAAATATATGAATATGAGGTACCTGCGAGTTACTACTTAAATCCCTATCTTGTCTTATTAGCATATCCCCAATTGTGCGTACGTAATTTAGTTTCACCAAAATTATTTGGAAAAGGAGTTATTCAAATTACTTCGTAATATTTTATTCATTTTTTTATTTTTAATATCCCATAATTTGTGGTGGTATGACACCTATGTGAGTTCTTTACAAATATCTAGGGCGCTCCTTTCTATACCCCCAAGAAACACTAACGATACACCTATTTGTTAGTTATAGTAGTTAACACAGGAATCTTCAAATTTACCAGAATTTTTTTATTCCGATACCCCCTCCCTGAAGTTTTTTAGATATACATTAGTAACCATATATAAATCCATTGAACATATTCGCTAAAAATGAGAATCTCTCCAAAATATTTCTTCCAAAAACAAATATACATTAGTAACTCAAGTTTTTCATCATGCGTCTGAAACATCAAAAACGAAGCAGTTCCCAAGTCCCAATATGTTAAAACCATAAACAGTAAGACAAGAAATCAATATATGGGTGGAAAATAATATTTAAATTCATAGGATAAAACAATGCAAATTTAGTTTCACAAAATACTGAATGAATCCTAGTGGTTGACGCTTGAAAAACAATGCCCATATCTTCTTTCTTCTTCCTTTCAAGGTCTTCAGCAGTCTCCGTAACCACCTAACAACAAGTATGAGAAGTTATTTTCCGATCTCCAAAGTAGATTCGACAATTTTAGGTTTTAATCAATCAATTTTTAATCAAGAAGTTTCAATCAATCAAAAAGAAAACAACCTAAAGGGTTTTTTTAGTAACCATGGGTTTTGTTTTTCTTTATATATCCAAACAGATAACAAGAGGTTTTAATTAGAGTTAAAAGATAAATCTCTCGAATTTGCTCGGGAAACCCAAACGACGATGTTTAGAAGATAAAAAATAATAAATCCAATGTCTTTGTTTCTTTCTCAAAATAGTCATAAAGGAATAAATCGGAAAGGAAAATATCGGCAGTTATCGGGGGTACACAGCATAGATATTTTTGATGGGGTAGGAAAATTATCTATGTGGGTACACAGATAAATGGGTACCGTTAGTATTTTGTGAGGGTACATATAGGAACTCCCAATATCTATGATGGTATGCATACCTGGTATGTGTACCATGAAGTCCAAACATCCCGAACTACTATTTTCAAACCTAAATATTTAAGAACCTTAAACACAAATCAAGTTAGGTAGACATGAACGATATACAAGGTACATAGATCATTATAAGTACTTTAAGAAAATAATAAAATCATAAATCTTTCTCAAGTTTAGAGACATACCTTTTAGAAGAATCCAATCGAATTACACACCGTTACCAAAAATTCAAAATCTTACCCAACATAATATGTATGTCCCAATTCTTGTGCTTCCCTCACCGTATACATAACAGGGCATTTCTTGGTGAGGATGCACTTTCAACACAATCAAGTTGTGTTGAGGTGAACAATGTCTTGCTCACCACAGGTGACAGAAAATGACTTTTCCGCAACCATGGATTTTTCACAATCTATAGTTTTTGGTTTATCCCGTTTCTTCTTCCACCGATTCTTGTGTTCCACTTTTGAATTATCATGAAAGAGATCACTATTAGAACCTTTCATATCCAAATTAATATTTCCAAAGAAATTTTTAACTTCCAACATCATGAATACTGCCTTCTCCATAGTCATGGAATTTTCTGGGTGATCATTCCTTTTCACACTCAAAGCATTGTTGACTTTCTTTGGTACCCACTTCTGAGTGCGTTTAGGAATAATTGGAACCTTCTTCCCATTACTCTCTTCTAGATTTATAGAAATAGAATTGGATTGACTATTCTTTTGCAAGTTAGTCTTTTTCCAATTGGGAGCATCGGATCTTGTATTCGTCTTTTAAAGTTATCCTTTTACAATTGTGAAAAGACTTCGTGTGACATTTATGGGCAAATCTAGGTTTATCACAATACTGATTCCTTTGCCTAAAGGTTGGACGTTCACAAATCGTAATGTCAAGGGTGTTAGACTTAACATATGATCTAGGTTTAATCACTTCTTTTGACACCCAAATAAAAATATCATGAAGTTTTTCATTCCTTATACAAAAACAACATCTCCTTTCCATGTGACCTTTGTTTCAGCAATAATAACAAATATAAGGAACGTTCTTACCTGGATTCATGTGTGTTGGTTTTGGAGGTTGATATACTTTTCTCTTTCGAACCTTAACTACCGGTGAAGGTATTTCACTTTTGCCATCAGTTGAAACCTTTTGTTCAGAAGAATCACTAGCCTTGACAAATTTTACCTCTGTGCTAATACTTGGAGCATCTATTCCCTTATATCCCAATCCTCGTGTATCACGATGATTTTTACTTTCTCCAAGCATTGTGGTTAATTTGCTTGATCTAGTATTGAACTTTTTCAAGTCATCTTCCAACATCTTGATTTTATCAAAAACAACAGCTAAATCAGCCTCAAGGCATTTTTCTCGAGCGAGACAAGCGCTTTCCCTGTCATCAGAACTTATTTGTTGGGAGTTAATTCTTGCTTCAGTTACTGCAAGTTTTTCTTCCAACTTAGAGAAATCTTGACGAAGATTATCACATTCAAGTGACTTTTTACTTAGGTCATTCACACGATCTTTGAGTATCGAATCGTTAATGTTATTCCAAGAATAAAGAACTGAGTAAATTCTTCTCAATTTCTTATTTTCTCGACAGAGATGGGGTTAGACAAGGAGTGACAGAAGAAGTCGTCAACTTTTCCACCGGCTTCAAAATCATAACATACTCTGAGATTTCCTCATCAACATCTCTATCAATATCTGAGTTGTTAGAGCATAGCTCGGTTGAACCCACCAAGCATTGGTATGTCAAGTTTGGTTGTCATATTTTAGTGAATCAAAACTCATCTAAGAGTCACTTGATTATGTACTAGAGACAACTTCGTATAGGTTAGACTAGAAAGTCTAGGATAATGAGACATACAAGTATTACTCGAAGACTTGAAGAATGTGAAGAAGTAACAAGCTACAATGACGACATCATCCTTCCTCTTGAGGTTAGTAATATTTGACTTGAACTGTTTCATTCCTAACGTATCTTTCAAGTCGTGCTATATTGAAAACATCACTGCGAAGCTGTGAATGATTATACTCTAGTAGTAAGACATGATCACATGATCATAGTGTTAAGGAATTAGGATACGAAGTATAACGCTTATCTTTTGAACTTCGTATATTTATGACATCGAAATAGTCGTATGAATGCTATTGTAATTATGTGTATAAGTAAAGGTGAAGATTTCATCCGAGGAAACAATGTTTACATTTGTTTAAAGGAAGTACATTCATGAACTTGTTTTATGAATCGAAAGGGAAATCGCTAGGCTTATTGGTATTGTTATTCATTGCATATCTTTGGATTACCAATATGTGTGAGTTAGTAAAACCGATCATAACTTGTTATATATCTTGGTATAACTAATCACAGTGCCTGACTTATGAATTGGTATGACTTTTATTAGTGTAACTGATCCTAAGTAATCACCTAAGATGGTATGATCGATATTTGCAATTGGTGTGACCGATCCTAGTAATTGGTGTAAACAATCACAAAAGAGTTGTGTAATCGATCCTTGTAATTGGCGTAACCGGTCCTAGTAATTGGTGTAACCGATCCTAATGATTTGTGTAACCGATCACAAGTAATACCATGAATATTTGGTAACCGGTCCTGGTAATTGATGTAACCGATCCTGGCAACTGATGTAACCAGTCCCAGTAACCATATTAAGGTAGAATCGATCCTTGTGTTTGGTAGAACCGTAAACCCATGACTAGTGATTTGATATTTGATCAATCACATAGTTGTCATGGAATACAGATGAGAGAATTCTAAACTTGTTTGGAAGTGTGGTATAATCGATTCCAAGATTGTAAATATGAAAAAGGATTTACAAAGAAAAAGATGTCAACATACTTTGAATATGATCAGTAACTCTTATCTTTTATTGTTCAAAGATATTCCTTAATAACTCAAGGAGATCCCGGACCGAAATAAATTAAGAATCTTTTAATTAAGGTTATTAGTTTTTAATGCTTTTAATTACCAGCAATTAAATGCATATCTCTGGAAAATAAAAATTGGTAATGTGCCTTTACTAATTGGAGATTTTCTAGTGAGATTTCGGAAAATATTGGACAAAGCATTTCCAGGAATTATGAAAACCGATTTGGGCATTTATTGCATATCTTGAGAATATTCAGTTTTGGACATTCCTTGATGTCCAAACATCCTTGGTCTATAGATACCCAAGTTTGCATTTCTAGTAAACCATCCTGCATTTCTAGCAAACCATCCTAAGAGCCAGGCAAACTTCATCTTTTTGTTGTTTCTGGTGGAGCCGTCTATTCGGAGAGGAAAGTACCTAATTAGGCGAAATCTCTTACGACCGCTCATTTAAAAACTTCTGTGGGATCAAGAAACTCTACGAGTACCTGATAGACGCATTTATGTGTCTATTTTCATCTCTATTGTGCATATTGTTGGTACCCATTTTTGTACTAATTTTGGTATTTTATCCCTTTGTAGGTGTTTTTGGAGAAATAGGCTTTTGCAGCGAAATTGGCTCAAAAAGTTGTTAAATACACCTGGAAGGACATTTGCTATTCGGACTCTCATTTTGGATAAGGGGTAACCCATTTCCAAGCAGCTACTTAACACAGACCGGGACTAGATAGGGGGAGGTCACTTTCTTCTCAAAATTCAAATTCTGTTTTTGGCGGGAAAATATAAACACATTCTGGCAGTTTTGGTGGTAGTGATTTGGAGGAGTTTGAGGTCGATTAAACATCTGATTTTCATAAGGTAGACTCCTTATGGGTCTAGGAATCTAACATGGGTGTTTAAATCGATTAAACTGGGATCAATCGACGGATTTTTATCTCAACAGCAAAATACGGAAAGTCACGTGTGTGACCGATTTTAGGAAATTTTAGAGAGATTAAAGGCAAGATTTTCTTCCCAAATCTTGATATATATCTAAGGAAGAGTTTAGAATCAAAAGGAAAGCTCAGATACGCGTGTAAATTCTAAAACAAGAAATTGCCGCAACTTTGCCGTGAAGAGAAAGAAAGAGATTTCGGAAGATTTTGGAGAGATTTAATCGGTATTTTTGATATAAATAGATTGTTTGGGTCATATAGAAGGGGTGTCGAGAGTTTGGGGGGCTGAGAAGGGCTGAGGAGTGAGAAATCAAGACGAACAGAAAGCTACCTGCTGCTGTTTTCTGCTGGTGCGGAGCTGAAGAACACGAAGAACATAAGACGCACACTGAACAGTCGCGAAGAAAACGAAGAACTTCGACCCACACTGAACCGTCGCAGTAGCAGTCTTATATTCAACTACAGAAAGCTGTTATCGTTTTTTACTGTCGTTGCTTAATACCTTCAGCGACCATTACCTTCCTTACAAAAAGCTTTTTGTAACTACAGCTCGTCCTTTTTAATAAAAACACCTTATTTGATCAATGAAATCAACTTTTGAGCATATTTCTAATATGAGGAGCTAAACCCCAACACTGGGATGACGGAGGAAGCCCTATTTCACGCATGTGGTAATTCTAATAATTCTTTTATGACTATTTGCATTGATTTTTAATTGATTTATGATTTTTATTGAATGGGTGTGATATTGTTTGATGATGTATGCTTGGTCAATGTATTTTTGATACATCATGCTTTTGATTTACAGTCATTGCTTTTCAAAAATATACTTTTGGCAAAGAATAAGAGTCCATATTTTTTAATATTTGAGCTATAATTGATTGGAATTATTATTTGAATCACATGAATGAAATCCCAGTAACTCTCGCACCTTTGTAATATTTTTGTTTATATATTTTTATTAAATTTAAAAACTCGAATCTTCACAAGTCCGAGTGAACGACAACCTTACTTACCACTTTAAAACTACATCAATTTTTGGCGCCGCCGACGCGGATTTGTTTTTAGATTTAGAGTTTTTAGATTTTTATTCTTTTGTTCTTTTTTACGTTTCTTGGGTATTTGTCTTTTTGTTGCAGGTTTTGAATCAAAGAGGAATTGGAGACGAAAGACCTGGGGGATTAAAAGCTAGACAAAGCGAAAAGAACGAGGAAAAGACGAAGATATTTTTTTTAATTAGATTTATTTTTTATTTTTAGAAATTGTAAATAGGACTTTATTTTTGTAAATTTTTATTTTTGTGAATTTTTATTTTTGGACATTTTTATTTTTTTATTTTTGGGACAGTAAACATTGGACATTATTTTTATTTTTAAACCCCACGGAAGGGTATATTTTTTAAATATAAACTGTTTGCAGGGAAGGACGACGATTACGATATCGTCTCGGCCCCTCGGGTTCGCACACTGACATAGGAGTTGATGGCCCGAGTCGACTTCAGCGGTTCTTCGCCCATATGGTACCGGAGGTAAACTTTTAAACACCCGTGAATCTCCTGTCAGCGGGTTTACCGTCTTCCTTAAGGTGCATAAATGTTGAGGCTTTGAATACGGATTTTAATTTCCTAGTAAAGGGCAAGGCCAGGCCATACAAGATAATGGTTCGTATTTCATCACCGTTTTCTTCTTGCCCGCCTTAGGAAAATGATACCGAATGCGAACCCAAGCTTAAAATATTGACTAGAACGAGGGTAACGAGCTTGTAGAAAAGTCGTTCAAAAGGATCGTATTGAGTATCTTGTTAGCCTTACTCAAAGTTCAGGAAGATTACTATAAGTCGATTAGAGCCTCCTTGTAACCCAGGGAAGCGTTGCCAAAGAGGTGGGGGTATCAAAGCTCCTCTGAGCTTCTCCTACTTCTCTTCGGCTTACTTTATTCGGATCGTCCTACGAGGTTTGCTAAAATTGTACCCAGTTGCCTCTTGGAAGAGTAGAAGCTGGTCTAGAAACAATCTAAGGGAGCCATCATGCTTTATGTTTGCTAGATTTTATAGGTTTGATTTGGTCGAGTCAGCCTTATTTGTGATTGTGTAGAATTCCCTTGCAATTAAGAATGTCGAACTGGTATTACAATAGCCAATACAATGAATATCCGACTGAGTTTCAAAATGGACATTATTCATATTACGACCATAGTGTAAATAGTGGTTGGGAACACCAACCTTTTGAAGGTTATGGTTCATACCATGGTGAGCCCAATTACTATCCACACACACACCGGTCATACGAGCAAGAAAATAAGGATTATTATAGTGCTAGTACCTCGTCTTTGGACAATATAATCACACTGTTGAAAACTAGTCCTTATTATGATCCTTCTGTTCCTATTTATGATCAAGTGGTGTTGTGCAGGTGTTTATTGAAGATTAAAGAAGATTTGAAGACAAAGAAGATTTCTTATTTGGTTTTTATATCTTTGGGTGTGCACAAACCTTGATCGGCTGGGATCCAACTAGAATCGGATTTATTCGATTGATTAGTTGTGTAAGATCAGCATCACCTTATAGTTTCTTGTTTGAATCTATATTGATTGATTGCAAATCTAAACTCTGCTACTTCGGTAGTTGTTGGATAGATTGATTTGACCAGGCAAAGGAGTTTGTTTGTTAAACGGAAGAGCCTTTGCGTATGACTTAAGATATCTTCATCTGAAAGAATTAAGAGAGTTGTTACCAAACAGATTTGTTGTTCCTTTACTGTTTGGAATACGATCCAAAGGAATTGTTCCAGTGCGTGCACTTATTGAATGTCGGAAGCGCAGGGATACTGAAGAAACTAAGTGAACTAGGGTTAGTTACTTGGTCTCAACTATACGAAGTTGGTTTAGATTTTGTATAACGGCTTAATTCTGAGAGTATTAAATTCTGGACTAGGTCCCGGGGTTTTTCTGCATTTGCGGTTTCCTCGTTAACAAAATCTTGCTGTGTCATTTACTTTTCTTTTCCGTAATTATAATTGTTGTTATTATAATTTAAAGTAAATTACACAAACGTTAACTTCGTATTACTTGATAGTGATCCTATAGAGTTTGGTTAAGTCCGAACCTATTATCAAGTAATCACACTTTGATTGTTGTATTGTCTCAATCTTGCATCCATAGACGATCACACAAAGTGTGAATACCGATTTGTAGTATTGTCTCGACTTTGTCCATAGATAATCACTTTCGGTAAGAGGACTTATAGGTGAATAAATTAAAGATTGTGGTGTATTTGGGTACCCTCGTCTTTTAATTGGTATCAGAGCGGGAAAACACGAAAAGATCTAACAATCTGTGTTTGGTTCGATCCAACCTATAAGGATTGAATCTATGTCTGATTCAGTTAACGTTATGCAAGAGTATGAATACTCAAATGTTGAAGATGTTACTACTTCGTTGACTCATGATCTAGGAGTCACGAAAACATCTGAGTCTATCTCTGATGGAAGATTTGCTCGAGATTTATCTCCGATAGGTAAGATATTTAAAGTAATCACAAAGCTCTTCGTCTCATTCTTTGTGATTCCACAATAACGTGTTCTACCACCATATAGTTAAGTTATTGTGAGGTGATTGATATTTCTAGGCTATTTTTCAGGAATATAAGACCGGATTATCAATTGGTTCCTATGCACCTTGATTTATCATAAGACGGAAAAAAACTTCATAGGTATTTCTGTGGGAGACAGATTTATCTATCATAATAAACATTTCTGTGGGAGACAGATTTGTTTATAAGTCTTCGACTTTGGGTCGTAGAAACTCTTAGTTGTGGGTGAGATCAGCTAAGGGAATCAAGTGCATAGAGTCATGCTGGGATTCAGAGGCGTAAGGAACGCGACAGTACCTTGATCAGTGCAAGATTGGTTAGGGCTCAACCACATTCCAGTCTGAAGTTAATTTGTAGTTATGTGAAACAATTATCGGAAATTCCTGATTGTTTCCTTTTGCAGAGATTCTCTCTTTCCCTTTCTTCTGAGGTCGTTCTTCATGTAAATCATGACTGTTTCGCCATGAGTGAGGATAAACCTTTTTCCAGAAGCTATCATCAACTCTTACTCCTAATTCTTTTGAGTTGATTTTGTCGGGTTGAGGTATAATCTGTCTTTCTACTGAGGAATGATCTTTCAGTTTTTTAAGATAAAAAACTTATTTTAATACTTTTACTACTGTATTCTGAAGAAGTATAAGTTTCCTGTCAAGTGACTGAAAGTTGTATTCCTTAAGATCACTTTCATGAAATTGGTTCAAAGTTTCCTTTGGACGAGATTTCCCTTGATCATCAGTAGATGTAGAAGATGGTTTTTCATTCTCTTCTAACTTGATGTAGTTAGGTAGACTACCATCATCATGATCTGTTTCAGATGTGATCAAATCGGTTTTGTTATCACAATCTCTAAAAGCCGAACAAGGACTTTTGGTTTCTTCATCAGAAGAAATTATAACAGAATCATTAGTCAGAGTCATAGGATGAGTCTCTTGATATGTAAGAGATGGTACTCAACACGATAGAACAAGTAAGATCGGAATACACCACTACAGAGAAAATAGTTGGATCTGGCTTCAGAATCCCAATGAAGTCTTTAAGTCGTTAACTTATAATGGTTTTAGGAAAAACCTAGGTTAAAGGAGAATCGACTCTAGACGCAACTAGTATCACACAGGAGGTATGGGGATTAGGTTTCCCAGTTGTAAGAGTTCTCCTTTATATAGCCTTTCAAATTAGGGTTTGCTAAGTTAGCTCAGAAACAAAGCATTCCTTATTTACCGTTAGATGAAAATATGATTTAAGATACACGTGCTATAAGGTCAGCCATAGTGCTATAATTAACTGCATTATCAAAGTCTGCAATTGAATCTGATGGTGACCGCTTACCAATAATCCAATTATCCTTCCAAGTGAGAATCTTTTTTCCGTCCCAACATCCAGAAGCTATATTTCTGGACAAAATGAACTTTACTATAAATACTCTGCCAAGTCCAGGTTGAGTTCTTCTTTTTTGATGCATGTAAGATAGTTGTGTAAGGGAAATGTTTTCCTTTCAGTGACTTAGCCCATAATTGTTGGGAGTTGTTACACAGACGCCAAACTGCTTTTTCGACAAGTGCTTGATTAAAGCACTCTAAGTCTCGAAAACCTAGTCCTTCAATAGAATTATGACTGTTAACTCTGGTTCATGATGTTAAGTAGATGTCTTTTCCTAGTTGTTTTTTTCCACCAGAACCTCCTCTGGACTTTATCCATCTCTTTGATGGTTTCTGTTGGGATTTTAAAGACACCCATCTGGTGCGATTGCATTGAAATTCAATAATCAAAGTCTGCAATATTGAGTCTGGTGGTGACTGCTTACCAGTAATCCAGTTATCTTTCAGGTGAGAATCTTTTTTCCGTCACCCAGCATCCATAAGTTATATTTTTGGACAAAATGAACTTCACTATAAATACTCTGACAATCCCAGGTTGAGTTCTTATTTTTTGATGCATGTAAGAGAGAAGTGTCAGGGAAATGATTTTATTTTAGTGCCTTAGCCCATAATTGTTGGGAGTTGTTACACAAACGCCAAACTGCTTTTGCCAGAAGTGCTAGATTGAAGAACTCTAAGTCTCGAAAACCTAGTCCTCTAATATAGTTATGACTGTTAACTCTGGTCCATGATGTTAAGTAGATGCTTTTTCCTTCCTGTTTTTTTCCACCAGAACCTCATCTGGACTTTGTCCATCCCTTTGATGGTTGATTTTGGGATTTTGAAGACACTTATTTGGTGCGATGGCATTGAAATCCAGTTATCAAGGTTTGCAATTGAGTCTGGTGGTGACTGCCTACCAGTAAACCAATTATCATTCCAGGTGAGAATCTTTTTTCCGTACCCAACATCCATAAGCTATATTTTTGGACAAAATGAACTTCACTATAAATATTCTACCAAACTCAGGTTGACTTCTTCTTTTTTGATGCATGTAAGAGATATGTGTCAGGGAAATGCTTTAATCCATAATTGTTGGGAGTTGTTACAAAGATGCCAAACCGCTTATTCTAGAACTGCTTGATTGAAGCACTCTAAGATCGAAGACCTAGTTTTCCAATGGACTTATGACTGTTAACCCTGGTCCATGATTTCAAGTAGATGCCTTTTCCTTCCTGTTTTTTCCACCAGAACCTCCTATAGACTTTGTCCATCTCTTTGATGGTTGCTTTTTGGATTTTAAAGACACCCATATGGTGCGATGACATTGCATTTAGAACATGTTTTACCATGATAGACCTACTAGAATGTGTTAAGAATTTTCTATTCCATCTCAATAATCTTGTCTTCATACCTTCAACTAGACTTGAGAAGGATGTGGTTCTGCGTCTGTTGAGAAATAACGGCATCCCAAGACACTTCTCATCAAGATACATTTTCTTCATTTTAAGCCATCAAAGTAAGATTCTGCAATGTCTTGAATGTATGTGCTTGGAGAATAAAATTGCTGATTTTTTAAATTTAATCTGTTGACCTGAGACAACACTGAAGCCATTGATGATTTTTTGTAAAATGTCCACATTTTGAAGATCGGCCTTTACAAAAACTAAGCAGTCGTTTTCTTGAAACCAAAGCAATATCTCTCCACCGTTAAATGGTTTTAGCTTGTCACACATAAATGAAATATACTTTCATTTAGATATGGGTAACCGTACCTATATGTGTATATTGAGTTGGCTCAATAATAGTTAACCAAAATTAGCTATATGAACACTTTTGTCTTAACCACATTCATCTAACACATTTAGATCAACTATGATGATTAATCAATCATGAAAGATAATCAAATGAATCTAATTGTGTTTCGTAGAGTTGTTCAATTGTTGATGCTCACATGGAAGTATATATGATCCAATTGAAGAAAAATCGGAATGATTCTTAATGTACAAAGTACAAGAATCAGTTCATGAACATTAAGCCACGTTTTGCAAAGATCACATTCCTTATTTCATAAATATATTTGTTATGAGTATGAGAACATACTTTTCCGATTTTAGAACTTTCACCACTAACTTTGCAAATGGGTACGCAAACTTTAGTTCCGTACTTTAGCCTTATCCAACAGTTTGCAAACGGGTACGCAAACTGTCGTCCCCGACCTAACTCAGGTAGAACCGTTCGTATACTGGTATGCAAACTTGGATCCCGAACTTTAACAGTTAAAATCGTTCGCATACTGGTATGCAAACTTGGTTTCTTTACCTGAATCATACCAACACAGTTTGTACACTAAGTACGCATACTGTGATGTTTTTCCAGACATGGGTTTTAGTTCTAAACTCCCATTTCAATCATTAAAACATTCTTAGAAGACGAAAATGGTTGTCTCGCACAAACCATTAGCTTGTAAGCAATTTTCAAGTGATCGAATGATCAATACGAAACTTTCCAAGTCGACATCAAATGATTGTCTCACACAAATCATGTAAGATGTTTCTAGGCAATTTCCACATGATCATCTTTTGACTTATTATTTAGTTTCCAACAAATAAATTGTTTCCAACTAAACTCGTCAAGAATAATGATGAATGTAGCTAAAGCAAAAAGCTACCAACACATATTTCGAGAAATAGATAAACGAGTTATACTCAGCTCGAAATAACAAATGTGTATGATATGAAAGTCTATATCACTATACGACTTTTGTCTCAATAGGAGATAAAATAGAATAGAATGGACTTCTGAGTGATAGATAAGTTTTAGTCTCCACGTACCTTTTGTTGATGAAGTTCCTCAGAGTTATTCAGTAGATCTTCGTCTTCAGTTGTAAGCGTCGTGAAGTCCAAAGCTCAACTACACAATCTATCCTAGTCTGAAACTCCTATAAGTAGACTAGAAATCAAGATTATAGTTTTGATCAACTAAACTTGACAAACAAACTTGAGATAACAACGGTTGCAAGTTCGACCGAGCAGTGCTCTAACAGTCACCACTACCGGCATGCTCGATAATGAACATTCTGTGCCGACAGTGTACTTAAGGAGCACTCTCTATATATAAATCGCCGACTACAATTTCAAATTTGGGGATATTGTGTGACGGCATGGTGAAAGTATGAATACCATGCCGATTAGGTCCCTGTCGCCATGGTATTCATACTTCTACCATGCCGACATAGAGTTTTTCTAGAGTAACAATAGCGAATTTAATGGAAAAGAAAAATCAAATTTCAATACATTAATACCTATACATGAGTATTCAGAGCACTTGTATGTTCAGCTTGTTTTCTTTCCTGGGTTGGTTCTTCATCTAAACCTTCATGATCATAAATATCTTGATTTAATGTTGTTGCATCAACAAATTCAATGATAATGATTTATAATAATCATTATCAAACTAATTTATTAACTTAACTAAATATGATTAACTACTAAGTATGATAAGTGAGGAGTAAATTAGAAATTACATAAAATATATGGATATAGGGTACTCGCGAATTATTATTTAAATCTTTGTTTTATCTTATTAGCATATCCCATTTACGCGTTCATGATTTAGCTTTACCAAAATTATTTGGATAATGACTACTTCATAATATTTTTTTTATTTTTTTATTTTTAGCATTCCCCAATTTGTGGAGATATGACATATCAGATATCCCAATTGTGAGATCTTTATAGATATTTATGGTTTACTTTGTGAGATGAATTATTTCTAAATTTTACTAATTACTATCGATGAGGGTATAGTTGTAAATATATTCCCATCTACTCGGCAATTTACTCGGCAAATTCCTTCCTATCTGAGTTTCCCCTCTCGTCCTTCAATTTGGTAGGGGTTGGTGATCTCCTTATATATCCCATCTCCTACCGATTGTTGTTAAGTTTAGATTTTTCGATTTTCTGTAAGCTATGATGGCTTTAGGAAAAAAGAGAAGCTTAATCGCCGATGATGAAGAGCAGAACAAGAAAAAAACAGTGAGAAGTATCATCGATGATGAAGGTACACATATTCCTGAGGATTTGATCATCCAAAGTATTCTTCCGAAAGCATCTGGTCGAACCCTAACCGTATGCAGTTGCGTGAGTAAGTTATGGCACAATTGGATTTTTAATGATCCCCGATTTGCTGCCTCACATTTTGTTCAAAATCAAAATAAATTAAGTCTAGTTTTTAATCTACTCAATGTCTCAGAAAACAATTTTGAAGTTGGTTACTTTTATAGTTTGGAAATGGATAAAAAAGGTTTTTTGGATTTTTTATGTCGCTCAGTGGTAAATTTCCCAGTAAAACATGAACCTGTAGGTCAGTGTAATGGTTTAATGTGTGTTATGACAGCTATTGAACTGGGTTATAGTAAGGCTAATATGGGTGCAATCTGTGTCGTTAACCCGACCAGGAGTGAAACACTTGTAATCATGGTTTTGGTTTTGATCCATCCACTCTAAAATATAAGGTTGTTCTTGTTTATACTTCAAAAGCCAATGACGAGTTTGTTTGCATGATCTTTACATTGGGAACTAAGTCATGGAGAAAGATAATTACTACTATTGATAAAATCCCACCACCACTTGGTTCTTCTTTTCCTCTTCGAATGGTAACAAGAATTTCGATAAATTTTTGTCCAACAGCTTCAGCCACCCTTTGCGGGGGTGATCTTTGTTGGAGGGTGGCTAATCAAGTGTTCGAAGGAGAAGAAGATATAATCAACCATAATAATAATAATACGACCGAGATGTTGCTCTCGTTCGACCTTCACAAGGAGAAGATTCAGTTCATTCGACTCCCAACTGAACATCAATATTTAGTAACTGATTATAATCTTCTGGAGTTTAAAGGATATCTTTGTATTGAGAAGATAATGAGTGTGAACAGTGATTATCAGGATAGTTGTTATAAGCTTCATTTAAATTTATTAAAGGACAAGGTCAAGCAAGTGTGGATCAAAGGGGAGGTTTTTGATGTTCAAATTAAGGACGAGCAAGGTTTACCACCACATCGCCTCACTTGTTACTCCATGATTGCTGCTGCTGCCCATCCACGTTTATTGACTTTGTATGATCAGGTAATATTGTATTGGTTTGATGGGGAATGGCTTGCATTCTACAATTTGCAAACGAAGCATCTCGAGGTAGTGTATGGCACCTACTCTTATCGCAGACATTTTCAAACTAAGAATGAATCCCTAGCAGCCCGCGATGTTCGTTTTGATGATAGCACTTTTTGCCCATACATGGAATATCAGCTGCACGCTGTAGCGGAGAACATGCTTTCTATGACAACCTTCATTCCTGAAGGAGATGTGAGTAAAACCAATTCTTTTGATGAATTCAAACAGCTTGTAAGGGACAAGTCACCTGTGGGATGGGTGGCTACCGGAAAATATTCACAGAACTTTCATGCTTTCTTTAGTTAGTTATGTCTTGTTGTTTAACTTCAGCCATGACCAAGTCCTGGGATGGTAATCTCAGACTATCACATGGGTTCAAGTTCTGAGCCTTTCTTGTTTTTCTTACACGGGATGGAGATAGACACTGGTAAAGGAGAACGGTCCAGAAACCAACCATTTCATATTGACAGGAGATGCATCGTCATTGTTCATGAACCACCCCACACCTAATAATGAATGTCGTCTGGGACTCTTAGTGTAAATGTAAAGCATAAAAACCATACGAAGGAAAAAAGAAAAGATGAGTCTTAACCGGGCTTTAACTATAACTTGTGATGTCATCCAAGAACAGATGGAAGTTTCTATTGCATATATACATGGTATACAACAAGATATACATGGTAAGGTAACAAGCTTTGTCTTTTCACATTTACAAAAGATCAAGTGGGTGTAAAACAATACAAATAAAGAACAGCTTGCACATGTTTTTTCCTGTGGACTTGCATCTTAGCAGTTGTTTTCACAAAAACTTGATCCCTACATTGCCATTGTGACAGGGAAGAGCCTATCCAAGAAAGTGTAAATGCCTCCTCCCAACAGGAGTGCACCACTGCAAAACAGTTAGTTCAAGTGTGTTAGACAACCATCAACTTCGAAAAGCCAGCACTACTTTAGGATCTAAATTTTCCCTACCATACGTGTGAAGAAAAAACAACCGCCAGTTTATGGACAATTTTGTTTTCGCAGTCGTTTTCACCAATAATATGGTGTATATGCATAAGTGGGTTAGCAAAATCAGACTAAAAAAAAAGCAGTGGATCAAGAAAACTGGAGTCATAAATGTAATGGTTAAGGTCAAGGCGCCACAGAGGTGATGAATACATCTTTTCCTGGTAACTGAATGGTACGGAATTGGTTTTGGTTTTTATCATCAGTAATGAATAAAATACCCACCAATCACATGATGGGCCTCCTGTCACCCATGTTTAATGTTAACCGTGGAACCAAGCAAACACTTGAATTTTGAATGGAAAGCAGTTATAAAGTTGGGTGTGAAATCATCCAAAACACAATTAAACTAAGAATTACCTTGTAGGGTTAATCCATGCCGAGAATTTGCGAAATGATAACAAGCTCTGCACATCAAACAAGACATGCACTTCAATGAATAGTTTTAAATTATCCTTGTTGCTTTGATTAGATAGTGAAGAAAGAAAGAAAAAATCATCCAAGTAAAGTAAATGACGATATCCAGATAATGATATCACTAAGTTCTCTCAGATAGTTCTATCTGGTTTAACAAAGTTGAGAGAAACTATACCTGCAATGCACCCGCAAAAGATGCAGCAAGAAGAAGTGGAGTCACATAGCCGGTAGTGTATGTCAGCAGCAAGGTACCTCCTATGATGGGGTCCTGTTACATAATAAACCACAATCACTATTATGCTGGAGACGTGGCCCCAAGGAAATCTCAAAGCAAATTCTAGACCAGCACATACTACTACTAATGCTGGTCAAATGATGCTAAAATATCGTGTGAACAAAATATAATCAGTCCCCTCATTATTCTTCTTGATAAAAGTAAATATGAAACAATCTGGTGGGTTTCAATTACATATGAATCCAGTTGAATAACCACATCCTAGATCTATTTAATTGCTGTGAGGAAGAAATCCTAAAGATAGCAAGGAATTCACGTAATAAAATTGCAGCAAATACCTTGGATGTTGCTACATATCCGAGCAGAGTGGCTAGCACAGGTGTACTGCAAGGTGAGGCAGCCAGCGCAAATGTAAGTCCAGCCAAATATGCTTGTACACCTAAAAAGTCAAGTTTTTCAGGAGTTCAGAGTATTACAGGTTGAGAACAGAGTGCTAACAGCCAGCTTTCGCTTAACTGATTATACTCAAGAAAGTGTTGAAAGTATCAGGGCTAAGACAGATACTTGAAGGGAAATTAGCAGCCGCAGCACGTGGGTCGAAGTTGTCGAAAAATGAGGGGAGTCGCAACTCAATAACCTGTATGAAAGTAAATAAAAGATTAGTACTATAGTAAGAACAAGGTCATATGGTGACATACATAAATAGACATTCCTCAAAGGATCAGAAAGATGGCGATAGCATGAGAAATGTCATAGACATTAGTATATTACATATTTTAGCAACTGTTAAAAGTTACACGTCGAATGAATCGATTATGCACCTCTCCATGCATGCTAGCATTGGTCAAGTAAAACTATAGCATGCACACGTAACATAAAGAACAGTCAATGAATATGATGTTTCAACAATTGACAGATGAAACTGGTTAAACAAAGTAGACATTAAAATGAAGACGTAATAGCATAGGAAGAAAAGGTGTAAAGCAGACATTTTAACTAATATTGGATAAGGATCCAATGAATCGAAACTGGGGGCTTAAACATAATAACATTTTGACGAGAAAATTCGATCCTCTAACTTCTTCATATAGCGACAACTAAGACAAACTGATAGAAGGGGAGTTGTAGGAAAAACCTTTGGAACAGCAGATAGAAAATCTCACTCAGTTAAATTAAGTCTTGTCTGGGGAAAGCATATCCTCTAACAATTCCCAAATTCACTAAAAGTCACAAATGGATCTTTCAATATTTTTCAATCTTTAAAAATGTTTTTATTTGGCGCAACATGATTTTATAGATAAGGGGAGGGGATGCTTCGAAGGTTTCTTCTAGAATTCAAACTTTTCTTCTCCCATAGGATAGGACACGAGATGTCACACTGGTACATGTGGGCCTAAAACGTTAACTTTCATACAGCAGTTAGACACCTTGAATAAGGGACACCTCCATTTCGCACCTTGAGCAAATTTTTAAACATTGTATTAGTAGTCTAATCCAACGACTATGAACACCAAACATTTGCAGACAGGGTAACCAAATATAAAAAAATCAAGGTATTGATTTACAACGCCTAAGGTTTCATAATTTATTGTTTGTAGATTGATTTGTTCACTGGAAAAGGTGTCTCAGTCCATAGTGTATTTGTTTTTTTTCATGTTATACCCAGAAAACCCACATACGGCCATGTTCTTCCTTAATCATCGCTTCTACATAAATAACACAAGCACCCAGCCATGGCATCAAGTTTGATATTGTGATTAGTTACCTCCAACAGATTTAAACCCATAACCACAGCCAAGCCAGAAGCAAACACTGGTAGCCCCTGCCCTACTTGTCCGTAAGCCTTCCCAGCAACAGAGGCAGCCACGCCTAGGATTGCTAATGTTGTTGCTAGTCCCAAGGAGAAAGCAACTGAATCCCCCACAATCTAGCCAGAAAAGAAAGATTGAGAATATTTTTTAGAAAGAAGAAAGTATAGCTCAAATTTCATACGATGCAAGAGAAACAGAGGAACTGAAAAACAACGAGAGTTCATTTTTCAAGCATCATTACCTGCCCTCTGCTTTTCCCGGATCCAAATGCCCCTGATTGCCCAAACGAGTGTCGATCAGCACCAAACATGAAAACTTATGCAATCACCAGAGAAGTACCAAAATATATATAAGAAGTTAATGGCAATAGTTAAACGATGTTCTTGCTCACCAATGTAACCAAGAGTCAGTGGAAGGACACTAAGTGTACAAGGGGATAAGCTAGTTACAAGCCCTGCCCCAAAAATAACTGCTAAACTGGAACAAAGAAGAAGTTGTCAAGGACAGACACAAAAACCGCTGAATAAAGCTGAATCAAAAGTAAGTAAGCAGCTCAAAACCTAGTAAAACTCAGAGCTGCCAACTGGTCCTGAACTGCTTCATTAGCGTTTTGCCCAGCTGAAAATAATACGCCTCCAAACCAATCCCCGAAGCCTATATCTGCCAAAGGAGGGATGTATGATGCTCCTTCCTGACTAGTACAAAAACAAGTGCAGATAATGAGATCACACAAGTAACTTCTGCAATTAAAAATTGTAAGGAGGTCAGAAACACAATTTGGCATGAACGGCAATACGAAGTACTGGTACATGCTACAAGGCCATCTCTTCCCCCAAAAAGATTTTAGCATTTATGCCAATTGTTTTATTAAGTATGACGAACTAATAACTTATTCTGGCCTGGCTTAGAAGTTTGCATCGGGACACTGGATACTCATATTGCCAAGCTAGATCTGCTGACGAACTGAACGGATGAGGCAAGTGTACAAAAACTTACAATGCCGCAAATCCAGATACATATGGAAACTGGGAACAAGCGAGTAAGATAAATCCATTAAGTTTTCTATTGCAAGAAGGTTTCCATATTATCATTAACGAGAAATATGTTTGATACGGCTATTCTTTTGACATTTCAGAACATTGACATAGTTCGCATATTGAACCCCAAGCGCACAACATAAAAAAAATTTAACCAACACGAGTACAAAGATTTTTACCATAAGTCTTTCAGAGTCAAGGCCGTTGCTGGATCTATTGCAAACAAATTTGCAGCTGAAATCATTGCAGAAAATGAAGAGTACTAAGGTTACATTGAAATAAGGAAAACCAAAAAGAAACACATCGGATCGCAAATGTGTGAAAAATTGTATAGGAAAACTACTGTTCCTACTTTATGTGACATTTGGTTTTTCCTTTAAAGAGGCTATATAGAAGCTACAGCATAGCAAGTTCACAGTATCCCCAACTCCATTCTAAAGAGAATTTCTAGTATTAAACAGTAATATTAGGAGAACCGAGAACCTACGAAGAAAAATTCTACCAAAACCTGTAATTAGGGAAAGAGTAAATGATTACAATTGACAAAATTGAAGGATGACTTTGACAAACCTGCAACAGCAGTGACCAAAGCATTGACATGCAAGCTACTGGTTCCACTGATGTCAGATGCAACAATAGCTCGTCCAGTATCATCATCATCTACGGAAGCTCTCACGAGCATCTTGGTCGTTGTTTTACATTGCCCTAATTACGGAATTCAAATCATGTAAGCAGAATTGAATATAAAACATTTAGAAAAACCACGAGTATATGAAAGATTGAGAGTTTAATTACCAGATATATTTCTTTTCTGAAATTTATAGCTTGAGATTCTGGATGGATTGAGATTCAGACAACCACTAAGAACCAAACTCATCTGAAATAACAACCAAAAATCAGAAATTTAAGAAATATAGAAAATGTTGATACTTAAAAGATTTATTTGAGTTCGAACTTTTTGTTAGATTTTTCTTGTTGGATTGAGAGAGTTCTCAAGTTTCTTCCTCCTTGAGACTGCAGTTCAACGTGTAACGATGATGATCAAGCGGGAGATTTTACACATTTCTTTGTCTAAATCTTGACTACGGAATTTAGTAGGTCCCGACAATCGATGGGTTCCAAAACCCAACGGTTCATTATCCATTTTAATTACCCAGTCAAGTTGATATCTTCTGAGCCGTTGGGTTATCCATTTTAATTACCCAACGGTTCATTATCCATTTTAATTACCCAGTCAAGTTGATTTTACACTTTTGAGAGAAAAAAAAAAGAATAGGTTTAGAACTTAATTAGTATTTTTCAGAAAGTCTTTCATGTTTATGATCAGCTCATAAATCTAGATAAGTCTAGTGTCCACTTCAGCAAATAGCTAAGTCAAGACCACTTCAGCAAATAGTTAAGTCAAGAAGCACCTATATATGAAGCAAATGAATCTAGATGAAATCTATTTGGGGGTTAATTTGTTTTTACTTCTATAAGGAAGGAAAAACGTTTCAGCAAACCAGTTGAAAAGATGAAGTTTAATTTGCAAAAATAACAAGGAAACTCATAAATCAAGTTGGAAGAAATATACATATTAAATCCACTCTTGGGTCAGTAGCTCAATACCAAATAAGTATCCCCAATATGCTTGACAAGTCAACTGCAAAGATAAACAATATGAATTCCGTAGACTATAGGTTCGCAAACCCAGTTTGCAAAACATGTACATTTGAGTTTGTGGATTAGGTAGGTTTGTAAACCCGGTTTGCAAACTACTACCAACTAACTTTTGCGAACTGCCAAGGTTTGCAAACCCTTGTACCCTGACTTCGCCAACTGTCAGAGGTTTGTAAACCTGCCTTGTTCTAGTATTAGCATAAGGTCATGAACTATACTCTACATGACTATGTTCGCTTTTGCTATAATTCTCATAGACACTTCTAAGAAAATTTTATAACAAAATCACTTTGGATTGTGGATCGTTGATCATTCTTGAGTGTTATTGAACATCGCTAATACTTGTTAAGTTCAATGGCTACTGAGCCACTATGAACCATCTTTACGCACGATTTCAGAACCCTAGACCATAATGCATATTTTTATGTGTAATTTCAAGGCAGACATCTCACATGCTTACATGCATTCCTAATAAGAATTTCGTTAAACTGAGAAAGTATTTGCTTGAATTCCAAGCAATCCTATCTTGAATTTAAAGCTACATGGAGACTTGAAAAAATACAAATAGAGAGACATTTGCAATAGATTTCTGTTTCCCTAGCACTCTTGTGTCCTAGTTGCTAAGCTAGAGTCGTCCTCTATAACCTAGGTTTCCTCTGTGAAACATAATTAGGTTATGACTTTGAAAAGTTCATTTGGGGATTCGTGAACCCCGGTCAGACTATCTTTTACCTAATAGTTTGTGTATCCGGATCTTGTTCTTATTGATCTTTGAGGTTTTTGTAATCTCAGATCATGAACGAGATATATAAAATCATAAAATTCTCTTCATCTCATACTTTGTGAATCTTCAAGATAGATATCTAAACTTTTTTTTTTTTTTGGAAGGTTCTTGAGAGGTGGTTAGTTATCTAGGCTTCCCAGCTAACTGGGTGTAACTGTTCCGAATTCATGAGGTTTGTTGGACTTTGTATACTGCAAACAGATTTCCAAACCTAGATTGAAAAAACAAAAGAGAAATCAAACAGGCTTTTATGTTAAAGGAAGATTGGTATAGAAAGTCTTCACTGAGGTTGAAGCAAATCTTAGGTTGTAAAGGACGCCTGCTAAAGGAATTAAGTGCGCACAATCTTGCGAGGTTAAAGAGGTGTAAGGAACACGACTGCATATGAATTTGTTGTAGAGATAATTCGGTCTCAACTATATTTCAATCTGAAGTCTGACAATAGGCTAGTGTTTGTAGCAGATTAACATAGTGTGGTGTTCAAAGCTGGACGAGGTCCGTCCCGAGTTTTTCCTGCAGGTGCAGTTTTCCTCGTTAACAAAACTTCTGGTATCTTTTTTTTTTCTTCATTTTACGCATTATATTGTTTTATTATCTTTATAATATAAATAACTTAAGTAGTAGTAATCGATCTAGATAGTTTAATTCCTTATTATTTGAGATAAAAAAAAGATACTTTTTCTTGTTGAATTCGCATCTTGAAATATAGATTGCAAGTTTCATACTTGTTAGAATTTGGATCCTCTTAATTAGGATACGACTAAGTTGATCTTGGATATTGATTTTTGAGATCGTCCTCTTTTACATAATCAGGTTCACGGACTTTTGATCTAAAAATATTGATTATTCAAGGGTCTTGCTTTGACTTAATTGTGATTGTATTAGTTTTTTTCCATATAGGTTGTCGGACGAAAATTTTGGTGGTGTACTTAGTATCATCCTTTTCAAACATCATACGAAGGAATTATTTCTAAAACAAAAAGTATAATAGTGGTTCGTGCCATAAATCTTGGAAAGACATATTCTTACGAAAGAGATTTGGAGGATTGGGTTTCAAAGACACAGAAAATTTCAAACTAGCCCTTCTCACAAAACAGGCTTGGAGAATGATAAATGAAGAAGATGTTATGTGGGTTGAACTACTAAGGGCAAAATACTTCAAAGATAAAAATCTTCTGACTCTCTTACAAGAAAAAGTACCTAGATATGACAGTGCATTAAAAAAGGGTTGGAGATTATAAAGAAACATTATAAATGGGAAGTGGTGGATAGCTCTGAAACAAAGATTTTTCTACGTAATTGGGTTCCAAAAACTAAAGCTAATGTCCTAAATCAGAATGATAACAATGCCAATCACAATATGAAGGTAAGTGAGTTGATTGATCAAAGGTTTCACTCTTGGAAAATAAATTATATCAATAATTTTTTCCAGCCAAGAGCAAGCCAAGCAGATTCTTTCCATCACTCTCACTGAAGGAGCTAGAGATTAACTAAGAGGAACTGTTACCAAATATGGTGAGTTTATTACAAGCTCTACTTATAAGGAAATTCAAAAGGATAAATATATACCATTTGCACCAATTTTTTCCCCATATGTCTGAAAAGGCTTGGCTCAGATTATGGCACATTCAATCGCACCATAAAGTTCAACAGTTCTTATGGAAATGCTGTCACAAGATCCTTCTTGTCAAATCTAAGATAAGGAATACATATAAGGACTGATATGCAATAATTTTAAAATGAAGAAGAGAATATGCCAGTTAATCTTCCCTATGTGCGACAATGAATAAGGGAATGCTACTCATTTGTTGATGAAATGCAATATAAAATGATCTCATTTGGAATATCTTCGACTTTGCTCCAATCTCTGAGCCAAAAAGATGACATCCATATTTGGATAAAAACTTAATTTGATCAAGAAGATTCACGAGAATCTCATAATCCCCAGTGTAGAAACTTAACATTGCTGCTTTTATTGGCACTAAATTTTGTAATAATGGTTTTTCCCTTATTTTGCGTGATCACACAGGTACATTAGTGAGGACAACGGTATATCAGAGAGAGCCATAGATATAAAACAATCTGAGACTCTAGTCGTTCTTAAAGCTCTTTAGTGGATTCAAGAGTTAGGACTTACTAAGGTGATAATTGAAAATGATAATCGCGATGTAGTTAAAGGATGTATTTGAAAGATTTTTAATTTCCAATGGAAGACCAAAAGTTAATGGTTGAGTGTCAGTCTATGTTAAGTCAATAAAACTTTTGTGAAGTTCAATTTCATAAAAGATGTTGTAATAGAGCGACAGATTAGCTAAAGATGCGAAAGTAGAATCAAGTTTTAAACCTGGAGGAATGTCCCTCTAGACTTTCTATGTAAGGTCCTTAGTGGAGACAGTAGGTAGTTGAATCTTCTCTCTTTGTTATGGATATGTATTCAATGTCTTTTATGTTTTCTTTCATTTTATTAGAATTCGTTTGCTCAAAATAAAAAAGGTTTTGATGGGGACAAAACCCCAAGAAAGTGGCCAAATATTATATGGGAAGTTACTTTTGATTTACAAATGTTTTCATGAAACATAATTTCTTAGTGAATTTTAAAAATCAAAATAACTTATATTTCTTGTAGCAAAACAAATTTGTTTATGACAACATGTTTACCAACTAGATACACAAATTTTCTTCAGAATTATAAAATAATTTTTTTTTACTTTACAGTAAAAGATTTTTTTTCCCCTCAAAAATCATTCTTAAATGCATTCCACAACTAATTATTAACTTTTCAAATTTATTAAGTCGAGAATCTACTTTTTGTGTGTTATCGAAACATCTTTTTCTGAGATAAGAGCTTTTGAATTAGTTTTTATTTTTCCAGCACTTTTTGAATTTTTATTGGTTAATTTTATAGTTTCTTTTATAAGATAGTTGATATAAAGGGATAAGATTTTGCTATTAATGGGATGAGACTGTTTCAATCTTCATTGAACAAAGTCAAAATAGATATTACATGGTAATTTACTTTCCAATTCCATTCTTCTTGATGGCCTTGTCTCGTTCTCTTGTGATATGCTCCGAGAGATCCACATCTTCGTTTATGAAAGAAAAGTAACACATCTGGCGCTTTATTCATTTCTCCACCTCTCCTTTTTGGGGGTTAAGGTTCAACATATTTCAGTGAGTAATTCCTACATATCCTTTATTCTTTTATATGTTAGGCAATTTGAAGATATTGTACGAGACGAAATTTTACACTTTTTTTTTTTAACATATGAAGGTGATGGAAAAGAAAGAATCTCTTTTACATATCCACCAAAGATTAAGCAAACTTTTTAATATTGATTGAATTGAGAGAGTTCTACAAGAAAGTATATATAGCTTACCTATTTCCAAAAGTACCGGGATGTAAATAAGGCAACAACTCATGCTCAAAGAACTAAAAGAAACATTATTGAAATATATAAACAAAAACGTAAATAAAGAAAGTAGTATTAGTATCCTAAAACAACATTTATATCATGAATTTGATTATATTATTATTATGATTAGGGATGCACATGGGACGGGACGGTACGGGTTTTTGCCTAGCTCAGTACCTGTACCTCCATATGGCCGGTACCTGTACCTTGTACCTTTACCTGTACCTGTGCAATATGGAACGGGACGGGACCTGTACCTGTTTAACTCGGTACGGGACGGGACGGTACCGGTTCTTTACCCGTAGCGTATGTAAAATTATAAAAAAGAAAATAAAACAAAAAATCTTTTAAGTTCTAAGTTCAAATGAAAGTTATAAACCACACCAAAAATTCCAAAACCCTAAAATCAAAAACCAAAAAATTACAATCTGTTTCACATCTAAAGAAATCAACAAAAACTAAATAGAAATGAACAAAAACTAATTAGTTTTCAAAAACCCTAACTATTATTAGACGTTATTACTTGTTGCTCGGTACTACGGGACGGGACGGAACGGGAATAGCCTAGAACCGTTACTTGTACCTATTCTAGGCACGGTACCATTTTTTGGTACTTGTACCTGTCCCGTCTGACCACGGTTCCTGTACGGTTCCACAGGACGGGACGGTTCCTGTGCAGCCCTAATTATGATTGTTTTAGGGTTATTTATTTTTGCATGTAGACTATTAGGAGGTGTTTCACTAATTCGTTTCCATGAGGTACATATATTCATATAATTGATAATCATTTTTTTATAATATCCGTATTTGGCCATTTTGATGATTTATAATGATATTCTTCTTTGTATCTCTACTGTTTTACAGTGACCCAGAAAGTTACTATGTTGAGGATCCCTTGGATCGTGACTCTGATTTCGAGTGTGACTCATTGGTCAAAAAATTGATTCCAAGTGTTCTAAAAATGTATGTATCCTAATTTTATCATCTTGTTAAGATTGAATCTTGTTGGTAACAGTGTAATTGGTATTCTTAAATAATATATTTTCTAATTGGTGCAACATCTCTACAAGATAAAAGACCGTCAATCCTACAATTGGACCCCAGAGAAGGAGACTAAAATCATACTTTGTATTCGTTTTGTTAAGAAATATATGAAGAACCTTGCTTAATCTTCTAGTAAGACCGACCAAGAAGATTCTCATCCCATAGTCTACGCGACTTTATAATGGTTCGAAGAAGTTTGTTAGTGTTTGTGGCGTGTTTCGCGGCTTGTGAAAACTTACGTTCATGTTTTTTTGAGTTATCTTTTGTTTTCAACTTTTGGAAAAGCTCATGTTTGTGTTTTTTAAGTTATCTTTTGTTCAACTTAGTAATCTAAGTGATTGTTTGCATTATGAAATGTTCGACCTATTAACATCTTTCTCGAGATCTTTATATCCAGATCTTTCATCTTGCAGGACGCTTTTAGAATTTATATAAGTGTATTTAGTAATTCTTATATATATATCACACCTTGATGATTCTATTATTTAGCATGTAAAACTGAGATCCTGTTTAAAATCCAATCTATCTTCTTAGGTGATCCTGAATGTAAGGTGTTTGATTAGTGCTTACTCATTGTCCAACTCTTGTAGTTTTATTTACTTCTTTTTCCTGCCATCTAATCATTCCTATGGTCTAATGTTTATGTGTTCTTTGAGTGGGCATCATCCTCAGGCCAATAAACCTGTTAAGTCTCACTGATCGAGATGTTCTAATTTTTTTATGTTAAACTATAATGCATGCTACTGGGATTGTATGTCTTTTTCATCATGTTTTTGGTTACTTGCTTTTCCAAATATATTTAATCTGATAGAGCATATTAATCTTATATGTTTGGGCGTGTCTTCTATACTTGTTGCAGGCGAGATCTCAAACCAAACGCCTCATACATGACGACAACATTGATCGGGTTTGGAAGAAAAGGATTGTGGATTCGTTTATGATTATTCGAGGTAACATCAAATATATTTCTTTGTTCATGTTGCTGGATACTATTAAAAAATGGATCTGACAGCTGTGACCTGGGCATTGGGGTTCTAATTCACAACTGGCAAGGTGCACCAATTGCTGCATATTCTTATTTCAGTGATAATGAAAGGCGAGATGGTTCAACATTTTATCAAGAGAGGGCAACAAGTAAAGGTATAGATGTGTCCATTGGTTATGGGATTAAGTATATGAATTTTATTTGCATACCTGCCGATGTTTCTGTTACTCTTTCTAATTGTGATCGTGGAAGACCTTGTGAATATGAAGATAACATGGTTTGCCAACTGTCTTGTGAAATCATGTGCAAGCTCCAGAAACGAAAAATAACTTTTCATAAAGATGATGAAAATTTGAAAGAAAAACCCTTTTTACTTTACAAATTTTGCTGGTGGAAAAATGAATAATACTGTTACGAAGTATCTTGCAAGATTAAAGGAAACTGTGATATGAGTCTGAAAGAGTTGAGTAAGCATGATGCTTTAATGGATGTTATCTATAAAGATACAAAGGGTCTGTCCGGAGTGACTTTATTCTGGAGGGGAAATTGAGTTTATATGTTTGTTTGTTATTTGTCTTAAATTTTAAGTTTAAAACAACATCTTATTAATTCATGTAACCAATGCTTTTATTATTTTTCTTAAATTATAAGTTCCAAATAATATCTTATTATTCCAAACAGCAGTGCCAAAGCATTGACATGTAAAATTAGAGGCCCAGTTAAAATGCCCTTTATCTTCTTAGGTGATCCTGTAAGGTGTTTGACTAGTCCTTACTCATTGTCCAACTCTTCTTTATAAAATCTCGAGACCTCGTTTTGTATTTTTTTTTATGACTTTTGTAGATGATAGAGCATGTTAATCATATCTGTTTAGGGTGTCTGTTGCACAAAGTAGTTAATATCATGTATAATCGAACAAGAGCATGTGTTATATATTATTGTCTTTTAAATACATATATCTCTTATCGTTCGAAAGAAACAAATATAATTAATATTTCAAAATAAAACAAGAAATTTGACTTCAAAGTTAGCAGTATAAACATGTGACAAATGGTCAAACCAGCTAACTTCATAGGTTAATAATCCTAAACAAGGGGCTTATATAGAAAAAAAAAACACATTTTCCTTTTATTATAACAATTAAAAACTTTAAGAACATATTTTTGTTTTATTAATGTTACAATAATATCCTTACGTATTTTATCTGCTGATACGACAATCGATATATTGGTCTGAAACGATCGATACAATCGATATAATAGGTACATTCTTGTGCGATAGATATTTTACGTATCGTCTAAGTTAGGACCGACGCATAGTATATTTTTCCGATATGTCGGTCGATACGACCAACATTAACTACATTTTTGTATACGGATTTATAAGAGGTTCAGGGTAAGAATCGGAATTGAACCTTCAGCTGTCGTTTGGTTTCCCAAATGGAGTTTGAAAATATTGACTATGACATTCATTTTTGGCAAATATGTAATGAATAAGTATAGTAAGTTGATATAATTTGTTTGTTCATAGTTTTAACTCATATGCTTGCTTCTAGACTCGACAAGAGCTTTCAGATACTTATGTGGATCCTTGCTTTCTTTCAAAGATCATCTTTCAATATGTTATTCACGTTTTATGCAATTTTTCTCTTTTCTTTTCTTTTTATCTATGACTCTCTTGTATCATAGTGTATAGTTAGCATATCTGCATCATAGGGTGGGTATCCATCCATGTACTATTGGAAGTTGATTTAGTGGCATCATTGGTTTAATTTATATTCTTTCACTTTCAGATATGAATATTCAACCGAGTTTAGTGATAGGATGGATGATAATAACTTGTTTGATGCTGACGCTTTGGGAAGTAATTTTACTTGGGATAATGGGCAATATGGAGTTCGTAGAATCATTAGCAAGTTGGGTCGTGCTATAATAAATAATGCTTGGTTAGCTAAGTTTGATAATTGGAGGCATAAAGCTCTTATTGGTTAATCTTTATGTTGTCAGGTTTAATCATACGCTCTTGTTCAACTCTCAACCCGTTACCGGATTGCGGTGACAACTGGATACACTTGTTCACTACATTCTTATTCTTCTGGTACTATCATGAAGCGCTTTTAAGTCTTGCAACAATGTCCTGGTTTGTATTACTCATTGCAGTTGTAACATAGACCTTTAGAGCATCTTTGGTTCGGTTATTTTTGAGTAAGATATAGATGAGTGGTATATAAGTAGTTCATGGTGAAGAAATTGAAGGTGTGATGAAGCTAGAATATTGGAATAAGTGGAAGAAGATGTAGGTGTAGTGGGTTTGATAAAAAAAAAAAAGGTGTTCGATTTAAGAATATATGAGGAGGTTGTTGGATTTATAGAGATTTGAGGTTTTGATAGTGTTTGTTGATATGTCAGGGCATTTTATTGTAGTCTTACTAAGAAAAATGCTTGAGAAAGAGTAGTGGGTTTATACGTTTGTACAAAACTATGCAGTTCATCATTCAAGCCACTAATGAAACTTAGAATTAAATACTCCTCAGTGAGATGATGAAATCTACTGAGCAACAAAGCTTTTAGTTGTTCAAAATGTTCAAAATATTCCTCCACCGAAAGGATTTGAGATAGTTTTTTGAAACATCCCACATAATTATCATTGGCAAGATTTTCAAAACGATTGCATATAAATTCAATAAAATCTGACCAAGAAATAGATGATTACCAGTGTAATATTCCAAATACCATCATTCTTCTTTGACATCCAGGTACATAGAAGAAAAATTTATCTTTTGTTGTTCATCAACACTATGGGTCTGAAAGTATGTATCACATTTCTGAATACAGCTACGAGTGTTTTCACTATTAAATCTAAGAAAATCTAGTTTTTGTAGGTTTAACATGGGTGTTTTAAGAACCACTAGAATAAGAGGTTGAGTGTGAAGAGAAAGTTTGAGTTGAAGAAGGAGGTGTAGAAGTATAAGGTTGTTCTGGTTTGGTGTAGATTTAAATAATATCTCGATAAGCTTATCAAACTTTGATCTATTTTCTTCTGGTATAGAAACAAGTTTTGTTAACAGAGTACCATGTGCATTCTCATCAACAGTACGAGCAGCAACATCACAAGAGTAATTTTCATAGAGATTTTTGATTAACTGACATTGTAGCATTAAAATCCTTAATGGAAGAACCTCTTTTCATGACAAAATACGCACAAGAACTAATGGATGATGCCAAGTGTCATGGACAATAGTACTTGATGTAGTGAAGAAGATTATAAGAATTTTATACTCCAAGAGTACATCCAAATCCAAATTTTCAGTGATAAACCTTAATCTCACTGCCACCCTACAACAGGAGCATCCACGCTCTTTATGTTAGAGACTACTTATCAAATAAACTTAAAAATTAATTGTATTAATTCAAAATTAATTAGCTTAACTACTTTTCATTGCTCACACACTTACTCTGCTCAGGGTTACCTTTGGGCACATGAAAACAAATCATGGCGATATATTAACGAGATACAAAACGAATACAACTTGGAATGAAAACTGACAATTACGTGGTCTTACTTAAACTACTGATTAATGTGACCCACTAAAATTACTAATAATTCTACAACTGTTGATTCTTAAGAAAAGTAAGAGGAAGAAGAATAAGAATAAGAAGAAGTTGGTGGTTTCTAATGATGATGGAAGTTATGGTTTACAGCTCGTGGTGATTGGTGTAAAAAGGACGGAGTGGAGAAGAGAAATTGCATTTTTTAGGGTTTGGGTAAAAAGCTTAGTCATATATAAGATAAATGGATGATTAGAATCTAATAAAATCTAAGGCTCATATTAAGACGGTTTCGGTCAGGTTTGTCGGTCTAGTCGATTTCATGTGCAACCCTAGCAATTCCTCATTTGTGTTGGTATTAATTGTAACTTCAATGAAAATATTTGGAACTGTCTACAAGGATTTTTTTAATCCAAAAAGTTTTAGGGATTTTTTGAGCTTTGCTAAACAAAAAAGTCACATACAAAGGTATGGTTGAGTGCAACTTGTGCAACCATGAGGGAGATATGGTCCCAGAGAATTAAAGAAATATTTGAGAATTTAAGGCCTTGTATAAGAAAGTTTCATGCTAGAATTCTTCACTTAGCTTATGAAGTTTCATGTTTTATTTAGTTGTCGTCAAGCTTCTTTTGGGAATCCGGATGTTGTTGGGTATGTAATCATTGCTAGAGATCAATTATATCAAGTTTTGAGATTAATTTTTTGGTGATGCAGATACTATATAACTAAAATTTTGCTTGTTATTAATGTTATTGAGTGACGATTTGGATATAAACAGGATAATCATTTGTTTTGATCAAAAGATTGTGATCGGTGACTTTAACAGAGGGAACGCGTAATGGTTTTTTTCCCTGTTAGTTAAGAAACTGTCATTCGAAGAATTGAAGATATTGTGTTCGCATTGCTACAAATAAATTAATATATCTACAAACTTATTTACGAAACGCAAAGTACGTTTATATGCTGATGACTGGAACTCCATATTCTTTCTGTTTTTTTTTCTTCAAAAAAAGGTATTTTATTGACAAACGATATTACATTGTAGAGTTAAAGAAGTGAGAGACATTTCTCATCCATTTTTTTATGGTTCTAGACCTTCTACAGAATTTAGCTGCTTTATCAGCCATAGAAGTGTAATTCCTATTCAAGAATTCAAATCTGACAAAATTAAAACTAGACGGGGAACTCCATCTTGGAAGACCTGTTTTTTTGTTTTAGTATAATACAAATGCATGATACTTCTATATTCTAGATTCAACATGTAGTTTGCCGGGTTTTTTTAGTTATAATGCATGCTAACTTTTTGTGTTGTTGTTTTAGAGAATGTCTTCGAATACGATAAGCAGAAATCAATCCCAAAAATTAGAAGCAAAGAAAATTTTGCTTTTTAACTTCTAAAAGTCAATTTCAAATTATAAAGTTAGCCTAACTTCTTACTTTATCGCTTATAGAAGCCAACAATAAACTTCAGAAAATGCATCAGCCTAACTTTTGACTTTATCGTTTCTAGAAGTCAACAATAAACTTCAGAAAATGCATCCGTTATGACTTTTTGGCTTCTAAAAGTCGAAACACAACTTCCCAAAGTGCATCAGAATGGGTCCAACCGCGGTCGGGCCAGATTTTGCCATCTCTACTTGACGAGACCAAGTCATCTTCTCACAACACACGTATAACCCCTCCATCCTTTTCCTCTTCGTCTTCGCTGCAATTTCATCATTACTTTCAAACGTAGTTAATATCTTTCTCACATTGACATCGAAACATTTTTCTAGGATTTCCTTTTAGATCTACACCCCAATTCAGTAAGCTTTGTTATTCCAAAATTCGATACATTTTTTTTCTATTCGGTTTGGCCTTCAATCTAGTTAATTAGGGCAATCAAAAGAGATTATCTCTAATGGATGTAAAGCTATGGAATGACAAGAGGGAACGAGAGATGTATGATAATTTTGCTGATCTGTATGCAATTATTAAAGCAACAGAAAAGCTAGAAAAAGCTTATGTACGTGATTTAATCACATCATCGGTGTATGAACCTGAGTGTTTAAAATTGATTGCTCAATTCAAAACCCTAACTTCATCTCTTGTTGGTGCACTTCCTAGTATTGAGCGTTTTGCTGAAATCTATAAAATGGATTGTCCTGCTGCTCTTAATCGTTTAGTTTCTTCTGGGATTCCTGCCACATACGAGCATCGAGCTTCTGCTGCTGCATCTACTACTGGTTCAGCTGCAGTTGTAGCAGAATGTGTGCAGCATTTCATTACAGCTATGGATACTTTGAAACTCAACATGGTTGCTGTTGATCAGGTAATTCCTTTTAACACCACTTTTTTACCTTTTATTAGTTCAAATTTCTGGAAATAGGTGCAACAATTTACATCACATTTATTCCACCACAAAAGCATCCACAGTTACTCCACTGTAAATTGATTCATTATGGACCAGTTATACCAAACTTTAGAGGTATTGCCAGTTGCAAAAGATCTGATTTGGTTAGGTAACCCTTTTTTGGCATCATAAGAACATCTAGAATTTATAGTCATGCCAAACTTATGGAAAACTCGAAGTTTCAGAAATACCAAGTACCGAACAGCACTCTCAAGTAATATCTCATAAGAGCAAATGCATCCCCTTTTATTCGAGGTCTCGGGCAACCTTTACATCCCTGTCGTCATGTTTTCAGAACATGTGGAAAGTTGGTTAGGCCTAGATGTGGCTGTTGTATTCCCGTGATGGTCTGTATTTGTATTTATTTCCATTCAACGAGGAAGAGAAAATGAAGTAATGTAAAACGCGTTTTAACTTGCTAACATGGAGTGTGGATGCTCTAAGCGGGATAGACTACATTCACCTAACACTCCCTTTAAATAGTGCATCCTAAATGTTCCACCTACCAACCAACAACTGTTTTTCACTTTTCACTTTCATGTTATTCTTAGTACTACTGCAGAGATTTGAAAGAGATTTTGATTACATATACCATGTTTGTTTTTGGAAATTATACCATAACAATGCCGTAGTTCCATAATTAGACCTGTTAAAGTTAAAGTATAGGAGACAGTAAATCATATAATTATCTGGGGTCTAACTTGGTTGGTTGCGTTCTTCAAACAGCTACATCCGATACTATATGACCTATCAGGGTCTCTAAACAAGCTCGGTATACTGCCTCCTGATTTTGAGGGGAAAGTGAAAATGAAGGAGTGGATTTCAAGATTGGCAAACATGGGTGCTTCTGACGAACTGACTGAACAGCAATCTAGACAACTTCATTTTGACCTTGAATCATCCTACAACTTATTCATGGCTGCTCTACCCAATTCTGGCGCCTGATTCATTACCGTAAGATCCTGATTTTTGTTCCCCTTTTTTTCCCATCATCATAAATACTCTTCCCTTTGATTTGTTCATCTAAAAATATAAGCTACTTTGGAGAAAAACCAGAGTTATTCAATACTTTTAATTTTTCTTTGAAAACCACTTGTATTTTACTAGAGAAAAAACTTGGTTACTTTTTGTAAAGATACAGATATATGAATTCCACAATACCAAGCATCTTCTAACATATGGAGAACTTTGAGTTTTACAATAAAGGAATAGTACGTGCTCTTTATTAAGCTTTCCGTTGACATTTGTATCTCCTTGATTCTGTAGTAAATGTTCTATTTGGAACGTGGCCTTATCCATGATCCTTGTAATATCATTTGTTTTGCAAATTGAGTAGTCTGTGAGCATGTTCCTATTTTTCCTGTTTGCCATTTATGTGAAACCCTGTAATTAGTAAATTTGACTACAAAGTTACTCATCAAAAAGTTTTGGAGCTAAATATCCAGATTAGATAGCTTTATTCTTCTACTGAATTGAAGAACTTCTCCGTCTGTTTTAGATTGGGACCCCTCAAGAAAATCCTCTTTCTCTCTCCTAGCTCTCGAATAGTGTTTTTTTTCCTCTTCTTTTTTCTTCCTTCCTTTCTTCCGGCCATGGCCGAGTAATTTCTTAGCTAGCCTTTGGATGAGTAAGGTCATGATCTTTGAGGAACGGATCTGATACAATGGATCTTAATGCATAGATGGGTTGTAGTAGATTTCTTTGGTTTTATTCTTAGAAAGCGTGAATCTGTTTTATCTGTGATTTAGATTTAGGATGAGTTTGTGTTAAGATTCAGATAGCTTTCCTGATGTTTCTCCGTTCTTTCTTTCTGGTTGTTCGGTGGACATAGATGTTGATCTATTTCCTTTTATTTTGGTTGGCCTGTGGAGATAGATGTTGATCTATTTCCTTTACATTTTCTAACAACTTTGTTTCAGTTACTTGCTCCATTTGGCTGGATCTTTTAGAATGATCATATGTTTAGATGATCATGTCTGTTGAGAGAAATATCCTATTAATATTTTCTTTGTGGTTTCAATTTTAGAATGATCCTGTCTGCAGAGATATTTTTTTATCAATTGTGTATTCCGGATTAAATCTGTGAATGGTCACTGGACCATGTCCATTGAGGTTGGAATTTTTTTAAATTATTTCTGAGAATGGTCACTGGACCATGTCTATTGAGGTTGGTAACTTTTTAATTTCTCTCTGAGAATGGTCACCGGACCATGTCTATTGAGGTTG
The DNA here is from genome assembly GCA_023531105.1 of Papaver atlanticum. NCBI lineage: Eukaryota > Viridiplantae > Streptophyta > Magnoliopsida > Ranunculales > Papaveraceae > Papaver > Papaver atlanticum. The sequence goes on from JAJJMB010007708.1 coordinate 16,822,852, forward strand.
ATATCTTTTTAATTTCTTCAGGTATTCTTCAAACTTATCTGTCAATTGAGTGATCTCTTTCGACACAATGTGTGGTTGCTAGTGGCAATCGTAAAGGAAAAAAGTCTTATTTAGTTTTGGTTTTTGAATATGTGCTGTGCAACAAGTGTTTGTTAAAATGACAACTCCGTCTATTAGGTGAACTCTTTCATCACAAAGGTACGGTTGCTGGTGGCAATCGTAAAGGATAAAAATTACATTTAGTTTAAACACTTATGTGTGATGTGCAATACGATGTTAGTTAATATGAAAATATGGTCTATTGGGTGATCTATTTCAACACAAAGGTGTGGTTGCTGGTTGCAATCGTTAACGAAAGAAGTCACATGTAGTTTTGGTCTTTTTAAATAGGTGATGTGTAATAGGGTGATTGTGAAAATGAAAAATCAGTCTGTTGGGTGAAATGTTTGAATAACAATAAGTGTTGTTGTTGGTTGAAATCGATAGGGAAAGAGGTCTCTTTTAGTTTTATTTCATAATGAGGGTTGTGTCTTTGGATGTTGTTAAGAAAGACAATTGTCCATGTCCAGTGAAAATTTCTGGAATTTTAGGAGTTAATAGGTAACCTTGTCCTCTTCCCCTAGCTTTGGCTATGGAGTTATGTTAGTAATGCTTGAAAAAGGAAGTCTTATTAATCATTGTCGGCTTTATGTGTTTTAGCAGAAATTTCAACACAAAGGTGCTTGTTTTCTTATTTAGGATTAGCCTTGGCAATGCTTAGAAAAGTTTATGGATCCGGAAGTAGTTGGATCTTTAAGAAAGGGTTTCAGTGGTAGGATTTTAGTAGCTTGTCCTTATTATGTTTTGGCACAATGTTTTTCCATTTCTCCTTTTTTTTTTTCCATTTAGTCTTCCTATCTATTGTGCTAACTGGTTTTTGAGAAAAGGAGTTGGAGAACTTCAAAAAATAAAAAAAAATAAAAATAAAATCTGGATCTATTGTTCCTTTTTATCTATGTATCATTACAGCCTTAAAATCTTTTCCTTCCTCTTGTTCCTTGTCCTCTGTGTGGTCCGGTGTGGTTTGGTTCTTATTGGTTGCTTTGATTGTCGTCTGTTCTTTTTTTTGTTCTTTTTAGGTTGAAATCCCCTTTCCTTTGGCTTTGCTGCGTGTGATTTTTTAATAGGAGGGTTACTCCTATTTTTTAGGGGTTAGCAAAGAGTTCCATCTTTTCTAGGGTATCTGCATTAGTAGTTGAGGAAATTCAGTTAGAAGTGACATTAATTTTGTTTAGATATTTATTAAAATCAGAAATAATATCGACCCAACTATGCAATTAAAATCCATGTCTACACCTCTGATCCGCTGACCTGAAAGAAATCCAATGGCTAGTTGCTCACTTTCATTGGTTTCTTTTAAAAAGTCTTCGTTTTTCTTTTATTTTTTAACATAAATCTTTAAAACTTTGGCTTGTTTTTTATTTCTCTTTTTCTCTTCCTTGGATCGTTTTCGCTTTTTTCAGCTGCGAGAGGAGGAGTGCCTGGCAGAACTTTGGTTTGGCTATATAGGGGCCTTTTCTTTGAACTCTTTCCATTAATTCCTGCCCTATACTTTACTACCTTGGCCTCCTAATGACTTTAACTCAAGTCCATTAGAATTAGTCTGTTTTTTCTATATTTGTTTGGGCAGGAGATTGATATTTTTATCGTAGTCTCGTTAGTTTAATTTTAGTTTAGACATCCATATCTTTCATCTGATAGTGTTGGTTTACTTTAGTTTATCCTCCTTGTAAATACTTAGGGTTGTTCCTATTCTTTGAATAGTCACTATTTTCTTAGTAATCTTATCGTTTGTTCAAACTGCTAGTAAGGTAAGTTAGTGACATCACTTAGGTCCTTAGGTTTTAATTCTTGCAATTGTTACCTTCCTCCTATTTTGTTTTTTTCTAGTTTCTGCGGATTCCGTCTTCTTAGATTGTTTTCAGTAAACCATTTCAACTAGTTTAGCTTTTTTTTAACATCATCTCGTACAGCGGTTTGGCAGTTTTATTAGTTTTGTTGTCCTTGCACTCTTATCTCTATAATTAGTCTTAGTGCTTTTTAGTCTGTTAATACTAGTATCAGTATTTCGTTTAAATTACATGGTTAATTCTTTTTTTTTAGGAATTATGAATGCTCTTGTGAAACAGCATGATGTTGAAATCATTGTTGGTTATGTATTGTCTTGTTCCGGTTTTACAAATCGTGACTCATCTACTGGTATTTCTTTTGAGATACCTTTCTCATCTTATAAGTTCTGGATTGCAGATAAGACTAAAACGTCATTCTCAATCGCCAAGAGGACGAATTCCCTATCCCGTACAAGCCATCGTGACACTTCTATCGGTCTCGATATTAATAGAAGGGCTCAGGACCGTACATTGATAGTTTTATCACGAGTGAAGACACTCAACTTCCACGACTTGTTTATGGCGACATACATATTGCCAACTATAGAAGACAGCTCTTTGGGTACCGAAGGAGAAGTAAGAATTCCTATGATGCCAAAGAATTATGAATGTAGTTTTTTCTTTTTAGGTATTTTTAGATTTGTTATATTTTTCAGACAGTTGCACTCTTTCCTTCGTCAGGGTTTTACCATTATGGGTTTTCCTTGTAAAGGTTTTAACGAGGCAACATTTGTAACTCCAATTTTTTTCGAAGTCTTTACATTTGTATTTTATGTTTTTCTTTTGAAGTTGGTGATTTGGGAGCTTATTGGAGACTTATCCCTGTCCAGAGCAAACTCTAATCAGCTTTTAATCATCTAACTGGTTTTCTATATAAGACACTTATTCTCAAAAATAATAATAATCTTCTCCTGAATTAGATTTTTTGAGTTTGAATTGTGGTTAATGAGAAAATAAGTTCACCTAACTCTTAGGGTATAAGCAAATAATCCGCGCAGAAAAGGAAAAGGGAAAAAATGGAATATAAAAAAGAAGAAGAAGAAATGGAAAGAGGGAAAAGGAATCTCATTTTAACCTTGTGATCCATTAGAAGTAGAGACGGGAGAAGAACGTCATTTTGACCTTATGTTCCATTAGAAGTAGAAAGTTCAACCTGAAGCATTGTAAAACATTTCATTGCTTTTTGAAACGGTGTGAATAGGATCTATCCATGTTGATGTAGACTGATCTTGAGTATTATCAAACCATGTGTTGGTAGGATGGTCAAGGACTAGATTAGGAAATCTAGTTGGTTTGGGAAACCAATTACTAGTGTCCTAAGTATAGCAACTTTAGAGGTTTGTCTCTTAGAGTTAAGTTAGGAAACCATATACTTGTAGGAAAGTAATCCTTGTTAAGGAATGTGTCTAGTCATATTGATGTGTATAAATAGCCATAGAGAGAACTAGAGAAAACACACCAGAACTAGTAACAGTTCTCTTATTCTCTTCTTAGGCTTTGTATATTCCAACCTATACGGTGATATATAAAATTGCTTATTCCTTCCCGAGGATTCAACCTCGTTAAAAACTTGTTCTTCTTGTGTGCGTGATTGTGTTCTTGGTGATATTGAGGTACCGTTGTAACAGTGAAAACCTAACGCTTCCGCAGGATTAGGCGCAACAATTGGTATCAGAGCGATCCAATTGTCCCAACAGTTGGTATCAGAGCAAGGAGACGCTCAAGGATACGGGTACTCGGATTGCAGTTGAAGTGAAGGTAATTTTCTGAAGATTGCTTGAGGTAATACTAATCTCAAAGGTTCTGTTTTTTTATCTATATTTGGTTGTTTGTGAACAATGGTTGACGGGGAAAAACCAGTTGATCCGGTACAACATTCGGAGTCCACAAGTAAAGATAAATAAACAAAAAAAGAAATACTTCATTCACATAGATCACAACTCAAGGTAAAAAAAGTTTACAGGAACCAATAACTTTGGTTTATGGAGAACAGACGTAATGGATGCTCTTGTTCATCTTGACCTAAAAGAAGCTCTAGAAGATCGGCCATCTGAGATGTCCGATAAGCAGTGGAATAAGATCAATAAATTATGTCTTGGTTCGATACGAGGGTGTTTAGCAACTGCAGTAAGAGTTAATTATCAGCACGAGACTTCAACTAAGGATCTCTGGGAAAAGCTAGAGAAGGAATACCTTGTGAAGAACGTGGCTAGTAGGATACATCTTAAAAGGAATTTGTATCTCTATAACATGAAGAAAGGTGCAACACTGACAGAGCACCTAGATTCATATAATAAACTTCTTGCTGAGTTGGTTAACTACGATGAGAAGATCAACGATGAGGAATAAGCTTTGTGTCTGATAAAATCTCTTTCTGAAAGGTATGAACCCGTGATTAAAGCTTTAATGCACGGCAAGGATAAGATGACATACGCTGAGGTCACTACAACATTGCGTAGTGAGGAGTTCAGGAAGATGGATCGTGAAGACCTTACAAGTGAAGCTAATGATAGACGCATTTATGTGTCTATTTTCATCTCTATTGTGTATATTGTTAGTACCCATTTTTGTAGGTGTTTTTGGAGAAATAAGCTTTTGCGGCGAAATTGACTCGAAAAGTTGATAAATGCAACCCAAGGGACGAGTGTTATGCGGACTCCAACAACGGATAAGGGGCGACCACTGGATAAGGGGTAACCTTTCCCATTCACGTTCACATTCTGTTTTTGGCGGGAAACCAAAACCAAAACCAAAACAGAAAACATGTTTCTGGTAGTTTTGGTGGTAGTGATTTGGAGGAGTTTGAGGTCGACTAAACCTCTGATTTTCATAGGATATACTCCTTATGGGTCTAGGAATCTAATATGGGTGTTGAAATCAATTAAACTGGGCTCAATCGACGGATTTTTATTTCAACAACAAAATATGGAAAGTCACGTGTGTGACCTATTTTAGGAAATTTTAGAGAGATTAAAGTGCTATAAACCTTCCGAAAGATTGGTATCTATCTAAGGAAGATTTTAGAATCAAAAGGAAAGCTCAGAAACGCGTATAAATTCTAAAACAAGAAATTTCCGCAACTTTGCCGTGAAGAGAAAGGAAGAGATTTTGGAAGATTTTGGAGAGATTTAATCGCTCTTTTTGATAGATTGGTTGGGTCATATAGAAGGGGTGTCGAAAGTTAGGGAAAGTTTAGAACACGACAGAGCCGAGAAATCAAAGGTGCAGGAAACCGGGTTCTGCTGCTGTTGCTGAAGAACACGAAGAACATTGACCCACACAGAAAAGTCGCAAAGAAGTATCGTTCTTCAACAGCAGAACACAGTTATCGTTTATAAACAGCACTTCAATTGTAACAATGACTTTTGTAACGACTATAAAGCGTTGCAGATTCGCTGTATTATTATTCTCCTTCAATAAAAACACCTTTTGAGCCATGATTCTATCTTTTGAGCATGCTTTTACCATGAGGAGCTAAACCCCAACACTGGGATGACGGAGGAAGCCATGTTTCACAATTGATGGTAATTATAATTGATTCTTATGACTTTTTGCATTGCTTTTCAATCGATTTATGATTTTCGTTGATTATTTGTGATTTTGTTTGATAGTGTATGCTTAGTCTAAGAACTTTTGATGCACAATGCTTATGATTTACATCTAATGCTTTATAAAATCTACTTTTGGCAAAGGAATAGAGTCTATAAAAGAGCTAGTATTGTTATGAATCATCGTATGAACCAATTGATTGTGAAGTTTGGTGGAATCCTAAGTCCCAGTCTCTTGTAATATTGATATCATCTTTGTTTATTTGCTATTTTAATCGGAATATAAGTCTAGAATCGAGTCTTCACAAGTCCGAGTTGAACGAACTCTACTTATCACTTTTTACAACAACATAAAATCACATCAATTTTTGGCGCCGCCGACGCGGACTTGTTTTTAGATTTGTTTTTAGGTTTTATTTATTTATTTATTTTTATTATTTTTGTTCTTCTCTACGCGTTTGGTATTTTTCGATTCTTTTTCATATTTGGAGCGAAGCTAAAAGGAAAGAAAAAGTGTTATAAGAGGAAAGCATCACCAAAGAAGGAAAGAAAAGAGGAGTCCAAAGGAGTGAAGAAGAAGATTTTTGTATATAGTTATTTTATTTTATTTTAGATTTTATTTCTTTTTATTTTTAGAAACTGTAATTAGGGATTTATTGTTGTAATCTTTTATTTTTGGACATTGAACTTTATTTCTGGGACATTATTTTGGACATTATTATTTTTAAACCCTAAGGAAGGGTTAAAATTAAATATTAACTGTTTGCAGGGAAGGACGACGATTACGATATCGTCTCGTCCCCTCGGGTTCGCACATTGACACAGGAGTCAGTGGCCCGAGTTGACTACAATGGTTCTTCGCCCGTCTGGTACTGGAGGTAAGCTTCTAAACACCCGCGAATCCCCTGTCAGCGGGTTTACTGTCTTCCTTAAGGTGCATATATGTTGAGGCTTTGAATACGGATTTTAATTTCCTAGTAAAGGGCAAGGCCAGGCCATACAAGATAAGGGTTCGGATTTCATCACCGTTCTCTTCTTGCCCGTCTTAGGAAAACGATACCTAACGCGAACCTAAGCATTAAAATATTGACTAGAACGAGACCGATAGGGTAACGAGCTTAATAGGAAAGTCGTTCAAAAGGATCGTATTGGGTATCTTGTTAGCCTAACTCGAAGTTCAGGAAGATTACTGTAAGTCGATTAGAGCCGCCTTGTAACCCAGGGAAGCGTTGCCAAAGAGGTGGGGGTATCAAAGATCCTCTGAGCTTCCCCTACTTCTCTTCGACTTACTTTATTCGGATTGTTCTAGAGAGGTTTGTTAAAACTATACCTAGTTGCCTCTTGGAAGGATAGAAGTTGGTCTAGAAACAATCTAAGGGAGCCATCATGCTTGTTGTTTACTAGATTTTATAGGTTTGATTTGGTCGAGTCAGCCTTGTTTGTGATTGTTTAGAATTCCTTGCGGTTAAAAATGTCGAACTGGTATGTTAGAAGCCAATACAATGAGTATCGACCTGAATTTGAATATGGACATCATCATTTTTATGACCATGGTGGGAATAGTATGGGAACGCCAACCTTTTCAAGGTTATGGTTCATACCATAGTGAGCCCAATTACTATCCACACACACACCGGTCATACGAGCAAGAAAATAAGGATTATTATAGTGCTAGTACCTCGTCTTTGGACAATACAATCAAACTGTTGAAAACTAGTCCTTATTATGATCCTTCTGTTCCTATTTATGATCCTTCTGTATCTTTAGAAGAGTCTCTTAAGCAGTTAACTGAGCAAACAAATAGGTTTATGTCGGAAATGAATAGACGAACTGCACCATTGAGAAAACTTTCTATAGAGGAATCCCTCAAGCTGATGGCTGAGACGAACGAAAGACTTACTCGAAATAATCTTAATTTCCAATACAGTGTTTCCAATAATACCCTTGAAAATAATGATAGTTATTTGCATAATCAAGATGACGAGGTTAGAATTGGTAACACTACATGTTTAGATGAGGTTCAACCATTTCCATGCTATTATAATGACGATTATGATAAGGATAGTGTTGCTGAAGAATCTGAAATATGTAGGCATAGTGATCAGGAATTTGTTACTCCAATTGAGCTTTATAATGATAATGTTATTTCTAGTTCAAATCCAAATAATTTTAATAATTATTCACCTATTCAAAAGGACGAGGATTTGTCTAGAGATATCCCCGTTTTAGACGATGTAGTAGTTCCTTTTGATTACGAAGCCAATAATGGTTTAGAGGAACGAGTTTATTCGGAAAATACTGTTTTATTGTCTAGTGATTTAGAAACAATAGTATTAGACAAATAAAATGAACTCGTAGAGATGAGTGAGGATGAACTTAGAAGAATCAATTGCCTATTTTCAGGAATCTGATGACCTAGAAATTAGGGAGATTGTGACTAGTCTAACTAGAGACACTGAAAACTCTAAGTTTGGGGGTGATTATCATTCTCCATGTGCTTTAACTCTTAGAAAGGTCCCTCACTTAGGACTTGACATATGTTCCTCAACCGTTTTAACAGATTATCTTCATACACGTTTCCCTGAATTTTGTGATGTCCATAAGGAAGTTCAGTTGTTAGAAACCCATCCTTTGGTTGATGTGGTTTACCCAGGCTATGATACCCCGATCGACTTTTTTTTCCCACCAAATATTTTTCTTCCAAATGTGGGAACATATAGATTTCAAATGTGTCACCTATTAGGTTCTGAGACTAAGCCTAAGTACTTTAGGTTAGTTAAATTGACACATTTGCTTAAGAATGACCACTACTCTCACTGTGGTCAATTATGTAAGTCAAACCTGATTGACTTAGAGGATCCTCAATTATTTAGGTTATTATTATGTGCTTCTAAGTTCTTATTTGAGTTTCTACAGACTCTAGGACCTAATAATTTAGATCTCACTTATGAGGAAATGAATCCAATGAAAATATTTTATTTAGACCCTTTCATAGATCCAGAACCTGAACCACAATTAGATATAGATATTCTAATCAGGAAACTAGATAAGGGAATGCTATTCTTGTTCACTTTCTTGGTTTATTGCAATTTCCTTTGGTCAGCTCTATTTTTTGAAGACCCACAGTTATTCCGACTGTTACTTTATGATTCGAGTGACTAATCCTTTCTTAGTCTGGCTGAAGAATTTAAACTTAGCACTTCTTGGGAGGTAACCCATGGTTCATGCAACACGGTAATATTTTTCCTTAACTCTTTTTCTTCAAATGGTAGCAGTTTCTCCTTGTTCATGCTTTTAATTTTATCTTTAGAACATTGAGGACAATGTTAGGTTTAAGTTTGGGGGTATGGGAGAAACTTTTTAGTTGCATTATAAACTCCAGAGCCTAGAAATTTATGCCTATTAAGGATAGCACTAACCAATCTAAGTGGATGGAAGCATTTTGGTTTTAGGAGTTGAGGGACCAATCTGACTAGATGGAAACATCTATAAGAGTCTATTCATAAAAGCACAGAGATCAGGTGTTAGAAATAACATGATAGTTTCACCGTATCTCGGAATCATCTTATTACTTCTGTTTTTGTTTTTGCAAATTTTTATGTTGATGTCTGCTGGGTTGAAATAGAGTGATTGAGTTACTAAAAAAAAAAAAAAAAAAAAAAAAAAAGAGACCAGACCAATTAGACCAATTGGAATAAATATTAACACTTGGATAGCAATATGTGTGTGTTCTCCCTGTCTCAGTCGCCTAAACAAGCGTGGAACGCAAGATCCACGGGAATTACCATGTAATCTGCTGACAAGAAGCATGCGCTTGGATCCAAAAGATCTAATCATGTCGTTCAAAAAAATAAAATAAATAAAAAATAAAAAATAAAAAATAAATAAAGGTTTATTATAAAGTCGACCACTGGTTCCCTTGTATATGCTAGTTGTGTTGATATTAGTCCAGACCAGTATCTCAATCCACTAGGTCATAGGTTAATCTTGGCATTGAAGTCCATTCGCAACCATCTATTTCTATATCCATCTTCTTAATCTATTCATGTGATTTGTTTGATTCCGGATATTGATGTCCATAGTGCGACTATCTGAGTAGAGCTCTGTAACTTATATATGAATTTAGTATGCTTGAGTGCAAACTCGTGTACAGCAATTGGAATTTTGCATCAGGGTACTTCCTCCCGTAATCAATAAGTATGCCAACCAAGGAGGTTCTTTAGTGCCATTCCAAGGTTCTGCGTAGATAGCTAGGGTCTGGAGTAAAGGTTTGGTGGGTACACCTCTGGTAAACCCTCCTGAGACTATAACTCGGCCACTAGGGCCACCTAGGGGTTTAAAGGCTTGTTGCACATGCTAAGTGCAATCGACGATGCCTGCGACAGTGAGTTAGGATTTTATTTTCTGTTTTTGATTTGCTCGGGTCTAGCAAATAATAAGTTTGGTGGTATTTATAGACGCATTTATGTGTTTATTTTCATCTCTATTGTGTATATTGTTAGTACCCATTTTTGTACTTATTTTGGTATTTTTATCTCTTTTTAGGTGTTTTTGGAGAAATAAGCTTTTGCGGCGAAATTGACTCGAAAAGTTGATAAATGCAACCCAAGGGACGAGTGTTATGCGGACTCAAGCAATGGATAAGGGGCGGCCACTGGATAAGGGGTAACCTTTCCCATTCACGTTCAAATTCTGTTTTTGGCGGGAAACCAAAACCAAAACAGAAAACATGTTTCTGGCAGTTTTGGTGGTAGTGATTTGGAGGAGTTTGAGGTCGACTAAACCTCTGATTTTCATAGGATAGACTCCTTATGGGTCTAGGAATCTAATATGGGTGTTGAAATCAATTAAACTGGGCTCAATCGACGGATTTTTATCTCAACAGCAAAATATGGAAAGTCACGTGTGTGACCTGTTTTAGGAAATTTTAGAGAGATTAAAGTGCTATAAACCTTCCCAAAGATTGGTATCTATCTAAGGAAGAGTTTAGAATCAAAAGGAAAGCTCAGAAACGCGTATAAATTCTAAAACAAGAAATTTCCGCAACTTTGCCGTGAAGAGAAAGGAAGAGATTTTGGAAGATTTTTGAGAGATTTAATCGCTCTTTTTGATAGATTGGTTGGGTCATATAGAAGGGGTGTCGAAAGTTAGGGAAAGTTTAGAACACGACAGAGCCGAGAAATCAAAGGTGCAGGAAACCGGGTTCTGCTGCTTCTGCTGATGAACACGAAGAACATTGACCCACACAGAACAGTCGCAAAGAAGTATCGTTCTTCAACAGCAGAACACAGTTATCGTTTATAAACAGCACTTCAATTGTAACGGTGACTTCTGTAACGACTATAATGCGTTGCAGATTCGCTGTATTATTATTCTCCTTCAATAAAAACACCTTTTGAGCCATGTTTCTATCTTTTGAGCATGTTTTTACCATGAGGAGCTAAACCCCAACACTGGTATGACGGAGGAAGCCATGTTTCACAATTGATGGTAATTATAATTGATTCTTATGACTTTTTGCATTTCTTTTCAATCGATTTATGATTTTCGTTGATTATTTGTGATTTTTTATGATAGTGTATGCTTAATCTAAGAACTTTTGATGCACTATGCTTATGATTTACATCTAATGCTTTATGAAATCTACTTTTGGCAAAGGAATATAGTCTATAAAAGAGCTAGTATTGTTATGAATCATCGTATGAACCAATTGATTGTGAAGTTTGGTGGAATCCTAAGTCCCAGTCTCTCATAATATTGATATCATCTTTGTTTATTTGCTATTTTAATCGGAATATAAGTCTAGAATCGAGTCTTCACAAGTCCGAGTTGAACGAACTCTACTTATCACTTTTTACAACAACATAAAATCACATCAGCTAACAATGACTTGCTTTTTGCAAGAGGTCGTTCAACAGACAGGAGAAAGAAGACTGGTGGTTATGGTAAGGGTAGAGGGCGTTCTAAGAGTAGAACACGCCTGCAGAAAGATGAGTATGCTTGGTGCCATGATTTTGGTCATTGGGCTAAGGATTGTACCAAGTGTAAGGCGAGAGAAGGAGATAATAGTAATACCGAGGTGAACATTGCAAAAGGTAATGAAGAATCAGATGATGCTTCTGATTTCTCGCTGACTGTGACACCATCATCTTGTGCTATTACAGATGGTACATGGGTGTTAGATACTGGAGAAACGTATCATATATGTCCATATCGGGACTAGTTCTCAAGTTTTGAAGAGCTTGATGGATTGGAAAGAATAATACCTGCAGGGTGATTGGGATTGGTAGTATTCATATCAAGATGCATGATGGTATGGTTAGAGAGCCGAAGGAGGTAAGATTTGTACCTGCCATAAAGAAAAATCTGATTTCACTCGGAACTTTAGAAGCTAAGGGCTATAAGATAGTCGCTGAAAATGGTGTTCTAAAGGTAATATCTGGATCTATGGTAATCATGAAGGGCACACGTCATCACAACTTGTGCTACTTGAATGGGAGTACAACAACAGAGGATGTGTCTATTTCTGAACACATCGAGAGTGCAACTACATAGAAAACAAAGCTATGGCACATGAGACTTGCACATCTTGGTGAGAAGTCGTTGCATAGTTTGATTCAACAAAACTTATTGAAAGGTACTATTGCCTACAAGTTAGCATTTTGTGAACATTGTGTTAAGGGCAAGAAAACAAGAACAGGCTTTGGCACATCAATCCACAATACCAGTGGAGTTCTTGACTATGTTCACTCAGATGTTTGGGGTCCTTCCAAGAATACATCATTGGGAGGGAAACATTGGTTTGTGTCGTTCATTGATGACTATTCTAGGCGCGTATGGGTATACACCATGAGTCATAAAGATGAAGTCCTAGAAGTATTTGTGAGGTGGAAGAAGGAAACTGAGACTAAAACTGGCAGAAAGATCAAAGTACTACGTTCGGACAATGGTGGAGAGTACAAGAGTGATACGTTCTTGCAAGTATGTCAGGATTAGGGGATAAAGAGGCACTTCACGGTTAAGAAGACACTGCAACAGAATGGGGCAGCTGAACGCATGAATCGTACTTTGTTGGAGAAGGTACGATGTATGTTATCTAATGCTGGATTAGGTAAGGCGTTTTGGGCTGAGGCAATTACATATGCGTGCTTCCTCATTAATAGGTTGCCATCAGCTGCATTAGAAGGTAAAACTCTTAAGGAGAAATGGTTTGGTAAACCATCTTATGACAATGACTCAATTCATATCTTTGGTTGTCCCGCGTGGTATCATGTTAGTGAAAGCAAGCTTGATAGCCGTGCCGTGAAAGAAATCTTTGTGGGTACGAAGAGTGGAGTCAAAAGGGTTCATGATTTGGAATCCAGTTGAGAAGAAGATAGTCATGAGTAGAGATGTCACATTTGATGAGATGTCTATGGTAAAGTCTTGGGGTTCTCGGCAGGTGGAGAACAGAAGCACCAGTACTAGTGAGCCTTTGCAGCCGGTGGAGATTGATGCAACTCCACCAATTCCAGTGAAGTATGTATCTGTTCAGAATACTTTTGAAGACATGAGGTCTGCAAGAGAAGTAGCTACTGAAGTTCAAAATGATAATGATGCTATTATAGACAAGGAACACGAGCCAGTAGAAGACACAGAAGATACGGTCACTGAGACCATAACAACCAGCAAACCGAGAAGATGAATCAGGAAACCTGGTTGGATGGATGATTTTGTTGCTTATGCATTACCAGTTGTTGAAGATGGTACTCCTACTTCCTATTTAGAAGTTGTACGCAGTGCAGAGTGTAAAGAATGAGAAGGTGCAATGCAGGACGAGATGGAGTCTCTTTACAAGAATGGCACATGGGTTCTTATGAAGCTTCCGAACGGTAAGAAGGCCATCGGGTGCAAATGGGTATATGCTAAGAAAGAAGGATCTTCGGTGAATCAAATACGCTACAAGGCAAGGTTAGTTGCAAAAGGTTATGCCCAAAGAGAAGGGATTGACTACAATGAGGTGTTATCTCCGGTGGTAAAACACTCATCAATCCGTATTTTGTTGGCCTTGGTAGCACAATATGATTTAGACCTAGTTCAACTAGATGTCAAGACGGCGTTCTTACATGGTGATCTAGAAGAGGAGATCTATATGACTCAGCCGAGTGGGTTCAAGGTTGCTGGAAAAGAAGGTTGTGTATGTAAACTGAAGAGATCGTTGTACGGGCTGAAGCAGTCTCCAAGACAATGATACAAGCGATTTGACCAGTTTATGATAGGCCAAACATACACAAGAAGTCACTATGATCATTGTGTATACTTCAAGAAGCTACGTGATGGTTCTTTCATATATTTTCTCTTGTATGTCGATGATATGCTGATTGCATCGAGTAACAAGAAAGAGATCGATAATTTGAAGCACAAGTTGTCATCTGAGTTTGAGATGAAAGATATGGGAGAGACTAAGAAGATTCTTGGTATGGAGATTCAACGTGACAGAGAGAAGGGTAAAGTTTGTTTGTCTCAGAAGGCATATTTGAAGAAAGTGTTACAGAAGTTTGGTGTCTACGAAGGAACTAAATCTGTAAGTACTCCCCTTGCTGCTCATTTTAAGTTGAATGCTCGTATGTCTCCCATATTAAAGAAGAGCGAAGTTATATGGCCCAAGTCCCATATGCTGAGGCTGTTGGTAGCTTGATGTATACAATGGTATGTACAAAGCCAGACATTTCACATGCAGTTAGTATGGTCAGCCGTTATATGCATTTTCCTGGTAAGGGACATTGGCAAGCTGTGAAATAGATTTTGAGGTATCTTTATGGTACAATTGATGTTGGCTTGGAGTTTGTAAAGGATGGAAGTAACAATCAGCTGTATGTTGGGTATGTGGATTCTGACTACGCTGGTGATTTGGACAAGAGACGTTCAACTACAGGGTATGTATTTACCATAGCAGGGGCACCAGTTAGTTGGAGATCAATATTGCAGTCTACTGTGGCGCTTTCAACTATGGAGGTGGAGTATATGGCAGTGACAGAGGCATTTAAGGAGGCTATATGGTTACAAGGTTTGCTAGATGACTCAGGAGTTGTGCAAGATCAACTGCCCGTGCATTGTGATAGTCAAAGTGCAATTTATTTGGCTAAGAATCAAGTGCATCATGCTAGAACCAAACATATAGACGTAAGATTTCACTTTGTGAGAGAAATTCTTGAAGAAGAAGACATTCTACTTGTGAAGATCTATACCAAAGACAATCCAGCTGATATGTTAACTAAAGTTGTATCTGGGGTCAAGTTTCGACATTGTTTGAAATTGATCCACATCCTTCCTGTTTGGTAAGAGACCCTTTTGGGGTAGAGGTTCTTAGGAACCTGGTGGGGTCCTTCTAGGAAGGCCGTTTCAGAGAACTACAGTCGGGTTTGATTCCTATTGAGGATATGTAGGCAGCCAGTGATGGTTCAATCGACGTTGGAAGATGGAGGTGATTTTATCTATTGATCGTCTCATGCATGAATGCATAATCCGAGGTGGAGAATTGTTGGTAGGATGGTCAAGGACTAGATTAGGAAATCTAGTTGATTTGGGAAGCCAATTACTAGTGTCCTAAGTATAGCAACTTAAGAGGTTTGTCTCTTAGAGTTGAGTTAGGAAACCCTATATTTGTAGGAAAGTAATCCTTGTTAAGGAATGTGTCTAGTCCTATTGATGTGTATAAATAGCCATAGAGAAAACTAGAGAAAACACACCAGAACTAGTAAGAGTTCTCTTCTTCTCTTCTTAGGCTTTGTATATTCCAACCTATACGGTAATATATAAAATTGCTTATTCCTCCCCGAGGATTCAACCTCGTTAAATATTTGTTCTTCTTGTGTGCGTGATTGTGTTTTTGGTGATACTGAGGTACCGTTATAACAGTGCAAACCTAACGCTTCCGCAGGCTTAGGCGTGACAATTTGTATCAGAGCGATCCAATTGTCCCAACACATGTTGGTGTACATGTGAGATGGAACATAATATTTGTTCATTCTAAAGCATGGGTCTAATATATTAAAGTTTGTATGAGAAGAACGAAGATGAGAATCACAACAAGAAGAATAGCACTTTCTTGAGCACTTTTGATGCTCTCGTGCTCCTGGAAGTTGATTAGTCCATCTTCTCACAAATGAACTAGCACGCGTAACAACACTTTCTATGTTTTAGAGTTTTCTAACAACACTTTCTATGTCTAGGAACACTCGATGTAGCTCAATCAGCTATTCTTCTCAATTTCCTTTACAGCATCATGTCTCTTGAATTTCTGAAATTTATATCCGACCTCTCCCTTGGTCTTAAATTGCTTTTTTTGTAAGAAGTTCTAGAATTTTCCACTTGAAACCAAGTTCTCGGTCAACTTCATATGGTTTCTCTCCTGTTATAGTAAAATACCTTCTCTACCGTCTCTTTAAATTCCAACTGTCTCTTTAAATTCCGCATTTATCTTCCCTCTAAAAGTCCAGAAATCACCCATCATATCTTTTAAGTTTTTTACCATCCCGCTAATAACTGAATTTCTGGAGCGAACAACAGAAGAACCTGGTCCAGAACCATAAGGTTATGTTGGAATTTCAGCTTCATAATCAATATATTTATGCTTTAACTAGGATAATGATTACGGCACGAGTATGTATATGTTGCACTACAATCAAGAGGAAAATGATTTTTGAAACCTGCTCATGGATTACGAAGAACCCAAATGTAAGTAAAATTGTGCGTGAAGCTGAGCAACACTGAAAAAAAAAGATCTAAACGCTAAGTATAAACGATTGCTTTTACTTGCACCTGAAAAGGTAAAAAAGGCAATGCAAGATACACTGTTAGCGCAACTATATGAGTATGGTGTATGAGTTCGTCCTTGGATTGCTGCTAACAACGAAATGCAATATGAGGTATGAAAGAGTTTAAAAATATGGTAACAATTTGGTCACTCCAACAATGACTCGTGCAGAGTGTTAACATTACCTGTGCACTTATAATTTGTTACATATACATACACACCAAGAGAACTATAGAACCCCGTGGAACTCCATATGGGACGTTGCTTGGATAACATTGCTGTCCATATAAAAACCATGAAAGGATCGGCATAGTTTGCAATAAAACTTATGAGGAAGCTGTAATAGAACTTAAAGCTCAAGCAGTACACTTAGAAGTACAATGTTAGATCTGTTGGATATTTTTCACACATGTGCTGTAACGCCAAAACCTATTCCCTATATTCTTTAGAGCTTACCTATTCCCTATAGAGTAGTCTGATATGCTGAACTCATTCATTTGAGTGTTAGTGCATCTGGATAAGAGAGAGGTTGATGTTGTTAGGACTTAAAAAATAAAATAAAATAGGAGAGAAACATATAAACTGATAATAGAGTAGATTCATCAACAGTCTTGTTCATGTTACAAAAGTATCTCATATAAGTAATATATCCATATAAGGGGGTATCAGCTCAAAAAGAAAACATATTAAAAAAGATTAAAAAAAATATATAATCATCATTAACTACTCCCTAAAATAGTAATTAAGCGATGCTGGAACAGAAGTGAAGACCTCAATGACCGTCATCTTTCCGAAAATCCTTGATTCAAACAACTACAAAAATAATGAGAAGGATGTATAGTTTGATAGTAATTCTTCACAATGACACATCTGTGTGAAAGTGCCAAATAATCTATCAATTTCAAACACTAATTAACCAACGGTGTGCTTGGGCAATGCCATACACTTCAGGTTCACCTTTACTTGACTCGTATACAATAATTGATCTGAATTGGTCCTAGTACAACAAACACAATGTAAGTATTGGCACTATGATCTTAATTTTTCCAGTACTCAACAGTTTCAAGCAGTCTAGCTACGTACTTGGAAAACACATCAGCAAAGAACATTAACTCACTTACAACCAAGTTACCAAAATGTATTCAAACAAAGAAGATGCATAATAATACCACCAATCAACATATATATATATAATTGCTTGAGAATTAAAAAGAATAGATATGGGACTCCAATTTTTTTGGGGTTCTGTATAATTACCCAAAAGTTTAAATTGAAAAAAATAGTAAGCCTAAGAAACAAATAGTCTCTTGTTTATGCGAAATTGTGTTTAGCAACTCTAGACATGCCAAACGAAGTAATTTGTGTGCAAAGCATGCCCATACATCAGCAGACACGATAAAACTCTTATGTATTGTTTTATCCAGCAGCTTGAGTAGAATGAAAACGGAGAACACAAATCCATAGAAGAAGTCGTATTGAATTAACACTTTTTACATTTCATAAACAGTAGATTATGTGATTATTATGAATTATTTTAAACTGTCTACCTAAGATTTTGATGAATTGAGGGACGCTTGGACTCTTGAAAGAGCAGCAATCCTGACAGGAGAGCCAACTTGTTGTGCTGAATTAGATCCCACCTCGTCGTGTTCAAGTAATGCCCCCATTCTTACAGCAGGCTCCCTCGCTTCAAAACTGCTTTCAGAAAGCGTCAAATCTATCAGGCCTGAGACGTACCATAAGTATCGAACAAAAATAAATAATTAATACATACTCGTTATGAACAAAAGAGAAATGTGCAGGGACTTAACATAGCAAAAATATATAATCCAAACAATAAATCCAGAAAAGATTCAAAAATATAATTTGTTTAAGTTCCTCTTATTTTCAGTACCTTTTCTTGCTACTGCAATAATTAAGCTCAAGCAATACGAATCCTAATTAACAGCAACAACAATTCCAATAAATGAAAAAAAAAAAGAGAAATAAAACCTAATCATTTGCCGAATAACGACAGAATTCTAAATTGCTAACAGCCAAAATTGGAAAACCATGATCAAGGTTTTTTTCCGTTAAGAACATGGAGTTATCCTTCTTGCATAGCTCAAATCGAAGCAAGGTGTCATCGGATGCAATCTCACGATCGACATGCGTCCAACGATTCAGAAGTTGTCATTGTATATTCGGAAGGCGTCGGGAAAAAGAAGGGGACATTAGGCGGGATTTTTCAGCTGTGAATTCTCCATGCAGCTATAAGCCTCACCAAACAATATCAAGAAAGTTTAATTGCTTTTGAGTTATGGTTCTCTCTTAGCAGTAGCAGATAGAGTTCTAGGAGGAAGTTTAACAATGGAAGAAGCAGTGATGTTTCCTATGGTGTTTGGATTGGCTCGTTCAAATCAATACTCAGTATAATTATGTTTTCCGAGCTACTTATTATTCGGTTGTAGGTTCACCAGTGACGAAATAATTTCTTTAATTGAGAATGAAATTACAGTATACAACTCTTAAAATTCTAACTATATATATTATACACCTCGAGGATTGTAAAATGAGGATGCAGAACTAATTGAAAGCCTAGATTGAAGAGGGTTCCATCTTTAACAAAAAAAAACCCTAGAAATATGAGATTTGATTGTTCCTTTTTACCCCATGCGCCTAGGTCTATTTTCTTTCCGTTGGAGGAAAAAGAAAATCAGCAGATGAGTTTCAAAGTCGATCAGAATATTTCCCATATCCTAGGAAGAACTCAATCAGCATCTAAATAAACCAATCACAAATCCATGTTAATCCAGACTATACAAAACAAAGGAAATAATCAAAAACAACCAAATGTGCAAGAAGTAAAGCAATTAAACCAAAGATAAACAATCCAAAACTGTATAAATTGAAATTACCCGTTTATCTTCTTATTTACCTTTCCACCAGGAAGCCGTTTTACTTCTTCTTTTGATTTTTTTCCCCTTAAGCATTCTTCTTTTCATGTTAACCATACCTCTACACAAACTTCCTCAAAAAAACAAAACAAAACAAATTAAAAAAAAATCAGAAATCCTAATTTCTAATTGATCAAATGGAAACTGAAATGATTAAATTACCTTTGGAAGTTGTTGTTAGAGGTGGTGGCACAAATCTTAGAAGGAGGTTGCAACAATATTGGGAAGGAAAAGAGCTTTAGGTTTTCTTTTTCTCAGATGAAAGGGCGTGGTAGAAGATGAAAAGGCATCGTATTTTCTCCATTTTAATTACTCCTAGAACAACCACACCCCTTGATTTATCCATTAGGAAGACAAAGCAGAGAACCAAGACTGGCAAAATCATACCCATAATTTGAGTTTTGCAGTACCGATTGATCTGAGAACTAATTTGATTTTTGGAATCCTGATTGATCTGAGAACTAAACCAAAGCTCAAAATCGTGGTGAACATCCCCATGACCAGCAAAATGGAACATGTGTGTTCCATGTTTCATGATGTAAGGCAGGAAGACGAAGAATTCGAGGGTAGACTGTAGAGGATGTTGGGTAGGTACAGAAAACGATTGAGCCCACGGTTAATCATTCATCCCCCTAAAAGTTAAGTCACACGTGCGGAGAAAGGGTGCGGTCTGGATAACCATAGCCATGGATTTATTTTGCCAAGGACAGATCCTGGCCACTCTTTACATAGGCAAAGTTATCCAAACTGTGCTATGTATTCTAAACAAGAACAAGATTATATAGAACTCACATGCTGAAACCAAGTAGTAACCCCGGTATTTACATGCTCGACAACATCTGAAATGGGTATGCAAATCAATTATTTCTTCCCGTTACTAGCTGAATATAATCTCTATTAATAGCACAATCAACGGTTGGTATTTCTGAATTGATTAACATCAATAATAGTAGAACTACATCATCACGCGAGCACTATAGAAGTTCGGTAGAAGTAAAACAAATTTTCATTAATAAGAGTAGAACTCTTCTGCAAAGCAAACCAAGTTCAAACAAACAGATTACTCTAAGTAATAGAAGAATTTAGTGCTTGTTCAGGTCAGCTAATAAATTTTCATTTGTTTGTTGTCTACTTTAGTAAGAATATGAGTCCTTCAAGTTGCCAGATTATTAGTGGTCTTCTCCAAGTTAGAAAACTAGATATTTCTCATGAAAAATATTTAGGCCTGCCATTTTTTATTGGAAGAAATAAGAAATTTCCCTTTTCTTGTCTCATTCAAAATATGGAAGCTAGACTTACAAAATGGTCTTGTATTAACATATCTGAAGCTGGGAGATCAGTGATGATTAGGAATGTGACAAATTCTACTCCAGTTCACCACATGACCAGCTTCAAGATTCCAGATGATACAATTACCAAGATCAACTCAGTACAACAAATTTTTTGGAGGAACAAGAAAACTAACAAAGGAAAGCATTTCATAGCATGGAGGAATGTCAATATATCTAAAGAAGAAGGAGGATTGGGATTCAGAGACTTTGAAGTTTTTAATAGAGCTTTGCTGGCTAAATCTGCTTGGAAGTTATGCTCTGAAGACTCCCCAATTTGTGCTAAATCTTTAAGAGCAAAATACTTTCCAGATGGACAAATTTTTAATATAAAGGAAAATGCAAAATCTACATGGTCATGGAGGAGCATAAGTTCCGATCTTCAATTTATTAAAAGATTCAGTCTTTGGTCTGTTGGAGATGGTAAGAAAATTTTAATATGGAAATATAAATGGATTGAAGGTCTAGATGGGCCACCTACCCCTAATCCCAATGCCAGACATTTTCAGGACTTCAGTCATGTCCACCAACTTCTTGATGAAGCTTCAAGTGGATGGAATATCAATCTTCTTTTCTCTCTATTTGATTCATCAACAACCAACTTAATTCAGAAGATTTCCATACATCTTAATTATGAAGATAGACTAATTTGGTCTCTTGAAAAAAACGGCTGCTTCTCAGTCAAGTCAAGTCAAGTTACAGGAAAATGATGGAAGAAAAGAATGGTCATAATTCTGTTGGTACAAGAATGCAGGGTATTTTTAAGAAACTTTGGAAACTTCTTGTTCTTCCTAAAATCAATCAGTTTATAAGGAAATGTGTTAAGTATATTCTTCCTACAAGAGACAAACTTCATCACTGCATTCAAGATGGAGATACTAGCTATCCTTTCTGCAACCAAATGCTGGAAACTTCAAGTCACTGTATACTGGAATGCAACTCTTCTAAACTGGTTAGGTTTGCTGTTTTGGGCTTACACTCTGATAATATTGGTGATCTTATGAATTGGTTCTGCTCTTGGTTTGATAAACTAATAGCACACCAAGTACATGAAGAAGAAGTCTGCAAGATTGCTATAGTTTCATGATGCATCTGGAACTCTAGATGTGATAGAGTTTTTAAAACCAACAATGTCACTCCCGAGACGATCATTAAAAAATGCAAGAAGGAGATCTAAGAATATGAAGCTAAACCTCTCCCGACTTATAATGTCTCTCTACCCCAAACTAGAAATAATTTACATTGGTCTCCTCCTCCAAGAGGCACCTTTAAAATTAATTCTGATGTTTCTTTTCAACATCTTAACAAAACAGGTAGTATATGACTAATACTTCGTGATTTTGCAGGTACCCACAGGGGATCAAAATGCTTCTACTTGAGCCACCTTTCGAGCCCTGAAAAAGTTGTATGCAGAGGATTGTGGGAGGCAGTGCAATGAGCTAAAGAAAAGAATTTGGAGAAAGTGATCTTTGAGATGGATTCGAAGCTTGTGGTTGATGCAGTGAATAAACAAGTCTTTAACATTGATTGGAGAGTACGTAATTTAATTTCAGACATTAAGAGTTTATTTAGATCTTTTGGCTCTTGGCATTACAGTTATGTGCCAAAAGAGAAGAATAAAATAGCTGATAAACTATGATGCTTGCAAGATTAGAAAGATTGAGTAGTGTATGGTTGTTAGATCCTCCATATGACATTACTGCCAAAGTGCAAGAGGGGGCAAATTATGTAAACAATGAAGTTTAATCAATTCAATATTTATGTTTCAATAAAAATAAAAAATAAAAAATAATCATAAATCAGAATAGATTCAATGACTTATATTTCTATTTCCTCTCACTTCTTAGAAAAAACAGATATGTATAAGAGGCTAGAAGAGGGCTATGTCACGACCATGTGTCAACCAACCTTTCCATCATTAGTTGGTTGACACCTCACTAGGTGAGTCATACGACAAGTAAGGTGCTTAATGATTAACTTAACATCAACCTAAACTAAGCTAACCACTTGACTAAACCTTAATCTTACCTATGGCTTATCACTAATCTGACTTAGAGTAAGTCAACCATAGATTATCTTTAAGTAAACATTATTTGTTGCTAAACCAACATAAAGTCTAACATTCTCCCATTTTGGTTAGCAACGACTTACTAAAAACCGCATGCTCGAGTCTAAAAGGTACGTTAGGATTCGACCATAGAGACAAATACACCATTTAGAAGATGCATACACCATTTCTATAATCAGAAAAGTTGACTGGTCATTCTATTCTCAAGTAAAAAACATCCTAAATGGCTTAACCTCATGCAAACAACAAGCTGTACTTTAAACTTTATTTCGAACTAGAGAACTTAAACATGAATCAATCTTTATATGCTCTCACTGTAACTTTATATGCTTTTACCACAACCTATAATATTGATATTCGTCTCCGTCGAGACAAGTATATAACTGGCTCAATTAAGAGGCATGTTTCCGTCGAAACATATAAAGTATACAACTGGCTCACTTAAGAGGCATGTTCCATCGAAACATATAACGACTGGCTGAATAAATTTACGATCTTTAGTGACCTCAAAGAGATCCCTGTCTCAGTTAAGAGACGTTTCTCCGTCAAGACCTTTAAACATCTACGAAGAGATATGGCTCAATATGATATGTCTCTGTTGAGACCTTTTATCTCGTAAGAGATCTTACCTGTTCTCAATATAAGATATGTCTCCGTCGAAAATTTATACATCTCCAAAGAGACATGGCCCAATAAGAGATATATCTCTGAAGATAAAACATTTGTTTTAAAAAATGAAAATGTTTCTCCGTCAAGACCTTTGTATATTCATCTCTTTATTGGATTAATTAATCTATGAAGATATTATCTTTGTCTCAAACGAGATCTTTATCTGTGTCTCACTCAAGACCTTGATCTCTAAAGATATCTTTATATGTGTCAAAAAGAGCTATGTCTCCGAATAGACATGTTATGTGCTCATTACGAGCTATATCTCGAAAGGGATTTTCTGTAAATGTCCAACTGATTTTCCGTTCCTTATACAACATAAATAGCAAAACAAGTTAAATAACAAGAACAAATACTTGATAAACGATTTAATGTTATCATACTGCCGCTGTTCTTCGTAACTCTACCATGATGCATTGTTGTCTGTACTTTAACTACACACGAAAGAAACATTAGAATATATTCATTACCATCAGGTGCACCTTTGGCTAAACCATGATGTATAAGGATCTTTACTTCCAAGTTTCAAAACTTTATTTCACAACATACATGTTTATTATCACTTTAAACAACCATACATATAATCGAAAAAGAAAACATATCTGAAAACGCGGGGGTACAACACCACACCCAACTTTTTCGTTCGGCAACCTGTATGGACTAAACCTTAATATGATTCTGAGAGTTAAAACTTAATGATAATCAATCAGGGAAAGATATTAAAGAGTTTTATCTCTTTCTCTACACAATCAGTAGTTAAACAGAAACAAGTCTGTAAACCTGATTATAGCGTGAGAGAGCTTGGACAATTCCAAAGATCAATATCCAAGATCAATCAAGTCATATCCAACAAACAAGGTTGAATTTATCAAATATGATTGATTAACACACAACCTGTGATATTTTAATTATATAAATAAAATATAATGTGGAAAAGAAATAAACACAGATACCAGAAGTTTTGGTTAACGAGGTAATCGCAAATGCAGAAAAACCCCGGGACCTAGTCCAGACTTGAACACAAAACTATATTAAGCCGCTATAGACACTAGCCTACTACCAATTAACTCAGGAATGGAATGTAGTTGAGATCGAATTAAACCCTCATAGAAATTCAGTTACATTCGCGTTCCTTACGCCTCTTGAATCCCAGTAGGACTCCGCGCAATTGATTCCCCTAGATGACGTCATTTATAGCCTAGAAGTTGCTTCGACCTAAAGTGAAGACTTATAAACAAATCTGTCTCCCACAAATAAGTCTATTCTTATTTCCGTTTGATCAAAGATCAAGATGAAATAGGAAATCGTTTGCAATAAACATAAAGTTCAGCAAACCTCAAAATTCGATCTTATGACTCTCGAAGAGTAGCCTAGATTATTATTCACCTCACAAGAAATATATCAACAAGATATCAATTAAGAACCTTAGTTGGGTTTCTTGTAGAATCACAAAGTCTGAGACAAATAACTTTGCGATTACTATTATCTTACCTATCGGAGTAAAACTCAACTATAGTAGCAAGATCAGGATACACGAACTATCAAAGATAAGATAGTCGGACTTGGCTTCACGAATCCCTAAGTGAAGTTTTTAAGTCGTTAAACCTAATTATATGTCACAATAAAACTGGAAACCTAGGTTAAGAGAGAACTGACTCTAGTTTGCAACTAGGAAACATGGAAGTGTCGGGATTAGTCTTTCCCAGATGCAAGAGCTTCTCTTTATATATAATTTCAAGATCGAAGATTGCTTAAGATTTAAGCTAAGGTAGTTTTGTAATCAAGCCAACAATATTCATCTTTAGATGAAATTCGACTTGAGATTCAAGCTAAGATAACTTGGTAAACAAGTTATCCTTATCCACCGTTATATGGTTTAGCTTGGAATAAACCCATACGATATACATTCTTAGATAAGGATGAACCGTACCAAAACCATGTATAATGAACTAGTTCAATTACGGTTAAAAAAGTTAGACATATGAACTATATAAGTTTAACCATTTTCATCAAACACTTTTAGACTTAACTTGATAATCAACCATAACTTAATATGTGATCAAATATGTCTAACATGTGTTTTAGAAAGTTTTTCAAAGGCTAAATATCTCGTAGATTTTTTTTTTGAATGTATCTGAAAATATTCGACTCGGTAAGTACGTGTACTGTTTTCAGTTCGTGAACATATTGCCATAATATGTGTACCGGGTTTGTGTATACCCTTAAGGAATTTAAAAGTCAGGGCGCATCAGTACGCAAACTGGGTAGGTGTACCACCCTGTTGTTCACGAGTCAGACGTCTTGGTTTGCATACATAGTATGTGTACCATGCCGTCATTATGGAACATTGAACTTACGCTGGTATTTATTGGGTACGCATACAACAGCTCCTGAACCGAACAGTTGTGCTAGTACGCATACTAGGTAAGCACACAATAGTTCTTGAACTAGATAGTTGTGTCAATACGTGTACCGAGTATTCATACTTCCTATTTCCAAATTTTAGTAGTTCAATAACTCTCGATAATCGACTTGAAACATCCTTGAAAAATGACAATGATAATCTTACACATATCACTAGTTTCAAGTAATTTTCAAATAATTATATGATCAATATGAAACATCCCAAGTTAATATTAAATGATAGTCTCACATGTATCATATAAAATGTTCAAGGTTATTTTCACATGATCAACTTAACTCATAATCTAGTTTCCAACAAATGAATTATTCTTCACTAATCATGTCGAGTAGATGAAAGAAATGTTCTCAGCTAATAGCTATTCATATTTCGAGAAATATATTCAACGAGATAAACTCAGCTCGATCAAGTAGATAGAATATACGAATATCTGAGTGAATAGAATTGGTTCAGTCTCCACATACCTTTTGTTGATGAAGTTCCTCCAAAGTCTTCAGTTGATCTTCTTCTTCAAATGGTGAACGCCGTGAAGTCCGAAACACAACTACACACTTCTATCCTAATCCGAGACATGACTTGTAGTAGACTAGAAATCAAGATATAGTTTTGATCAACTAAATTTGACAATAAGCTTGAGATAGCAACACTTGTGAGTTCAACCGAGCAATGCTCTAACAATCTCTCCCTTTGTAAATTTTAGTGACAAAAATATCAATACGTATGGATTACAAAATAAAATTTTATATCTTCTGATCCATCATGCTTGATTTCCTTGGTTCTTTAACTTCTTGAATTCTTCATAGATTCAAGTTCTCCGTAGCGATGACAATAAGAAAACAAATATTCTCAATCATTGTCATACAAAACATAGTATTATTATCTTTATCAAAGTCCAATTGTATTATAACTTCAAAATAATACTGCGGTGATATGTTTCTCCCCCCCCCCCCCCCCCCCTTGTCAATACTTCCATTTTTTGCATAATAGGTAAAACCTATAGATTTGAATCCACTCCCCCTTACATGATGACCCGTAAACCATATGTATGTAGTATGAACTACTAAATAATCCCCCCCCCCCCCCTTTTTATAAATTGGCAAAGGTCCGAAAACTATGGGATCGTAATGGATTCTCAAAATATAATTCATGACTAACGAAGCATATCAACATTTACTTTTGATGATATCACAGAGTCGAAACTTAGTGTCTTCATCAATGAGTTTATTAAGATACAAGTAACCCTTTCATATTCCACAACCGCTCTCCCCACAAAGATATAGCTATTAAGCACAAGTTCAAAAAGAACTCTCCCCCATTTGATGTCATTCCCAAGATAACAACATGAGCGACCTTACTTTTACACGAAAATAAGGATTTCTTTGGACATTAACAAAACACATGGATTTGTATCCAGAAAATATCGAGAAAATTAACCATAAGAGAATCTCTGTGATTAATTTAAATGGTATAACACAACATAAGAAAATCTTACTGAGTAACATACAATACTTTCACAAACATGGATCAAGGAGAGATCAATACTGCGGAATATCTCAAAAAAGTTCATGCTATCTTTTATCCATAAGTTCATAAAAACGTAATAGACTTAACTTTTGAGCATATATGAGATATCAGCTCGATTCACAAAAAGGCACATATATCTCATAAGACATTTGCAATATATAATACCAATAATATTAAATACTGCAAGTTCATCTTCCAAACACTTAGAATTTAAAAAGATAAATCAAAAAACATGTGAGATGAAAATCGTTGGAAATAGCTTGTGTACTCACAAAATATGCTATACCAAACCCTAGTTATCCTTCTTGAAAACAAGAATAAATCCTCACAAGAGTTTCCTAGATATCAAAAAGAACAAAAGAGACACATTGATAGTATTGCTACATTCATCAAAATTGATGATTTATGCCAACAGTGCTACACTTGAACCTTCATCCTCTTCGGAATCATAATGGTAAGATGTTTCATCAAGTGTTGCATCCAAACTCTTGTTGCCAGTGTATTTTCTTCGATTTTGACACTCATTGGCAAAGTGACCGAACTCTTTACACTTGAAGAAATATGGCATATCCTCATCGTCAGTATCGTTAAAATCTCTGTTTTTGACATAATTACGATTATGTTGCTTACCTGAGTTGGGGGTTTTTCTCTGGAGAACCATTTATTTATCTTCGTAAGAAGTTCTGTAAACTGTCTTGTGATCAATGATACCGAGTTATCAAGATCTTCATCTGAAAAATCAGGATCAACAAGATCATCTCCAGAGTTGTCAACACTTTCACTTTTAAGAGTTTTAGTGTTTTTCAGTGCCTTGAACGCAATATCCTTTCCGTCTTTGGATTGCAGTTCATGATCAAAGATCTTCAACTTTCCAACAAGAGTATTTCTGTAAATTATTTCAAGGTTATTCCCTTCCATGATGTCATGTTTATTAGACTCGTATCTTGCTGGTAAAGATCGGAGAATTTTCATCACAATGTTCTTTTGGGGAATGGCCTTCCCTAACGCATAAGATTAACAATTCCAGACACCTTTTGATTAAACTCATCAAATGAATATTCATCAGCCATACGAAGATTTTCCCAGTCAGAATTTAGGTTTTTAAGCCTAACTTCTTTCTTTGAAGTATCTCCTTCAAATACGGGTTTTAAGATGTCCCAAGCATATTTAAACTTAGTGCACGAAGTCACAAGGTGCTGAAGATATGAAATTATGGCGTGGATAATAACGTTTAACTCGTCAGAATTATTCTTTTCAACACTTATCTCGGATTCACTATATTGTCCTAATGGCTTCACAACAATGTTTCCGTCTTTAATAACTGTCGGCGCATCGTATCCAATAACTACAAGTTTCCATGTCTCAAAGTCATGGGCTTGTAAAAAGGAACGCATAAAAAATTTCCACCATAAGTAATTTGTGCCATCAAATGCTGGTAGTACGTTTATCGAGATTGCACTCCTGTTCATATAGTTAGACTGCTTCAAACACAAACTTATTATGTCTTAATGTGTTTGCCTTCTCTGATACCAATTGAAAACGCGGGGGTACCAAAATACACCACCAAATTTTTCTTAGGAAATCTGAATGGATAGACTCAACACAAATCCGAGACTTCAACTCAATCAAGGAATAATATCTAGAGCTATATATCTCTCTCATGCAACTAGAACGTTTACAGAACCAAGTCCATGAACCTAATTACAAAGAGATAACTTGGACGGTACCAAAGACCAATGTCAAAGAATCAATCAAGTCATATCCAACAAACTAGGTCGGATGTATCTACTATGATTGATTAACGTACAACCTGTGATATTTCAATTATAAAGATAAAACAATATAATGAGGAAAAAGAAATAACACAAACACCAGAAGTTTTGTTAACGAGGAAACCGCAAATGCAGGAAAACCTCGGGACCTAGTCTAGATTGAACATTAAACTATATTAAGCCGCTACAGACACTAGCATAATACCAATTAACTTCGGACTGGAATGTAGTTGATCCGTAAAAGGTATCCCACCGATTAAGGTACAGTCCCGCTCCTTGCGCCTCTTGAGTCCCAACAGGACTCTGTGCAATTGATTCCCTTAACTGACGTCACACCAACTAAGAGTTGCTTCAACTCGACTTTAAACCAATCTTCATCCCACAAATTAAGTCTATATGTGATTTCCTTAACGATCAAAAAATTTAATCAAAGGTGATGAAAATCGATAGCAACAGACAGAGTCTAGCCAACCTTAAAATCCGGGCTTATGCAACCCGAAGTGAAGCCTAGATTATTATTCACCTCACAAGTATAAAACTTGTAGAATCAACAAAGTTTGAGACGAAGAGAACTTTGATGATTTCTATCTATCTTGATCGAGTGAGCAACTCAACAATCGATCAAGATCAGGATACTCAAGTTATCAAGAAAAGATAATTGTACCTGGCTTCACGAATCCCTATGAAGTCTTTGTAGTCGCTAAACCCTAAAAGGGTTAGGAAGAGGACGACTCTAGTTACAACTAGGAAATACCAAACAGTAATGTTAGGATTCAAAGATCCCAGTTGCTTGAAGTTCCCCTTTTATAGGTTGCTTTAGGTTTAAGCTAAGATAGCTTTGGAACCAAGCAAACAATATCCACCGTTTGATGAATCTTTGAATCTGATTTACATAAACAAGATATACACTTTGGTTAGGTGAAATCGTAACCGAACCGTGTATAAAGACTATGTTCAAGGTAGTTAGCCGAAACTAGCCGATTTGAACTTAAAAGCTTAATACTCTTTTTCATGAACACATAAGACATTATCCTTGAGTCACAATCATGTGATCAAACAAGTCTAGTGTTTTTAGAGAATTGATCAAATGCAAATTATCTCGTAGAAATAATTTTATCGCACTTGAAAATAATCGACATAGTTAGTAGGTGTACAAAGTACAAATACCATAGTCGTTCGTGAGTCAGGTCAGTCACAATACATGTACCGGTTTGTAAACAATTTAACCAAACCAAGTTCCTGAGTTCACATAATTATTTAGGTGTGCGTACCGGTATGGATATCTTAAGACTATGATCGGTTCTCGTAGTTCACAGAACTATTTTGGTTTGCGTACCGGTTTGGATACACAATCGAGTTCCGGAGCACAAAACTATTTTGGTACGTGTACCAGTATGTATACTAAACCGGTTATGTGACCACAGTTCCTTTACGGTTTGCATACGGGTATGCTTACCGATCCGGTTCACGAGTTAAACAGATTTTCATATGATTTGCATAAGGATATGCGTACCACAAATCT
Source organism: Papaver atlanticum (assembly GCA_023531105.1). Taxonomy (NCBI): domain Eukaryota; kingdom Viridiplantae; phylum Streptophyta; class Magnoliopsida; order Ranunculales; family Papaveraceae; genus Papaver; species Papaver atlanticum. The sequence continues at coordinate 16,853,364 of JAJJMB010007708.1, forward strand.
GCAAGTCGATATATAGTTACTCTGCTATGTGTAGAGTAGATATTACGGGTTCAGACTTATAACAGTTTTCCCAGTTTGTAAGACTGATAACACTGTCCTGTATCTGAATCAATAGTAGTTCTATATTTCTCTCCAAATCGATTCAAAACATTCCCGAATAACATCAATGACACATATCACTATTTCAGACTATTTTCAAATGATAAAACTTGAATCATGATTTTGATTCAGAATAATAAATTGTCCTTAACCGAAATTCATCAAGTATGAACAAATGTTCATTAAGCTTAATCATTATATTTCGAGAACTAATTACCAAGATAAACTTGACTCGAAATTCTTGTATATGCATGATAGTCTAATTAGTTATGCGACATCGTCTCAATGATAGAAAAGTGAATATAACTTGAGAAACAAGTGGTTTAGTCTTCACTTACCTTTTGTTGATGAAGTTCTCCAAAAGCTTCGGTTGATCTTCGCCTTCAAACGGTAGAACGCAATGATGACTGCTGTGATCCACCGTTTCTCAACCCCATTTCTATCCTAGTCCGAGACTTAACTAATTGTAGACTAGAAATCAAGATATAGTTTTGACAACAAGCTTGAGATAGCAACACTTCTGAGTTCAACCGAGCAATGCTCTAACACCTTCAATTTTTTATATTCGTAAACTCATTTTTAATGGAACTCAATTCAAAATATTAAAGAAATTTATGTAATTACGGAAACAAATATCCTTCATTCCTTTTAAAAGTAAAATATATTCGACTCCAAAAATTATATTCCTTATAAAGTTTATACTCTACAAATTCGATATTTTTAATTTTCCTTTTTATTTCATATTTGAAATCCTCCTAATAATTTTAGATAGTTTTTAATATTAATAAAATAGGTAAATAATTAAGCATAGTCAAATAAAATATTATGGTCTCCTTAATTTTTTATTTTTTTTAACCTCATAAATGAGAAACTTTGTATTTCTTCTTCAACTTAAGCAATAATTTTTTTTCTTTCCTATTAAAAAAAAAGAAGGTCTCCTTAATATTTGATAAAGTCAAAGCGGATTAACTTTTTGAAACGGAGGGAGTAAAAAAAAATTTCCACAGATTAGGGATAGTCATACAGAAAGGTGTTGAAGCCCAGCTTATTGTTAGGATTCCAACTAGTTTCTTGTAGCCCTCTTTTGTTATTGTTTGATTTTAAAATAAGACTAATAAAATAACACTAAAAACAAAATCTTCTTCTTCAAAAATATCATATAAATATTTAATACTTAATTATTTTTTTAAACCCAATAAACTAGAAAAATATTATTTCTAGAGATAGATATGTTTTTGTCATTTGGTACAACACAATAGTTGAACATGTTCATCTTTTTTTTTTACACGACAACGCACAATAGGTTAAGTGCTTTTATAGGCAATATCAAACTAAGCCTTAGGTAATCTGATTCAATTATGATCTTCTTGTATCCCTGCTGCATCACCCACTTCACAGACTCTAACATTGCTAAGCTCTCCAAGTGTTCAGGACCCATTGCTCCATTGAAACTGGTAAATCTCGAGGATAAATGTGTACATGCAAAATTCCTAAAGAGTAGCCCATATCCTCCAGACTTAGTAACATGACAGAAAGATGCATCAGTGATAATCTTAATATAGTCACTGTTTGCGGGAGTCCACTTAGGACTCACAGAAACTCTGACAGTGGTATTAGAGGAACTCAAAACAGAATCAGAGCTATTTAAGAAGTAGTTTATAGCTTGAAGAGTTTGCTGAGGAGAGGAAAGCTTGTTGCCAAAAATAACACAGTATCTTTCTTTACAGAGAAGCCAGCTTATAATAGCCATTTTTGCTATAATGGACCTGTCGGAGTTGCCAAACCATGCCTGAATCTAGTCTTTGGGAGATGTCCATTGAGCATCTGCAAATCTAAAACCTGCACAGAACCATGCAGCTCTTGCATAGGGACAATCCAGAAGTATATGCATTGTTGTTTCAGTTCCCCTCTTACATCTACTACAAATGATGTCTTCTTGCGATAGCCTTCCGTTTATTCTCTCTTTTGATGGGAGTATTCTTAACCTAATGTGAAACAAAAGGAATAACAATCATTCAGATATATAGGGACATGCTTTCATCATGACTAGTAAATTTATGTTTATTCACTCGTACAACACTTACCTCTTCCAGCTCGGTGTTGATTGAGGTTAGCCTTCCAAATCACATGGTTCATAGTAGAGGTGTAAAACGTGCCGGCCCGGCACACGAAGTCGCGTGCTTCACGTGTCATGTGTCGTGCTGTGCTGTGCCAACGATTTAAACGTGTTGTGTCGTGTTGTGCTTTACTAGTCAAAAGCTTGGCACAGCACAGCCCACGGGCACAGCACACGAATAAACGTGATATGTCGTGCTGGCACACGTGCTATAAACAATTTGAAATCACTTAATGGTATACATTAAGTCAGACATTATCACGAGAATTTAAATAGATAACATATCATTTGAAATTATTTGAAGTAAAATTATCAAGTTTATTCAATAAAAAGAAACAACCCATCAAATATAAAGTTGGATCATTGTCATGTAAAGTAAATATTCTAGTCAAATATAGATAACGACATTATAACAACGGTATTGAAATATATTTTCCAAATATTTAGATATTATATGTGTTGTTATAAAAATAAGTCAGCATAACAATGATAAAATGTCAAAAACTAGCTAGAATAAAGACTCTTTTGTGAAATATACACAAAATGTGATGTATTGTGCCTTGTTATATGGTGTACTTGTGCATGCTATGACGTGCTTTCTTAACGTGTTGTGCTGGGCTGGGCCACGTGCTTATCTGTGCCACGTGCTATGCTGTGCTACTGTGCCGATTGGGCTAACCCAACACAACCCACGAAACTAACGTGCTGGGCCGTGCTGGGCTAAATCACGTGCTGGGATGGGCTGGGCTCAGATTTTAGCGTGCTGTGCTGGGTTGTGCTCGTGGTGGCACATCCCAATTTACACCTCTAGTTCATAGGATACGCATTCGATCCATCTACTAGTCATCAGAATTTTGGGTTCCTTAAACCAGCCCTGAATTCAGTTGAGAAACAAATGAGTCACCATAACATTACGAAACACCAAAAGGTAGAAGACAGAGAAAAAATAATCAACAAAATAGCCCATTAAACACATTGTTATTATAATACACAAACTTTAATAAGTTGAGTGTCCCGGAAATATAGGCTCAAGTACCATATCTAACCATCAAAGTAATGTAAACTAGTCACTCTAGAAGCTCATCACTAAAAACAAGTTTCCCAAACCAACCACATAACCGAAAGTATAACACAACTTTGCCTCCAAAACAAAGAGTCAACTTTGTCATGATCATCTCCCATGGAGAGCCCACTCAAGTCTAACCAAATATTAGGTAAGAACAAAAAAATGAAGACGTTTGGGAAACTTGTTAGCCTAGACCAAATATTGGGTATTTTGTTAGCCTAGCTCAAAGTTCAGGAAGATTACTGGAAGTCGATTAGAGCCGCCTTATAACCCAGGGAAGCGTTGCCAAAGAGGTGGGGGTATCAAAGCTCCTCTGAGCTTCTCCTACTTCTCTTCGACTTACTTTATTCGGATCGTCCTACGAGGTTTGCTAAAATTGTACCAAGTTGCCTCTTAGAAGAGTAGAAGCTGGTCTAGAAACAATCTAAGTGGATCCATCATGTTTTTTGTTTGCTAGAAATCAATAGGTTTGATTTGGTTGAGTCGTCCTTGATTTGTGATTGCTCACCCTTCCAATTTAGGAAATTATTGTGTATGCCTGAACGTAAAAGAGACACCATAGGTAGATTTGTTAAAGAAAAACCTAGCAGTTCTAAGCATCTCGATTACCTTAATCTAGAAAGTCCGATTTTAGGAGAGTCCTGTTTTGAACGTTCTCCTTTTACTGAGGAGAGAATCCCTAATACTCCGATAGTACCAGAATTGGCTACTTTGAAATCTTTGTTGAATCCGACTAGGACTACTCGTCCCTCGCGTATTAAGTTAGCTGACACAGAAGCCAATTATGAACTTAAACCTGGTACCATACAGATGCTTCCAATCTTTTTAGGGAAAGAAAATGAAAACCCCTATTTCCATGTTAGGGATTTTGAAGAAATTTGCAGTACCCTAAGAATTAGAGGCTTAGATGATGATGATTTGAAACTTAGGTTATTTCCCTTTTCCCTGAAAGATAAAGACAAATCGTGGCTGTATAGTTTGACTTCTGAGTCAATCGAAACAAATGAACAACTTACATCTGCCTTTTTCAATAAGTTTTTCCCTAGGCAAAAAACATCGTCTATTAGGACGCAAATCTGCACATTCTTACAACAAGAGGGAGAATCTTTGTATAGGTATTTGGAAAGGTTCAATGATTTGTTAACACAATGTCCTCACCATGGTTTAGAAAAGGTTAGGCTAGTTCAGATCCTTTATGAGGGTTTAGATTATTCCACAATAACCACGGTTGAAGCTCTGTGTACAGGTGGGTTTGAGAACCAAACTGTTGATGCGGCAATGACATTTTTGAATGAAGCCGCCGAAAAGACCCAACAATGGGAAAATAGTAGGGAACCCCGTAAAATTCTTCTAAGCAGAGGAAACGTTAATAGGGTAGAAGGAGGCTCTGAATCAGATTGCAGCGATAGCTAAAAGGTTAGAAGCTCTAGAAATGGGTCACACTAGTGGTAGATTGGAGCCTTTTTGGGAAGGCCAGAATAATGAAGAGCAAGCCAATGCTCTTTATAATAACACTAGACTCGATAATCCTCAGAAATTTGACCCATATTCAGAAACCTACAATCCTGGGTGGAGAAACCATCCGAACCTTTCATGGTCTAAGGTCCAGAGTCAAGGTCAGTTTAGTAATTCTAACGCTCCTCCAGGTTTTAGTTATCCAGTGGATTTTGTTGTGCTAGATACCCAACCTGTCCCTGGCCCAGAGAACCAGATACCTGTGATTCTAGGTCGCCCATTTTTAGCTACGTCTAATGCGATCATTAACTGTCGAAATGGTGTGATGAATTTATCTTTTGGTAATATGACTATGGAGATGAACATTTTCAATGTCAGTAAGCTACCTTATGAGCTAGATGACACATGTGTTGAAGAGGTGAACATGATAGAAGCCTTAGTTCAGGAGTCATTACCAAACATTTTGTCTGAAGACCCATTAGAAAGTTGTCTATCCCATTTTGGTTTAGATTTTGACGACGATAGCACTATTGAAGAAGTGAATGCCCTATTAGATTCTACCCCTGTGTTAGATACTAATAGATGGAAAGCTAGGTTCGAACAATTACCAGCTTCTGAGACTACCTTAATTCCTTCTTTAGAAGAGCCTCCTAAGTTGGACCTTAAACCACTACCCGACACTATGAAGTATGTATTTTTAGGCCCATCTTAGACTTTACCCGTGATTGTAGCTTCCGATTTGGATAGTGATCAGGAAAGTAGGCTAGTGAATGTACTTCAAGATAATAAGGAAGCTTTAGGGTGGACTATAACATAGATTAAGGGTATAAGTCCTACTGTGTGTATGCATCAGATTTATTTAGAGGAAGACTCCAAACCTTCTAGGGAGATGCAACGTCGACTGAACCCTAACATGAAAGAGGTAGTTCGAAAAGAGGTGCTTAAGTTGTTAGATGCGGGTATTATCTACCCAATTTCGGACAGTAAGTGGGTCAGCCCCGTTCAGGTTGTCCCCAAGAAATCAGGTATCACTGTAGTCCAGAATGATAATAACGAGTTAATCCCAACCCGAGTGACCACGGGACGGCGTGTCTGTATTGACTATAGGAAATTGAACAAGGTCACAAGGAAGGATCACTTTCTCCTTCCTTTTATCGACCAAATGCTAGAGCGATTAGCTGGACATAGTCATTATTGCTTCTTAGATGGCTACTCCGGATATAATTAGGTCGTTATTGCCCCAGAAGACCAAGAGAAAACCACTTTTATCTGTCCCTTTGGTACCTTTGCGTATAGACGCATGCCTTTCGGGCTATGTAATGCCCCTGCGACTTTTCAGCGTTGTATGATGAGCATATTTTCTGATATGGTAGAACGGTTTTTAGAGGTCTTTATGGATGATTTTTCAGTGTTTGGTTCATCTTTCGATGATTGCTTGCATCATTTGACATTAGTGTTGACTAGGTGTAAGGAAAAGAATTTAGTGTTTAATTGGGAAAAATGCCATTTTATGGTTAAATCAGGAATTGTGTTAGGGCACATCGTATCCTCTAAGGGTATAGAGGTATACAAAGCCAAAGTTGACCTTATTAAGACTTTACAGGTCCCAAAAACCGTAAAAGATATTAGGTCATTCTTAGGGCATGCAGGATTTTATCGTCGATTCATTAAGGATTTTAGCTTGATTTCTAGACCTCTTTGCAATTTGCTTGCAAAAGATGTTAAGTTTGTCTTTGATGATGCGTGTTTAGAGGCTTTTGAGAAGCTTAAGAATTTACTCACTACCGCCCCCATAGTCCAGGCACCTAACTGGAACCTACACTTTGAGATTATGTGTGATGCTTCAGATTATGCTATAGGCGTTGTGTTAGGACAGCGAGAAAACAAATTACTTCATGTGATTTACTATGCTAGCAAATCTCTGAATGATGCCCAACTGAATTATACAACTACCGAGAAGGAACTGTTAGCCATCGTGTTTTCCTTGGATAAGTTTAGATCCTATCTATTAGGTTCTAAGGTCGTAATCTATACTGATCATGCTGTTTTGAAATACCTTTTATCTAAGAAGGATACGAAACCTAGATTGATTAGATGGATCCTCTTGTTGCAAGAATTTTCTCTAGACATTAGAGACAAAAAGGGTGCAGAAAATGTAGTAGCAGATCACTTGTCTAGGCTAGTTGTTGATCATTCTAATGATTCTCTTCCTATAAGAGATAGCTTTCCTGATGAACAATTGTTCTCTGTTTCCCAATCACCTTGGTATGCACATTTAGTGAATTATCTTGTTACTGGTCGAATGCCTCAACATTGGGGTAAACAAGATCGTTCTAGGTTTTTAGCCGAGGTTAAGCATTTCTTTTGGGACGATCCTTATCTGTTTAAGTATTGTCCAGACCAGATTGTTAGGAGATGTATACCTGAGAGTGACCAGACCAGTATACCTGAGATGTTTAAGAAGACTCCTACTAAGATATTGTAGTGTGGATTTTACTGGCCTTCGTTGTTTAAAGACTCCCATAGTCATTGTGTTTCTTGTGAGCGTTGCCAGAGGTTAGGAACCATTTCCCGTAGAAATATGATGCCTTTGAACCCTATTTTAGTGATTGAGGTCTTTGATGTATGGGGCATTGATTTTATGGGTCCATTTCCTAATTCTTTTGGTTATCTTTACATACTTGTCGCTGTAGACTATGTGTCTAAGTGGGTTGAGGCGATTCCGTGTAGAAAAAATGACCACAGGGTCGTAGTCCAGTTTTTGAAAAAGAATATACTTACAAGTTTCGGTACGCCGCGAGCTATAATTAGTGATGGAGGTTCACACTTTTGTAATAGACCGTTTGCTCTTTTAATGAAACAATATGGTATTACCCATAAAGTAGCTACCCCATATCACCCACGGACTAGTGGTCACGTAGAGGTCTCCAATAGGGAAATTAAGCGTATTCTAGAGAAAACGGTTAATCCTAATAGGAAAGACTGGTCGTCGAGGCTTACTGATGCCTTATGGTCTTATCGTACTGCGTTTAAGACACCCATTGGAATGTCACCCTATCGTTTAGTTTTTGGCAAGGCATGTCACCTGCCTGTTGAGTTAGAGCATAGAGCCTACTGGGCTATTAAGCAGCTAAACTTTTCACTTGACAAGGTAGGAGCTCACAGAAAGCTCCAGCTCAATGAGTTGGACGAGATTCGTAGAGATGCATATGATAGTGCTAAGGAGTATAAGAACAAAATGAAACTTGTGCATGATAAGAATATTTTACGAAAGTCATTTTCTCCAGGTCAAAAAGTTCTTCTGTATGACACTCGTTTTCATCTATTCCCCGCGAGCTCTCGGTGGACCGGTCCTTTTGTGGTCCGTACTGTTTTTCCTCATGGCGCTATTGAAATTGAGACACCAGACGGTAGTAGTTCTTCAAAGGTTAACGGTCAGAGATTGAAGCCCTTTTTAGAGCCTTTTCCTACAGGTGATGTTGAGGAGGTCCCTTTGGAGGACCCTGTTTACCTTGATTGACTATCGAGGCGGTTTGTATGTTGTATATTATTTTTATAGGTTTTTGATTCCACTTCACCCAGGTACTATCTTTCCGACTTCTCTCTTTACTGATTCCTCATGTTATTTATACTTTTGGTACTGTTCTTTAATTAGAAACATTGAGGACAATGTTAGATTTAAGTTTGGGGGTGGGGTAGAAACTTTTTGTTACCTTTTTGTTGCAATAAATAAATAAACTCCAGAGCCTAGAAATTTATGCCTATTAAGGATGGCACTAACCAATCTAAGTGGATGGAAGCATTTTGGTTTTAGGAGTTGAGGAAACAATCTGACTAGATGGAAACATCTATAAGAGTCTATTCATAAAAGCACAGAGCTCAGGTGTTAGAAATAACATGATAGTTTCACCGTATCTCGGAATCATCTTATTACTTCTGTTTTTGTTTTTGCAAATTTTTATGTTGATGTCTGCTGGGTTGAAATAGAGTGATTGAGTTACTAACAAAAATAATAAAATAAGACCAGACCAATTAGACCAATCGGAATAAATATTAACACTTGGATAGCAATATGTGTGTTCTCCCTGTCTCCGTCGCCTAAACAAGCGTGGAACGCAGGATCCACGGGAATTACCATGTAATCTGCTGACAAGAAGCATGCGCTTGGATCCAAAAGATCTAATCATGTCGTTAAAAATAAAATAAAAAATTTAATTAATTAATGATAAAAAAATAAATAAAGGTTTATTATAAAGTCGACCACTGGTTCCCTTGTATATGCAAGTTGTGTTGATATTAGTCCAGACCAGTATCTCAATCCACTAGGTCATAGGTTCATCTTGGCATTGAAGTCCATTCGCAACCATCTATTTCTATATCCATCTTCTTAATCTATTCATGTGATTTGTTTGATTCCGAATATTGATGTCCATAGTGCGACTATCTGAGTAGAGGTTTGTCACTTATATATGAATTTTAGTATGCTTGAGTGCAAACTCATATAAAGCAATTGGAATTTCGCATCAGGGTACTTCCTCCCGTAATCAATAAGTATGCCAACCAAGGAGGTTCTTTAGTGCAATCCAAGGTTCTGCGTAGATAGCTAGGGTCTGGAGTAAAGGTTTTGTGGGTATATCTCTAGTAAACCCTCCCGAGACTATAACTCGGCCACTAGGGACACCTAGGGGTTTAAAGGCTTGTTGCACATGCTAAGTGCAATCGACGATGCCTGCGACAGTGAGTTAGGATTTTATTTTCTATTTTTGATTTGCTCGGGACTAGCAAATAATAAGTTTGGGGGTATTTGATAGACGCATTTATGTGTCTATTTTCATCTCTATTGTGTATATTGTTAGTACCCATTTTTGTACTTATTTTGGTATTTTATCTCTTTTTAGGTGTTTTTGGAGAAATTGGCTCGAAAAGTTGTTAAAGGCATCTGGGAGGACATTTGCTATTCGGACTCTCACTTTGGATAAGGGGTAACCCATTTCCAAGCAGATACTAAACACAGACCGGGACTGGATAGGGGGACTCCACTTCTTCACGGGTTAAAAACAAAAAAATTGGCGGGAAAGTTTGTTTTCACGGAACAGATTTTAGGGTTGAAATTTGGACGACTTTTAAGGAGATTCAAGGGCTGATTTTCGTTGGGTTAACCCTGTTAAGGATAGACAGGCTTGGTATGTGGGTTTGGATTGATTGAATTGGGTTAAATAACCCGGTAGAATCGAAACAGAGGTGATGGAAGTTTCGGATCTGTGATGAACTATTTTTGGAATTTTAGGGAGACTAAAGGCAAGATTTTCTTCCCAAAGATTGGTATCTATCTAAGGAAGAGTTTAGAATTAAAAGGAAAGCTCAGAAACGCGTGGAAAATCTAAAACAAGAAATTGCCGCAACTTTGCCGTGAAGAGAAAGGAAGAGATTTTGGAAGATTTTGGAGAGATTTAATCGGTCTTTTTGATATAAATAGATTGTTTGGGTCATATAGAAGGGGGGTCGAAAGTTGGGGGAAGTTTCGAACACCACAGAGCCGAGAAATCAAAGATGAAGTAAACCGGGTTCTGCTGCTGCTGCTGAAGAACACGAAGAACATTAGACTCACACAAACTGTCGCAGAAGCAGTTTTATATTCAACTACAAAAAGCTTTTATCGTTTCTGACTGTAATTGCTTAATACTTTCAGCGACCATTACTTTCCTTACAAAAGGCTTTCTGTAACTACAGCTCATCCTTTTTAATTAAAACACCTTTTTGATCAATGAAATCAACTTTTGAGCATATTTCTAATATGAGGAGCTAAACCCCTTAGCCGAGGCAACGGAGGAAGCCATTGTTCCATGAAAAATGGTATATTTCTATTTTAATTATTTTTGCAATCTTTTACATGATTATTTGCATAGAACTAATATTGGACAATTGATATTTATTGAGTGATTGTGAATTGTTTTGATGGAACATGCTTAGTTTTAAACTTTTGATGTTTCATGCTTGATGTTTACAATTGTTGCTTCAAAAATCTATTAGAGGCAATAAATTAGAATCACTTTAAAAGCAAAGAATTGCATGAATATTGATTAGATTGAATCACTTAATTGGTTAATGGTGGAATCCAAAGTCTCGGTGTCTTTTTTATAATTTTGATATAATTTTATTTGAATTATCGAGTTTAATTTAAGTCTAAAAAAACCCTTCACAAGTTCGAGAAACGAATCTCTTTTTACCACTATCTACAAATCACATCATGCACCACTATAACATAAAGACCAAGCTAAAAAATAAACTTTGAGAGGTACCTTTGAATTCCATATTTGTTTGTCAGGAAAACTCAGAAATCCTTCATCCTCTAGATTAGTATAAGCTTGAGCTACAGAAAAATCATCTCCAAGTCTCCATTCCCTCTCATATGCATCATCAATGAATAGATTATAGGGATCACCAATTATCTGTAACAGCTGAGCAACTTCCAAAAATTCATTCTCATTAAGATTTCTGGAGAAGTTGAAATCCCAAGCACCCGCAGAAGTCACCATTTCTCTAACCAACACTTTTTTCCTTCTTGAAATCTTGAAAATAGCAGGAAATAAGTTTTTTAAAGCCATATCACCAATCCACAAATTTTCCTAGAAATATATGGAAGCACCATTTTTTACCACCAACCTAGAACCAGCTTTAACAAAATCATTTGCTTTCAAGACTCCAGCCCAAAGGCTATAACAAACTGAAGTTTTAGCATCATTGGGAAAAAATGCATCCAAAGAACCACCAAACTTTTGAACCAACAAATATATCAAACGACACCAAATAATTTTCATCGTTTATCCCAATGAGTTGAACCTTACTAGGGCTTGTACGCAATACTATTTGTGTATCCAGTTGATCAATAACTTGATTATTATCAACAAAAGAATGAACAGGCATATCAACATCAAAAGTTATTAAACTAATATCCGAAAGCTTACCGTTAGGCTCTAACGAATCATTAGTAACCTCTTCAACTTGATCTTCTTCATTCTTCTGAGAAGTATTTATATCTTCCTCACCAATTGACGTCGTGGGAATCAAATCAGTATTGTTTACAGTTGAAGAATAATCCTCTTGAGTCGACGATGAATCAATAAAATCCTGTGAATCATGCGAAACCTTATTAAGGTGGTTCTGTTCTCTCTTGAGAAGTAAACTTCGTCTTTTCCTTACCAGATGTAGCTGGAATATTATAAGTAGGAAACAAAGATTTAAGGTCTGCCCTCGTAGCTGGTTTATCCATATTCTCTTGAGAAACAAGCGAAACTTTGTCTACTTGATTTTGTTTATCTTTTTTAGTCGAAACATCTACGAAACCATTAGAAGACGGTGATTTCTTTGGAACTGCTTTACCGGAAAGTTTGGCCTCTGTAAGTGGATATTCACGTGTAGCTTCAGCCAAAACAATCCTAAACTTTTCACGTTTAGCTTCAGCAATCAGAAATTCTTCAAGACTCTTCAAAACTTGCTGTTTTTCTTCTCTGGCAATAAGAAGTTCTTTTTTTCTTATGCTATCTCTGAAGTACGGAGAAGGCCTATAACGAATCTCCAATAATTCGTCGCTATAGTCTGTAATACTAAGTATTAATTCTGATCTAAGCTGCAGAAGATCTTCCAAAGTTATTTCTTTCATGATCAAAAACGTAAGAATAATAAAACTATTTTTTTTTAATTAGGGTTTGAGTTTGCGGAAGCGGTTTAAGGATCTGTTTCAAGATAAAAATCTAAAAACGTTGTATCTGATACCAACTAATGTAGCACAGATCAGGATTGATAGAGGTGAAAGAAAACTAGTTGCTGGGGATGAGAAGAGAGTTTAAGTTCCGTCAGAAACTTAATAAAATCTAATTCTAGGATCAAGACTTTAGGGTTTGATAATGATAATAATAATATTGATAATTGATTGATAAAAGATTGTATTTTCTAAACAAGAAGGCATAACCATTAAATAGGTTCACAAGAACCGACTAAAAAGAAAAGAAAAAGGAATATAACTAGGAAATTAAAGGACTTGCAAAGCAAGTAAACTAAAACAGACGCTAGGGATCAACAATCATTGTTGATATGGACGAAGGGATCAACTATAATAGTTGACACAATGAAAATAGGTAGATGTCCTACATCAACTGAATTTGTTTTGAGATGCATCTGTTTCTTAATGTTCTCTTCGTAGTTTGTTCGTAATCTACAATGATACTCAAATGTTTCTTTTTGTAGGTTGAGAGGCTTGACTATAGGAGGAATAGGTTGGGACTGGATCCTGTTGTGTGGAACAACATTTCCTCTTCTTCTTCAAGTAGAGATTCAGGGTCTCCGGATTCAGGAGAGTGATGTGTGAAGGTATTTTTGATGAGAGTAAGTCAATTTATGTTGGACCTCGTTCCAGGAGTATTTCAGGAAAGAACGTCGTAACAAAGAAGGAATCTTCTTGCCATTCAACCTTCAACCAAAGTAGCCTCAATTGATTGAACCCACTGATGTTATGGAGTTCTATAATTAGCGAATTCTCCCATGTTTAGCTATCCATCTCTCGTGTATTATCTCAAACACCACTGTTATCTGTAATATATTTGTATATAAAGGTAGTAATTTATGTGATAAAAATGTGCAGTTTGATTTTATTGAGCTCTACTGTTATTATTGATTGAAGTTTAAACAAATCACATCAAAACCCTCTGTACAAAGCTTCGCCTGCAAAACCGAATTTTCCCACTAAATTTCCTCGACAAGATTGGTTTGTCATGATATTTTAACATCTTTACAACTTCCTACAAACCGATGAAAAGAAAACAAAAGAACTTTACAACTTGAATCTGGCGACTGCAAAATCAGTTACCCATCAATGAACTAAAAACAAACTTTTTGTTTCAAGCTTTCAGCAAATGCACACAAGAGTAAGAGGGACATACGATACCAACTCAACGGTGTATAATTCAGGTTTTAAAGGGAAGATTCATTAGAACTATATCAAATCCTTGGAATATACATCTCCTTAAAGCGGAGGTGGCAACTTTATTAGAGATGCATCCAGGACACCAACACTACTCTTCCATGAATATCAATATACACACAATCAAACACCCTCGTAGAAATATCCTGAACAAAGAAGTAATAGAGAAGTTAATCATCCTGAAACACATTAAAAGATAACAAAAATCATGTGCGCAAATTTTCAAGAGTAACTGCTACTACATAGCTCTGAGATGTGGTTGGTAGCTTTCCCCTTTTGAATTCTCAAAAATTCTCCAAGAATTCCAAATGACACTCTTTACATTTATATTAAATTTATTTAAGGTATAAGACTCTGACATTGTTAGGACAAGGCCAAACAGATGCTAATCTTGTCCAACAACAACCTCCAATGATTTGGGTAAGAACCAACTTGTTATCATGTCAGAAGAGTTAAATTTCTATTGTTTTCTTGGAACCTAGGAAGAAGTTGCTAACATAGACATGATTAGACAATTTGGACAAAGAGGTTAACTACATTTCCAAAACCCAAGGATGTGGATATTACTGTCAACATATCCGTAATTGTTATACCCTGCTCTAGCGCTTCAGCTACTTATAGTTAAATTTTGTGTGCAACACGACAATGTGTCCAAATTTACAGAGCTTGCAAAGTATTTATTCAGTGACTGCAAAAGACTTAAGAAAGGAAACTGGTATGACCTAAAACATTAATGAACAACTGAGTAGAAAAAAGGAAAGAATCGAAATGTTTGAACATGAACTTACAATGAATAGTCATTTACACAGTTGAATCTTTTTAGCTTCATCCCATTTGCCACTGCACTCACAAAGAAGAAAGCATTAAAACAACAAAAAAACTCTTCCATCAAGTTAAGCATAAAAATTTAAAATGACCGATCAGAAATTGGTATTTAGATCCACAAATAAAAGCCTAATTAATATAGAAGTCTCCGTATCAAATCGACACTTATTTGTAGTTCATTGTTCTGATGTTTTTGTTTTTGTTTTGTTGTGTTGTTGTTTTTTTCAAGTCAAAAATTATGCCATAGGAAACAAGTATTTTATAGTTAACAGTCATATTACCTTGAGAACTGGTTCACCAGTTTTAGGCGCAGCGGATTGCTTTGCCATTGCTGTCATTTGCGCTTTAGAAGCTCTTCCTGCAGCTGACTTCTCAAAATCCTCTTGCCTACAATTGACAATTCAATTACATAAAAATCAATATGAAAAATGTTATTAGCAGATTAAGCGTTCTTGTATGCGGAGAGAGAGTGAGCAAAAAAAGGCGATTTTCTGACTTTGGTCATGCGATTTTGAGTGTTCTAGGTTTTTGAATTTCTTCCGAATCATTGCTTGATTTTCGTCCTGATGGTTTTGTTTACAGAGATAGATTGATGTTCTCGTTTTAATGGTTCACTAAGGTGCGTATTTATGGTTTATTTTCATCTTTAATTTATGATTTGCGTTGCATTTTTCTCTAGATTGAGTTTCCAGGTAACTTTTTTGTTTTGATTTCTTCTTGATCTCTTCTCCAACTTGTTTGTGTTTGTGGGGGTTCTGTTATAGTTGTTTCTTTTGATTTCTTCTTGAACTTTAGACTGCGATTTATTACTCCTCAGTTGTTTTTCACCCATTTTTCATCTGTAAGGGTTTTTTTTTCTTCTATTTTTTCTTTAAACTTTGGTGGTTCTCTCTTGAGTCTATGAATTTCTATTCTTTGCTGATTTTCTGGGTTATTTAGTTTGCTGGTTTGCTGTCAACAATTGTTCCTTTCTTTTCATCTTTAGATGTCAAGTTTTTCTAGCAAAGGACCTCAACAGGGAGGTTCTTATTTGTTCATGGAAAACTCTTCAGCAAACAGAACTGTTTTTGCAACTCAATTGAATGCTCTGCCATCTCCTTTTCTTAAAGGGGAGTTGCCTGCAATTAAGCTATCTAAGAGTATGTATGGTAAGGGTTTGGATCAATGGAAATTTAGTCTAATTGGCAGGCTAGATTTAAGAAAAATCAAGTTACAAGTAGCAAGAAATCAACTAACTAGTCAATGGAACCTTGAAGGTGAAGTCAAGCTGACTCCAATTGAAAAGGGTTTTTTTGCTATTAAGCTTGATAATGAAAAAGATAAGCTAAAGATATGTTCAGGAGGTTCTTGGAAAGTGGCTGAGCAATATCTACAAGTTAGAGATTGGAAGTCAAAATTCAAACCAGAAAATCAGAGAACTTCTCTAGTTAAGGTATGGATTAAATTTCCGGGTCTAAGCTTGGAATACTGGATGGAGGTTAGTTTGTTGGCGTTGGCTAAAGATTTTGGCAAACCAATTCAGGTAGATCACAATACTCTCTATATGAAATTTGGTTTCTTTGCTAGTGTATTGGTAGAAGTGGACTTTGCAATGAATATCCCAGATCGTGTGCGGGTGGAAGATGGAGAAGACAATAGTGAAGAAGGGTTTTGGCAAAAAGCAGAAATCCCCAAGGCAAAATAAGTGATGGGTTTTCTTTATTTTTTCTTTTTATGATCGTCATCTTCACCGCAATGGAGAAGAAGAAGAGAGGAGGAAGAATAATAGTTTTTTTTTTATGATCATCATCTTCATCACGATAAATATAGATCATCATCTTTATCATGATTTATGAACGAAAAGTGAAGGAGAAGATAATAGATTTTTGTTTTTTTGTATTGATCATCATGTTTATCATGATTTATGAACGAAAAGAGAGGAAAATTAATAAATTTAATTTTATAATTCACATGGAGGACATTTTATCCATTACAAAAAATAATTGGATATCGGGTTTTATTGATTACTATTTCATTACCCGATTTTATTGTGAGCCCTAAAAACCCAATGTTTGGAGTCCCTATAGTAGATTTCATCAAAAATGATGAAGGTGATTTTTGTTAGTCCCTATAATGCGTGTTGTGCTAAAAAAAATTTTTTATTAGTCTCAGCCAAACAAATCAGTCTAAGATCTGAGATCGAAAGCAATTACCATATTTCAGAAAGAAAGAGAAGTCTTAAATGTCATGTTCGCGAAGGATGACTTCCTCAATTTCTAAAACCCTAAACCTTCAAACATACTCCTCCATCTTCTCAAGTGCTAATAGAATATCTAAACTTACTCTTATATTCTCTACTTCTAATCGGGTTCTTTCCACACTTGCAGAATCTCCAATTGAGTCTTCATTTCAAGATCAAGGTGTCTCTTATCTCCTTTTATCTCCTTAAAATTTATTATAAAAATGTTATATCTCGTCTAACTTTTCTGTTTTGTTTGATGTGTTCAAAAGAGAAAAAATCATGGTCGAGGTATCTGCTTTTCCTTCCTTGTGCTATCACATTTGGTCTTGGTACTTGGCAAATTTTTAGAAGACAAGACAAGGTAATAATGCATTTTTTGTGATTTGTCTTTCATTTGCTACTACCATACTTGTTTGGGAAAAT
Source organism: Papaver atlanticum (assembly GCA_023531105.1). NCBI lineage: Eukaryota > Viridiplantae > Streptophyta > Magnoliopsida > Ranunculales > Papaveraceae > Papaver > Papaver atlanticum. The sequence continues at coordinate 16,870,546 of JAJJMB010007708.1, forward strand.
GTGAGCTTGGAAAGTTCATTTTCTTGTAAATTCATCAAAGCTTTTGTAGTCAATGTTAGAATATAATTTAATGTACAAGTGGTTTTACTTGTATTTAGGGGGTTATTTGAATTTCACTGAATTGAAGGAAATACTTCTACAATCACATTTGTTTATGTAGTTCAGATACGTGTTTTGGTTACTGAATAGATGAATTTGTTTTGAGATGTATTTATTTCTTAAAAAAATGTTCTCTTCGTAGTTTGTTCGTAATCTACAATGATACTTAAATGTTTCTTTTTGTAGGTTGAGATGCTTGACTATAGGAGGAATAGGTTGGGACTGTATCCTATTGTGTGGAACAACATTTCCTCTTCTTCTTCACGTAGAGATTCAGGGTCTCTGGAATTCAGGATAGTGATGTGCGAAGGTATTTTTGATGAGAGTAAGTCAATTGATGTTGGACCTCATTCCAGGAGTATTTCAGGAGTGACATAAAATGGCTACTATGTCATTACACCTCTAGTGCCAAACTCAAGTGACCCTATGAGGTAACTCTGTTGCGGGTAGTCAAAGATGTTCTGGTTTTATGGATTAATAGCGTGTCTTTCCTTGAATGTTTGACTATGTTTAGATTACTAGTTTGTGGCTCAGGAATATCTATATCATCTATGTTTTACTTTACATGAAACTAGGAATACTAATATTTAGGATCATCATGTCTTTAATTTGAACTAACCTGAACCAAAGGAACAAGAATCTACCGAACGAACTTAGTCAATCAATCCTCTGTATATTACAAAAAAAAGTGATCAAATAATATGAAGAAAGATTGGATAAAGGCTTCGGAAAATGCCTTTTTTGTCATTTGGCATTGTTAGTACGTAGTATGTACAAAAATTATAGGATCACCTTAGTACTGTCACTGAGATCTGGTGTCATTCCTACAAATATCTGATATCCAAGGGCTAACATTCATTTTTCTTCATACTGAGTTCGTTTTCTAGTAAAGTAATTATCACATACATATATCCTTAGTACTTCATTGTCTCATAATTCATTTGAATTATTATAAAAAAAAAGATAGATAAAGAAACCTAGATGGTGGTGTGAGTTTGTAAACTAACGAGGCAAAGTGGGAACACAGAGGATTTTAACCTTCTGGTCTTTGATAAAATGTCAGACATCTCTTCGAAAAACATCCTCCAAAAAGAATCGGTTCCGTTAGTTCTTTTAGCTCCAATAGGTTGATCATATGGTGGAGTGAATTATGCATTTTATGTAGAACTTTTCAGATTTCATGCTCTAAAAAAGACTTGTTGTAAGTTAACCAAAATTTGGGTTTTAACATGTCGGTGGTAACACAATCTGACTGAAAGGTTATTTGACTCACATAACCAAATTTTAAAATTTGCTTCTTCATGATGCTTCTGCATATATTGCCTAACTGCTCGGCATATTTTACAATTGAGTTGTAAATTTATTAAGAAATCTTTTGTCAGTGTGCAGTCACCAGTTCTAGTTAACAGAGGATGGGCTCCACACAGCTGGAAAGAGAAGCATCAAAAGGATTCTCAAAATGTTGAACCAGTTTTGAATAAAAAAATTGTCGATGATGGAGAAACTGAAGGAAGCTCTCGATGGAAGTTTTGGTCTAAGAAACCTATAGCTAAAACTGTTGAGGTAGATACTATATCTTCTCTAATTAGGCACATATGGCTATATTAGTTGCAAGATTCTAACCTTTCGATGAAATAATCAGGATCCAGTAATCTCTTCTACTCCTTCTGTGAAAGTTATTGGTGTGATTCGCAGAAGTGAGAAACCTAGTATTTTTGTCTCTACAAATGATCCTAGTTTCGGTCAGTGGTTCTACGTTGATGTACCTGCGATTGTACGTGCAGTTGGATTGCCTGAGGATACTCTTTATCTTGAAGATATCAATGACAATGTTGATCGCGGTAATCCATACCCTCTCCCGAAGGATGTCAATACTTTGATCCGCAGTTCAACCATGCCACAGGACCATCTCAATTATACATTGATGTGGTATGGTTTCTATCTTGCTGATACCTAAAATTTAGTATCTTCAAATGCTATTTACTTTAAGAATACTGATGTTGTCCAATTATACGTTAAGTAGAGTGATTGCCCGAATTAGTTGCATCTAGGAAATCTTATTAGTTAGAAACTGGACACTGACACTTACATCATCTATGTGAACTGTGAAGAATAATTTGGAGGTCTCAAAAAGCTAGCTCCAACATTTTGTGTCTGGAAGGGGGTGATGTAGGCATGTAGCCTCAATTTACTCAGATATTAGAAATGTATCAATTTTGGAACCTCACTTGAGAAATGTCATGGTTACTTTTCTTGCATCTAACTAAAGGTTAAAAAATTTATTGAAATATTTGAAACCAAATCAACCTAAAAAGCAAGTGTAGTAAATGTTCAACTAGCATTTTGTAATTTAAAGATAAGCGTTGTCTAGTGCATTTCTGTTTAGCTGAAATGTTATTGTTCACATGTATTCTTTATCAGCTTGTGTAACGTTCATGGCTGTGAAGAGGCTAAAGCCCAAAAAGATTAGGAAATAAAAATCTCCTCAATGTAATCTTAGAGTGAATATTTTGTTTTCAAATTTATTTTTAGTCGGTGGTGACAAAATACTGTGACTCGGAATAAGGGAGAACGGCTAAAATCAAATCGTACACATCTCGAACATATCTTACTGTTTTTGAAGTCTCTGGTTTTGGATGTACAATCTGGCAGGGATACCTGCTAGTTCTTATGGAAACAATCCATGGAGGCCGACAATTTTCCTCCTTCCAATCCTTCTTCGATCAATAAATTAAATGGAAACTCATCCAATCATGTCAATAACTCAGATTCCATCCTTGGTTTGAATGATTTTACTCCTCTGATTGCTTCAGGAGCAAAAGAAATAAACCCAGGAAATCAAAATCGCAGCTATATTTCATGTTTATCAAATCCATCGATTTCTCTATGACAATACATGGAGATCAAGCTTTTGAGTTTAGATTTTCAAATGAAGAAGACAGAGCAAGGTTTTTAGAAAATGGGTCTGTGCATATAGCTAGTAAGATTTCCTGATTCCTCCTTGGTTACCTTTCTTAGAACAACAAATTGAATCAATTAGAACTGTTCCTATCTGGATTATCGTAAGAGATGTTCCTCTACATCTATGGTATGACACTGGTTTTTCAAAGTTAGCTAGTCTTGTGGGAAAACCTATCATGACAGATGCTCCAACTGCTATGAAGACAAGAATGACTTTTGCAATAATTTGTGTAGAGATTGATGTTGATTGAAAATATCCAACAAAGTTGCCTTTTCGAATAGATGATAAGAAATATGAAGTGAGGGAATAATACTCCTGGAAACCATCCTCATGCTGTCATTGCAAAGCTTTGGTTATTTGAGTCACAATTGCGGCTCTAACACAACTCCTAAGTATACAAAAAAAAAGGGTTACTAAGGCTGCACCTCTCATTGTAGTTGAAGCACCTAAAAATACAGTTGAAGCGATCTCCAATGTTAATGCAACTTCCCAAGATATTGAAAATGGAGTAGAAGATGGGAATGTAGATAGAGGGAATCTTTCTTTGGCATGTATGGCTCCTATTGCAACCGGTGTGACAGATGTGAGTCAATTGGGTGCAGATGATTCTACGGAACAATGGATAACCTACAACGAAAGAAAGAAAGTTGCGGGTAGAAAGGAAGAGCAAGTTCCTACTTACACCCTAAATTCTTTTGAATCTTTGACTGCGGAACATGAAAATATAAGGGAAAAAGATGGTCATATTGATCCAGAATTTAGAGAGGAGGGCATAGAAGAAGAAGAAATTATAATGGAAGATAAAAATGAAACAGAAGAAGACCCTATTGAAGGAGAAAAGGTAATTCAGGAATCTTTCGTTCAGGTAAATCCCAACAACATCATGAATTCTGTATTGCCTTTTGCAAACTTAAGTGAAGATGAAAATGGGATGGAAGAAATTTCAGTAGACGATGCTAATGAACTTGAGAAGGAACATAGGAAGGAAAACGCTTTAAAAGATAATTCTAACAGGTTCCTAGCTTATAGCTCTCAAAATGTGAATACTCTTATCAAGTTATCGGCCTTGCTAGGAGCACCTCGCGGAGGGTCGGAGAGAGAAAGAAAAAATATATTCTCAGAATTAGCTATTGAGTATCAAATAGAACTCCTGTTGTTGAAAAGAACAAAAAAAAAGCCTAAGAATGAGAAGGAATTGAATAAGTTAGGAGTAAAAAACGATTGTAACAATGAGTTACTTGGTAGAGGTCATAGGAAATCAACAAAAAAGAAATATTGATGTTGATTTTAGTGCCTGCTTGCTTCTTCTTGTTTAGGTAGTGATGATCTCGCTTTAGTAAGGATCTTGTAAGCTCAGTCAAGAGTTGTTGTTTTTCTTCTTTTTTTCTTGTTCATGATCTTTTGATTAATGAATCTTAACCTTCTCCTCAAAAAAAAAATGAAAAAGAATTCTCATGGTCCCAGAGTTATGAAATGAAGGGCCGCCATATTGACATATTCTACACCTAGTAAAACTCTACTGAAGGAACACCCTAATAAACATGTGTATGGTTTTATGAGGCTGAAGGACCATAATTTAAAGACACGGGAACTTTTGGGGTTAGGTTCCGTTGGGCTAATTTTCTATTTAAGAAAAATTGAAGAAAGATATTACTACCCGTTCATAGAAAAGATAAACTATACTTTTTCATTATAGCCTAGAAATAGGCCAAACTGAAAAAACAAAAGTAACTCATATTTAGGAACGGATACAAATTCATTCTCGGTGTGCTCACTGTTTTCAATAACAATTTTTTTACATCTGGAACAAATGGTTCTTTAGGATGACACATCCATTCGATTTCAAACTTTAACCGAAGGAGATATATATATATATCTACCGGAGTACCAGGTCGACCACAACTTAGGGAGGTCAATTATTAGTGTAAGGGGATGTCAAAAAATAGTGCGTCAAATAAACAGTGTAACGTAATCTCCCCATTCCCCCAGTCTGTGTGTTTTTCTTCCTTCCGATTCTGATAAACCTACCCATTCCTTTCATTTCATTTTCATCTAAATCAGTAAAATCATGTCATCTCTCTCCACTTTCTCTATCTTCAACTCCATGGAAGCTTCAAACTATCCGCAAGTCTAAACGAGTAGTTGATAAAACCCTAAATAAACCCTTATCTGAATCTGATAAACAAATTATGGAGGAAGAAGCTCAGTTTCAAACTATTAGCCGTGAATATACAATGGTAACGAAGGAGTTTAGAGGTAAAGAGAGTTATAAAGATGGGGTTTTGATGGTGGGGGCAGCCATGGGAGAGGTTAGAGAGAAATGGGTTTAGAGAGCTTTCTAGTGTTAGTAAAGAATATGGTGGGAAGAAGCTTAATGGTGAACATTTGAAGGAATTGAGTGAGATTCTTGTAAAGAGGATAGTAACTGGCTTTTGGATGTTGACATTGAACAAGGAGATGGGAATCGGATGGGAACTGAAGCAGATAAGGGCTTTTCTATTAACGGTTCTGTGGGGGATCCGGATAAAATTAGTTATCTTGTTGACAGGTTTGGTTCTTTCTTAATAGCTAATTTTTACAATAATTTTACTTATTGAGTTCGAATTTTGGATTCTGAGTACATTCTTTATGATGACGGGCTTTGGTTTAGGTATTGCGACAGACCTTAGTATTAGAGATTGGAAATTTGGTAGGTTGATGAAACTATCAGGGTTACATTTGCTCAAAATTGGTGAAGGATTGGGGGTTCGTGGAAACTGGAGAATTGCATTATCGGTTGTAGAATGGGTTTACAACAACAATGATTACAAACACCAAAAAAGCAGGTAACCAGCTTCTCTACCGAAGCTTTATAGGCCTACTATGCATTACTATAGTCAGTCTATCCATTTACAGTGCTTTGTTTTTTAATTGTGTCATCGCTCATATGTCGTCGTATTTAAATAAGCTAGTGTCTTGGGACGCACAGGAGTGAATTCTCCGTCTTGTCATTAATAAAGTTTCCCATTCATACAGATTTATGTACACGAAACTACTATCAGTTCTTGGGAAATTAAGGAGGCCAAGTTTTTAACCTGATGCGAGTAATGACAAAACCAATTTTTGAGAAGCTATTGTTTACATCTTATCTTTTTTTGATTGAGTTTTAGATTTATTCAGGAAGACTGTCATCTATATCCAGACATGCCTGCATATAGGAGCATTGCTGTTACCCTTGGTCAAGATGGTTATGTGAAAGAATTGACAAAAATTATTGAGTGCATGAGGCATAAGCCTCTCAAAAAAATAAAAAATATGCGCCGCAAGAACTGGGATCCATCTCTTGAACCTGACGTGGTTGTATATAATGCTGTAAGAACCAAATTATTTTCAGCAAACTCATTGAATATATGTTTAGCTTAAGTTTATTTGCACATCCGATTATCTGGTTCCTTACTGAGTGTTAAGTAATGGTCTTCAGGTACTGAATGCTTGTGTCCCATCCCAGCAATGGAAAGCAGTATCATGGGTTCTGCAGCAAATGAGGAAAGGCAGTTTGAAACCTGATGGCGCAACTTATGGACTTGCAATGGAGGTATATTCTCTTGTTCCTGTATTTTCCAAATGCTTTAATACCGCGGGAGCTTTATGTGTGTAAATTATCTGTGACACTTGACGTAAAGGTTACAAACTCCATCCTTGCTGAACCTATTGAAGTCACATGCAGAAGTTAATTCACAAATCTGTTTTTTCTAGGGACTTTTTGTTTTTGAAACTCAAATTTTTGAAGGAAAGGATGTATAGTTATTTTTGGAGTGACCAAGTCTAGTATAATATACCCCCTGATTACATCTGTATTAAAGTCTTATAGGACGTACTTGTTGAAAGGTAATGCTGAAATCAGTGAAGTATGATCTGGTCCACGACTTATTTGGGAGAATGAGAAGAAATGGGGCAGCTCCAAAAGCTATCACATATAAAGGTATTAATTTTTATCTGTTTTGGCCTGATTCACAGGTTAAGTTCGGTTATATATCCTTTTTGCTCCTATTTGCAGTTCTAGTAAAAGCCTTTTGGGAGGAAGGTAAAGTGAATGAAGCTGTCAAAGTTGTCAGGGATATGGAACTACGAGGAGTGGTTGGATCTGTGAGTGTCTATTATGAACTAGCCTCTGCTGCCTTTGCAATAGTGGTAGATGGCAAGAAGCTATGCTAGAGGTACTTTCTTCTTCATTTAGTTTATTTCCTTAGTTTTCAGCATGCTGTTATATTTGCCTTTTGCGTTGTCTCTCCTCGCCAAAACATAAGTTTTGCCAGTTTTCTTACTTTGTTGAGCCTATTGTGTCGCATATAACATTACAATTGGTCCCTTTTGGAAGTTTAGGTGGACCAAAACATGATTTTGTATTAGGAGTACACTTGGTTATATATTATTTATTGATTTCAATATATTATCCTGTTAATTAAAAAAAACAAAAAATCTGTTGTCATAACTTACGCTCATTCCTATCAACATTCAGATTGAGAAGATGAAAAAGCTTACTCTTACCAAACCTTTGGAAGTAGCCTTCACCGGCATGATATTGTCTTGTCTGGATGGAGGGCATGCAGATGATTGCATATCTATGTTTAAGCAAATGAAGAACCACTGTGCCCCAAACATAGGGACAATTAACGCTATGTTGAAAGTCTATCGTCATAGTGATATGTTTCTAAAAGCGAAGGAGCTGTTTGAAGACACAAACAATGTTTGTTGTTGTTGTTGCCATGTTTGCTTACCTTGTCGTACTCGCTTTGAGTGTCGCTATTTTGGCTGTGAACCTAATTGACGCAAAACATGAATACTTTTGAGTGATTTTCTGTTGGAATTTTATTTTCAAGTATGAATTGAATGTCTTGATGAATGCTTGTTTTTGAACGTAGGGTAAGTAGGGGTTGTGATTTCCGAAGAGAATGTTGAGCTTAGACATGGTTCACTGGTTACTGACACATCTGTTTGTCGCAAACTCAACTGAATGCTTTTGATTTGCTCAAACTTTGCAGTGATTTTGGTTTTAATCTTGGCAATTTCAGGCCTAAAGCTAAATCTAAAGCTAAGCCCAGAAAGGAATCTAAAGACAGTGATGATGATTTTGATGATATAGTAAGGTCGTATGCAACCGATGCCATGAGTTTTTATAACAAAGATAAAGTCAGCTTTCTTATCGCTTTTCTTGAAACCAATCGCTATTTTTGTTGAATTCTTTTTTTTTTTTTTTTTTTTTTTTTTTTTGCTGAATCACAATTTTTATTAATAAGAAAGGCTCAAAGAATTACAAAAGTTGTGTTTACAAAATACTTAAACAGAAAAGATTAAGCTAACAAAATCTGTAATACTTCTTATTAGGCATTTCTATTGAAGCTTGAGCTGATGTTCTTCCTTTGTGAATTATTATTTCCCCTTGATCAAGTCTTGCACCCTGCTTTGCTAGTTCATTAGCTGAAAAGTTTATTTCTTTGTAACAAACTTCATACTGTATTTCATTCAGCTCTTGTTTTGCTTTCAACCATCTTGAAAGCAGACCATGGTACTATCCCTTTTTGGAAATCTTCAATGATTGCTTTTGAGTCGGACCTGATGATGATTTTACTACAATTTAACTTTACTGCCCATTCAATGGCCCACACTATAACCAATGCTTTAGCTAAATATTTTGTAGCTATTCCAATACCACCTGAGACTGTACCAATGACCTAACTGACAATCATGATCTCTAGCCATAATACCAAAACCTGCTTTACCTGGATTGCCAATAGCAGTAACCTTACAACAAAAAAGAACATAATTCACAGCTGGATTGAACCACAGACATTCCATAATAGATTTGAACTTGATGTCTCTCTGGCCTAAATTGAAGAACTGAAGCACAACAAAGTCATAATTCTTCCCCCATCTTGTACCTGTCATTCTGTAGCCTCCATCTTGTACTCATTCTGTAGCTTCCAAATTTGGTTGAACATTTTCATGAATCATTTTATTTTTTGAAAACCATAGTTCTCTCATTGTGGCACATGCTGCTGTGATCCAAATTTCTTTAACAATAGGACTTTTTTTTTTTGCAAATTTCAGAATATCAGTAAAGGACTTGGGTGAAGGGAAATTTAAGATGTTTACTAACCAGTGCCATATGCTTTTGCTGAATTTGCAGAACCAGAGAAGATGTTTCATACTGTCCTGATCCTGCCTGCAAATGCAACACATAGAAGCTAATGAATATCCCTTACTTAGCATCTTCTCATCATCCATATATACTCCATGCTGAATTTTCCAGACATTACTGGCAATCCTTGGATGCAAAAATGGTTTCCATATCTGAGAAGGCCAGTGTATTATTGGTTCTTTCTTCCTGATTTTTTCAACAACAGCAGTTGTAGAGAATACACCTTTTATGCTTCCACACCATACAAGCAGATCATTTCCTCCACTGACTAGTGGCAAGGAAGAAGGAAGAAGATATTGTAACTGACTTGGCATTTTCCATTTTCCATTCACCATTTACCAACAAGTTTTTTACTTTCAGATGCAGATTGTCTTATACAATGTCAGTGTAACCAATTATATCTATTAAAGGGCATTCACCCACCCATGTACCAAACCATAGTGATATATTTTCTCCATTACCTATACTCCATTTCACACTTGATTTTAATTCTTTCCAAGCCCATTTCAAACCTGGCCATACAGAAGTTAATTTCTATTGATTAATCCACTGACCATTTTTATCCTTATATTTAGCTGCAAAGAACATTGACCAATCTTCCTTTGAATTTAATAATTTCCACATCATGTTCATGAGTAATGCTCCGTTTATCACCTCCAATCTCCTAATTCCCAATCCACCTTCATTATAAGGAGTGCATACTTTGCTCCATTTTAAAGTTTCATATTTTGTCTCTTCACTATCTCCTGTCCACAAAAAAATTCTGATAATTTTTCACAGACTTTGATTACTGAGCTTGGCCATTTGTATACTGCCATATTATAAACTGGAATGCTGCAAAGTACAGATTTTATAAGGACTAGTCTATCATGAAAAGAGAGCATTTTACCCTTCCATGATGCTAATTGGCTTTGCATCATCTCCACCATTGGCCACACAGTAGCACTGTTCATTCTTCTAGGTTTCAAGACGACTCCCAAATATTTATCAGGAAAAGATGTAAGTTCCATTTGCATCAAAATTGCTATATGAGCTTTTCTTAATGGATTACAGCCATCTACAAAGCATTTACTCTTTTGTTTTTTTATTAATTGACCAGAGCTTTCTCGATAAACTTTGAGAAGTGTAATAAGAGACTCTAAACTTCTTTTTGATCCATTACTGAATAGAAAAACATCATCTGCAAAAAAAGAGATGAGTTGGATAGATACCTTTCCTGATTACCATTGGCTGAAGTTTACCCATTTCCACCAGATTGGTTAATCCTCTACTCAAAACCTCTTCCATGAGAACAAATAGTATTGGAGATAGTGGATCTCCTTGCTTCAATCCCCTCTCCATTGAGAAAAATCCATGTGGTCCTCCATTTACCATGACAAAGATTTTAGTTGAAGTAAATAAAATTCTCAACCATTCACACCAAGAAGCAGAGAAACCATACTTGAAACAAAAAATTCCAACTAACTGAATCATAAGCCTCTGATATATCTAGTTTTAATCCTACATTTCCTCCTCTTCTTGTATGCTTCATTTCATTCACTAGTTCAGATGCCATTATAACCTACTCATGTATGCTTCTACCCTTAATGTAAGCAGCTTGTTGAGAAGAAATTAAATGACCCATAAATCCACTCAATCTAGTTGAAATTATTTTTGTGAATACCTTAAAGGTAAAATTACTTAAGCCAATTGGCCTGAACTGACTTGGCTTTTTTGCACCTTGAGTTTTTGATAACAATACTAGAAAATTTGAGTTTAGACCTCTTGGTATGTATTTTCTCCTCCAGCAATACTGAACTGCATTAACAAAGTCTTCTTTTATAATTTGCCAGCATGATTTATAGAAAATACCTGAGAAGCTATCTGGACCAGGTGCACTGTCTGCATCCATATCAAAAACAACTTTTTTAATTTCCTCTGACTCTGGAGTAGATTCTAGCATGACCTGATCTGCTTCTGTAATAAGCTTAGGTATCACATTCAACAAGGAATCATTTATATTAAAATCTTGAAATTGAAACCTTTTCTGAAAGTAATCAACCAAGCTGTCTGCAATTTGTGCTTGATCAGTTATCATATTGCCATTTTCATCTTCCAATTCACAAATCAAATTCTTTGTTTGCCTAACTTTGATGTTGGTATGAAAGAAATTGGTATTTGCTGAACCCTCTTTAACCCATTTTATTCTTGATTTTTGCTTCAGGATAATACTATATTGTACTTCTCTTAAATTGAATTCATTTTGAGCAAAAACTAATTTTGTTAAAGCTTTCTCATCATGAGGGTTGCTGTCTAATGCTAACATTTTTTCCTTCATCAATTCTTCAGCTTCCTTAATTTTTACTTGCAGATTTCCAAAAAAATTCCAATTCCATTCTTTCAAAATAATTTTTAATCTTTTCAGCTTTTGCATGAAAACATATGCTGGATCTCCATTTAGTAGTGTAGACCAACTTTCCTCAACTACCTTCATAAAACCAGAATGTTCTAACCATATTTTTTGAAATCTGAGAGGAGCATTCTTAGGTTTAGGAATGTTAACACAACCTCCTATCAAAGTAGAATGATCTGAGACTACTCTAACTCCCACTTTGTATCCCCAGTCACTGTATAAATTTAACCAATCCATATTGAAAACAGCTCTATCCAGATTGCATAATATCCTTTTACTCCCATGCTGACAGTTTACCAAGAAAAATCCAGCCCTATTTTAGGTGCCTGTAATAATTCACAATTATTTAAACATTCATCTAAGTCTAGAATAGATCTTCTTGAAGGAGAATTGCCACCTACTTTCTCTTCCATTGCAAGAATTGCATTAAAATCACCAATGACAACCCAAGGTTTTTTAAGCTCACTAATCATTTGCATTTCAGACCATTAAAACCTTCTCTGCACCATATTCACATGAGCATGAACTCCTGATACTAAAACATCCCCTACTGCCACTGTAATCATTTGGCTGGTAATGGAAATAACTGAAGGAGTTGCTATAGAATTACTCCAAAATAACCAGATGTTACTTTTATGATTAGTTGAAGCATTATGAATCACCATATTTTGCATACCTAGAAGATTTAATTTACTACTCACTCCGTACCTTATATATAGGCGGAATATTGCATTTTCTTTGTACCATTAGATAGGCGGAGTGGAAATTTCAAGATGGCTTTTAACCATTTTACCCCTATTTATGTTGCTTGGTTATCCTCACAATTGAGTTTATGTCTCTAACATAGGGAATATAACAAAGGGTAAAACATGAAAAGTCATGGATATTTATGAAATCAAAAAAGAATTTTTAATTTAAGAGATTTCAACTATCCGCCTATATATGTGGTACGGAGGGAGTACAAAATGAAGAGGAACATTTTATTTTTGGTTCTGCTATACACAATAAAGCTGGATTAAATTGACTAACTAAATTGTGTAACTTCTGCTGGGCCCTAGATCACCTAAGGCCCCTTATATTCCACAATAAAATTCTCATTGTTTAGGTTGGAGGTTTTTTGGACCTCCTTTCCCAACATTTTTCCTAAAATTGTATTTACCTGCTGCTTGAGGCTTTACTGCTGAAGTAGTATTAGTTGTTTAAGAATTTTTACCAATTTCTATTCATATTTTATTTCCTTCTGAAGTTTTAACTGCTGAAGACCAAGTAGTGAAAGATACATGCTCTGTAGTGACCTTTCCTGATCTTGCATCTACAGATTTAACTACACTTTTCTCCAACTCTGTTACTTCAGCTATTTGAATAAGTTTTTAAGGTTCCATCTCAGCTATAGTTTCTTTATCAACACTAATAACATCATCCTCATTTTGTTCAGTTTGATTTAAAGGACTAAATCTTCCTCCATTCATTGTAACAAGTGCTGGATTAGCACTATGAATAACTTCAGGAGTTACTATACTTGAAATTATGGAATCTTCTACCAACTGGTTATTAATAATATTTGAATTAGATGTACTCCCTTGAACCATTTCTTTGTTATTGCAATTTTCTTCAATTTTAGACCTGTCACAAATATCAAAAGGAATACGAGGAAAAACAGTTCTAGGAGTATGCTGCTGGATAGTTACTGATGTTGTTTTGGTAATGTTATTCTTCTGAACTTTCTCTACTGGATGAACCTTGTTTTTTTCTACTCTGCATTCAGTGATAAGATGCCCAACTATCTTGCAAGTAGAACAAATTTTGGAGAAACTGGGATTGAGATGCTTGGTAAGAAACCACCATATTTAGTGCCTACCCAAATTTTATTTGGAATAGTTTTGGAAGAATCAACTTCAACAAGAACCTGTGCATAATACCCAACTTCACACTAGCTGTAGCTTCATCTAGTTTAATAGGTTTACCAATTTCTCTGCAGATTGAAAACAAAATCTTTTCACTCCAAAATTCAAGACCTAGCCCTGGAAATCTAAACCAGACCATAGCTTTAGAAGTTCATAGATTTTCTAGACGAAAATTCGAAATCCAATACATAACTTGTAATACTTGATTCAGAACCTCCCATTTACCTTCCTTGATATATTGACGGTCAATTTCATTATCTAACTTAATTGTAAAGAAACCCCTTCCCAATGGAATTAGTTTACAGTCTCCAACTAATTTCCATTGTTGACGAAGAATAATAGCAATATCAACAAATTTAGTCTTCTGTAAATTCAATCTTCCAATAAGAGAAAACTTCCATGGATTTAAACTCTCTTCAAATAAATCATCAGGCAATTCAATTGATGGAATTATTTGCGAATTTGTTTCTTTACTAAAACCTAACACATCAGACATTGTTGCTTCAACTCCGGTAGTTTTAGGACAAGAATCCATGAACTACCTGAATTAAACGTTACTAATCATGAGAAAAAATCGATGCAAGAGAGTAGATTTTCACATGGAATTAATGGATCTGAACAAAAAAAAAAACGAAAATTGATTTTTGAAAATTTCGCCGAGTCAGTCGCCCTATTTGAAAAGCTTGACTAACCGATCCGTAATCATTGAAAGAAACGTACACTAATCTCTCTTTTTTGTTCTGTTGCTTTGACCTAAAATCCGTAGGGTACAAAATATGAGATGCTGGAGTATGGGTACATTACATCTGCGATAGTTCAACCATACTTTCTTCACCATATCAACTTCACAGCTAAGAAGGATGGTGTCGCTGATGCTCCAGAGGAGATGTTTTTTGCTGAACTGAAAAACTATCAATGAGGTTTGTTTTTTCGAGCTTTGCATATCCTTGGGGACAAAAAGCTTAATTTCAGGTTTGTGTTTAACATGTACTGTAGATGTGGTTTTTGAGGTTTCACTGGGAAGGGGTTTCTTTACAATGTAAGAATGTACTAACATGTACAGTTAGTACATTCTTTTGCTTGCTAATTGATTTGTTTGTCAATCGGGGGGATCATTATTATGATTTATAACTACTTGTATTGGAAACTCTATGGATTTGTCTTGCAGGAGAGAGAATCAATGGCTTCTCTTATTACAACATGTATGGAAATGTTAAGCATCCTGAGGGCGGATTCATGGCCGGAAAATTCATGAACATTTCATAATGGAAGAAAAACCGTGGTTCCTTGGCTTGTTCACAGTGAACTTTTTATGAACTGTAAGCACATGGATTTGGCCAGAGCCGAAGACATGAGAATGGGGGCTTCTGATGATGACAAACCGAATCCACCATTGATAATGACATGACAAGCCGAGGTTGCTAGTCACGATGACGTGGCATAGGTGGGCTGCCCTCAAATGATGAATAGTGATTGCCAGCTGTAATAGTACACGTGTACGGCTAATGATTGAAGACTTACCAGAAAAGGTATTAGGGTACACGTGTACGGTATTTCCATATCAGGCATTGCCTATAAAAGCACTCCAGAGAGGGACAGAGCTTTTTAGAGAATTGTACTGTTTATTGGGATTAGTCTCCACATAACCCTATGATAATATAAGGGTGTTTACATTTGGCGACTTCACTGGGGACTAATCCTCAATACCACTACAAAACTGATGGAGTCACCGGTTACAGGAAATCTCAATACCACAAGATCGTACCTTCCCGATAAGAACATGGAAGGACTAATGTCATCCTCGGGACCTAACGGAGTACAGAATCAACAAGCAAACCCTGAGTTCGGAATGACATTAATAGAAGACTCGGGGGGACAACGTTAAAACCTACAAATAAGAGTAAACCAATCGAACGTTCCCAGAGATGTACCAAGACACTTCGAAGAAATACCACAAGCACAAGCCGGGATGGACAAAATAAGTGCACAAATACATGAACAACCTTTACCTACTTCGTAACAACTCGAGATTCAACAAATGCGCCGGGAATTGGCTGATTCGGATAAAAGAAGGTTGGTTCTAATGGACATGCTAGCTGAACTTCAACCTAAAGAAGGTGATGAGTACCCTGACCCTTTCGGAATACCACAACATCCCCTCCTACTACAAAGTATAACTCAACGAAACTCTTTCGGCAGGCGACTGTCGTTTGTCAGCCAAGACCCTTAACGCAGCGAGACACCATGCACTGTCCAAGCACCAAAGGAAGTTTCTCGAAATTCAGAAGGACAACCCAATAAGGAACAAGACCATGTCGTGCTAGCGTAAGAACACATTACCAAATATCTCGAAGAACACTATAAGCTAACTCCACCTACAATAAATTATGCTATGCAATCTCCTTTCATCCAGGGATCACTAGATAAATCCATGCCAGTAACGTATAAACAACCCAAGTTCCAACTTTTTGACGGTTCCGGAAACGCAACAGAACATGTCTTTCGTTTCCTCATGAGTCTAAACGAGTATGCCACGAATGACTCCATTTGTCGGATAGAATTCGGCAAATCACTTACTGGTGCAGCCTTCACATGGTTTGTGGAATTGGAAGAAAATAGCATTTCTTCATGGAATGAGATGCAGACCCAATTTATGAAGAAGTTTTATTCCCGACAAAAGCAACTCACAATTTCGGACATCTGCAACCACAGGTACAAGCCAGGTAGAAAATACCTGGATTTCGCGAGAAGCTTTCGGGCAGAATGCCTGCGTAGCAGCGTAAATATTCCCGAAAAGGAACTTGTAAAAATTGGCATCAGTCGGCTGCTTACTGATAGACGCATTTATGTGTCTATTTTCATCTCTATTGTGTATATTGTTAGTACTCATTTTTGTACTTATTTTGGTATTTTATCTCTTTGTAGGTGTTTTTGGAGAAATAAGCTTTTGCGGCGAAATTGGCTCGAAAAGTTGATAAAACGCAACCCAAGGGACGACTGTTATGCGGACTCCATCAACGGATAAGGGGCGACCACTTGATAAGGGGTAACCTTTCCCCTT
The DNA here is from genome assembly GCA_023531105.1 of Papaver atlanticum. Taxonomy (NCBI): domain Eukaryota; kingdom Viridiplantae; phylum Streptophyta; class Magnoliopsida; order Ranunculales; family Papaveraceae; genus Papaver; species Papaver atlanticum. Next base: position 16,887,142 of record JAJJMB010007708.1, read on the forward strand.
CACATTCAAATTCTGTTTTTGGCGGGAAACCAAAAACAGAAGACATGCAGTTTTGGTGGTAGTGATTTGGAGGAGTTTGAGGTCAATTAAACTTATGATTTTCATAGGGTAGACTCCTAATGGGTCTAGGAATCTAACATGGGTGTTGAAATCGATTAAACTGGGCTCAATCGATGGATTTTTATCTCAACAGCAAAATATGGAAAGTCACGTGTGTGACCGATTTTAGGAAATTTTCGAGAGATTAAAGGAAAGATTTTCTTCCCAAAGCTTTATATAAATCTAAGGAAGAGTTTAGAATCAAAAGGAAAGCTCAGATACGCGTGGAAATTCTAAAACAAGAAATTGCCGCAACTTTGCCGTGAAGAGAAAGAAAGAGATTTCGGAAGATTTTGGAGAGATTTAATCGGTATTTTTGATATAAATAGGTTGGTTGGGTCATATAGAAGGGGTGTCGAGAGTTCGGGGGGATGAGAAGGGCTGAGGAGTGAGAAATCAAGACGAACAGAAAGCTACCTGCTGCTGTTTTCTGCTGGTGCGGAGCTGAAGAACACGAAGAACATAAGACGCACACGGAACAGTCGCGAAGAACACGAAGAATTTCGACCCACATCGAACCGTCGCAGAAGCAGTCTTATATTCAACTACGAAACCCTTTTATCGTTTACGTCTGTACTTGCTTAAGATATTCAGCGACTTCTATCTTCCT
>JAJJMB010007708.1:16887860-16992545 GCA_023531105.1 Papaver atlanticum
TGTTTTCACCATGAAGAACTAAAACCCAACATTGGGACGACGGAGGGAGTCGAGTTTCATCATATGGTAAATTTAATTTATTCTTTTTATGACTTTTGCATTAATTTAAAATTGAAATATGATTTGAATTAATTAGTTGTCATTTAATTTGATGATGTATGCTTAGCTTAAATGTTTTGATACATCATGCTTAGGATTTACAACTAATCTTTTGAGAATCTACTTAGGCAAAAATAAGAGTCACCATATCATATTTTATTTGGGTTATAATTGTTGAGAATAAATAAATTGAACCACATGCATGAGAATTGGCCAAATTCTTAGTCCCAATACTTCTCGCCCATTGTTTATAATTTTTGTTTATATATTTTTATTAAATTTAAAAACTCGAATCTTCACAAGTCCGAGTTGAATGAACTCTACTTATCACTTTTTACAACAACATAAAACCCACATCACTTACAGAATTGAGCTTCATCTTAGCATCGGTCAAATTGGAAACCTTTGCAGATTTCGAGGATGCATGTTCCCGAGCCGATGATGCAGCAGAATTTAAAACATTAGGTGCTAAGTAATGGGGACATTCGGTAGCTTATGCCAAAGAAGAAGGCAATGCCAGACAAGGCACGTGGTCAGCCAATTTCAGAGACGGAAAAGGATATAAAAAGGGTGGCGATTCATCAGACGAAATAGCAGAGCCGCTAGACTTCCCATGTCCACTAGAAACTGCTATCGAACTCTTGGAAGAGTGTCTAAAAGATGGAGATAAAACTCTTCCATCTTCTGCAAAAGAACCGACAGAAAAAGATAAACGTCATGCTAGATACTGTCATTATCACCAAAAAATCGATCATGCAACAAGGAACTGCCGAACATTTAAATGGAAAATACATAACAGACAGCAAAGAGGAGAGATTGATTTCGGGTCAGAAACACACATTCAAAAAGATCCATTACCATGTCAAGCATTCATGATCACACATGAAGGTGTTGAAGACGCGACCGCGGAAATCTGTGTTGTGTCTGAAGCAGACAACTATGAATACATTGCAGCCACTGTCGCGAAGAAACCATTGTTTGCAGACTTCTTCGACACACTAAAATTCACAGCTGAGCAACGTCAAATTTCCGCAGTTATATTAACCAAAATAGCAGCGAATGAGGGACTAAATCAATACTTGGTCCGCAAATACCCATTACCCACTGATATTATTACCTTTTCGGAGAAGGATCGAACAGTGGACTGCGACCATATGCGGCCACTATATGTCACTGCGGGGATCCGCAAGCAAAAATTCAAGAGAGCCTTTGTAGATACAGGGTTTTACTCAACTTAATCCCTTTGCATGTCACTGAAAGTATCGGAATTAAAGAAGAAGATATCAACAAGTTTGCTACTCGAATTCAAGGTTTTTGTGGACTTACACAACAAACAATTGGAACTATTAAATTAGAAATCCAAGTGGGTCCTATCCGAGCCAATGAACCGTTTTACGTCATGGACGTACACCCAGCTTACCATTTGCTCTTAGGCAGATCGTGGCTACACAAACATGTGATTGTACCCTCTACTTACCATCAGTGCATTAAGTTCATCCTGAAAGGAAAGCAGAAACATGTCTCCTCTTCAGTGGATCCCTTCACCATCGAGGAAGCGCACTTGACCGAAGCATCCTTCTATAATGGGCTCAGTGAACCAAGTAAGGTGGTCACACACATCTATTCAACACCAATCTACATATGCCAATCCAACCGACGACAGCTCCACTGAACGAGTACAAGTCCACAAGGATGAGCGAAGCCAATTACGAAAAATCACCTGCCCATATGGGGGATTTGTCTACAAACGCTGAACTCGAAAACTCAGAAATACTTGAATCACATCCTTCAATAAGACCTCCAGGGAGACATACCGATAAGGGGGGAACTGCATGGGGCTTATAGAAGAATGAACGAATGCCAATACCTACTTATGTAAGCAACAATGCCACTTAATAAAAGACATCATATTTCCTTCTCAATCTTTTCTTATTACCCCTTTTAAAGGTACACTGAAATACCAAAAGGGCATGAAACAGTTAGTAAACGAACAATCTTATCCTAAGAAGTTCAATTCGAGAAGGATTGAAACTGGATCAGACACACCAAGATCGTGCTCATACAAAAAATGTATATAACATCGGTTATGACTTAGGTCTAAGAAGGGTGCCAAGCCCCGAGGCCATAATTTAAAACGAAAGGATCATAAATCCAATATCATACACCGAGATTAAACTTCATACAAAAGATGTATACAACAGATCGAGCTCATACAAAAGATGTATACAACATATGTTATGACTTAGGTCTAAGAAGGGTGTTAAGCCCCGAGGCCACAACTCGAAACGAAAAGGATCCTACACCCAATATCATACACCGAGATTAAACTCATACAAAAGATGCATAATACATCGGCTATGGTTTAGATCCAAAAAAAAGTACCACGCCTCGAGGCTGCAATTTTAGACGAAAGATCTAAGTCCGACATATACAAAATCAAATATGACTTAAAATTAAAACAAGTGCAGAGCCTTGAGGCTGCAACTTAAAATAAAAGGGACTTGAGTCTAATACCACCCAACGATACCACAATAATTACGACTCCAAATCCGAGAAGGGCATAAGCTTCAAGGATAACACTTGCAATTAAAAGGATCCGAATCCAAAACAAACATCGGAAGTTAAACTTGAAAACAATGTAGTTCAACAAGCTCGTATGGAAACGAGTGAAATATAAATTTCACAACAAGAGATTAAGCTCTAAAGCTACGAATTACAATTCACCCAACTACTTATGGGTTTCAAGATTCTGAAAGTGTGAAAATCACACAAGCCTAAAAAATAAAACAAACAAAATATACAATACATGCAATACATGTCAGAACTAGTCATGAAGAGCCAGTTCAGCTTGAGCTTGAGACAAAGCACCCCTCGAATAATGCAGAGCAGCCTTAATATCCTGAATAAGAAAAAAAACTCTTTCCCGTTTCGCCTTGCAAACAAGGCGTAGACTATCCATCCTCAAATCGGTAAATGTTTTGGTTTGCCATGCCTTCTTCATGGACATTTTTGAACTCATGATCCACTCTTGATTCTCAGCTGCAACAAGCTCGAAATGACCAAGGGCTATTTCCAACACGATGCTTAGCCTAGAAAGCATTGATACTTCCAAGACCACCGAATACGGGTTGACATTTTTGCACCTAACAAAGCAAATCAAAGAGAATGAATACAAAAAATGACAGACCTCAATCTATTTTATAGCTTCACCCAATGATCAAGATAATAATAGCTTCGGGATTAACAAAAGCAATCTACTGAAATACTGACAAGAAGCTACAGAAACAACAATACTCAATGAAGTACCTAACATAAAATAAACAAACACATACACAATGCGTCATATTCTCTCAATCAAACACACATTGTCCACAAGAGAAGAAGATGCAAAAACAAGAGCAGATGAGATGAACAGCCTAAGCAAAGCTAGCCAATTCGAGTTCCTTGGCAGCCAACTCCTTCTGTTTCGACTTCAGCTTCATCGAGGTCGCTGCAACGTCGGCCGAAATTTTAGATGCCTTGGCAGTTATACGGACTTGCTCTTTCTGCTGATCTTTCAACCTCTGCGCCTCCACCTTAATCTCCTCTTTCAAGCTTGTAATCTCGTCGGGTAAAACTAACTTCCGATTCGCCCTTCTCTCCTCTAACCCCTTGAACAACTCCTCAATCCATCCCATGTTGAACCTCAACAGCTTCGACAGGACAAAGCTCTCCCTCCACGTCTCAAGAGTCGTCTCAAAAGGACATTCATTACCAATCTAGGACATCGTCTTCGCCACAGAAACCAAAGCAGACACGCTGGAAATCAAGTTATTACGATCTGACAGCACCTATGTAGTTGCCACAAGCCCATGCTCCTCCACAACGTCTTTATAATAATCTTTTAGCTTTGGGGTAACATGGAAGTTGTAAATTGGCACGAAGTGAGCATATGTAGACGCAACAAAAGCCACATTCCCTCTGAAATCAAACCAAGTTGGCTGGCCGACTAAAGAATTAAGACTGCCGATGGCGATGGGCAACGTCATATCGGGATACCTCGAGTCGGATCCACCATGCCCTCCCGGATGTCTCTTTTTATTCGAACTGGTTTGCTCTCCCAGCTGTTCCGTACGAGCCATGTTCATATCCTACAAGTAAGAATAATGTCTCAACAACTACACCAAATCACAAATCTGACTGAAAAAATGAAAAGCAAGATATCTCACCTGGAAATCCACACCGGAGAAGGAATTCTTAGGACTGACTATTCCACCCACTAGAAAATCAAAAGAAAAATAGCCTAACACAAATTAATGAATTTTTAACAAGCAAGAAGGCATATTTATAAGATTTCAAGAGCAGCTGATGTGGACAACATGCCGACAAAATTTATAGATACTTTTTGACAATCACTTGCGGACCAGTACACAAAGCTTACGTAGCCATGTTTTTTCTCACCTCTCTGATCGTCTGATGATGCTATTGATTCTCCCCTATTTCAAATTACCACTCGAGAACGCTTTGATGGCTTCACAAGAGAAAGAAATTTCGTATCAAACCAAACAACACGACGGAGTCCAGATAAAATCACATAAATTTCAAAAAACAACAACAACTCACCTTGAAAACAACGGTAGATTCCTTCACAGCTTCCTCTTTGCCTTTTCGGGCCGAATCCACGATACCCTTACCTCTCGACCCGGGCTTTATTCCATGCGCAGTAGCAACATCGGGTGCAAGCTTGATTCGTCCTTGGGTGTTTAAGGAATGAGGACTAGTCACGCCCATTGGATCATAAACAACGCATACAAAGTCAATCATTCGTGTTAACCCATCATACCAGTTTGTACACCAAGATTGTGTAAAGATAGGAGGTTTCTTCGAAGAGGGAGCATATAAACAAAATGGGAGATCCCGACAATATCTGGGATCATCGGGTTTAAAGACAAATCGACGATAACAGTCTTCCATCAAATCGCTATCTTCCGGGAATAGTAGAGTTTGGATGGAAGCGATCCCTTGATCATATCCCAATTGCCTGGAAACTCTATCTACATTGTAGCCAACAACACAAAATTTCCCTTCATAATACCCCAGGGATAAAACCCGGAGTCGTCATTGCCACAAAATCCCAATCATCAACATCAAGTTTTGAATTGGTTGAGTCTAACTCATCATCGAGAAACACGGAGCTAGGGCCAAGAAATAATGCTCCTGTAGGAGTATCGTCATATGGACGTGCTCGGAATGACTTCAGATCATCAACTAGCCTTTTTGTTGTGTTTATTCTCATACAAATCAGTACGGGGATGACGAACTGGTGCAGGGGGAAGTCGGCCAGTAGTAATAACAACACTATCTCTCCTCACAACTAAATCATGGACATCAGATCTGCTAGCAGGGAATCGTTCCCAGAACCACATTTATATGAAACTGGTAGGAACGTAGCTCTCAACTATGTGCTGATGACTATTTACAATCTCCACACATCTGATACAAGTGTATCCAAATGACGGTACACTCCACCCAAAAACATAGGGGGCCAAAGGATAGGTAACACCCCTTGACATCTTCACAGCCATCCGAAGAATGTTATCCCGGATAGTATCTTTCGGCGAGCATTCGAAAAGGTTATGAATTAACCAATATGCCAAGAACACAGCAAGCTCGGCATTGTCATTATGCCCATGAGACGGAGGGTCATAAGACTTCACCACTAACGGAAGTGCCTTCTTGCTAATTACCTCAGTAATATGAGGTGCCCAATAATTCATCCAACCCAAAAGGGAGGCATGCTTATCCTCCATAACTGATCCCACAGCAGCATCAATACTCACTTTACGAGTTATAGCCTTTTGAACTCCTACCAACACATTATACGACTCTGAATCTGCATCAGTCATGACGTCTTCGGGATTGGCTTCTTCGAAACTATGAGAACTATGAATGGGTAGTCCTGTGAGAGCGACGATGTCTTCCAATGTAGGAGAAGCTTCCCCCAATCAAAGATCAATGTATGCACACCAGCAATCCACCGAAGACAAGCTGGAGAAAGGGCCTTATTAGCACGATATATACTCCAATGAGCGGATAATTCCAGAGCATCCTCAATATTTAGTTCCCGAATGCGCTGTTGGTGATGTGGTTTCGACAAGATGTAATGTTTCCACGAAAACCACTTATGGCTCACAAGAGTGGTTGAAACGAATTCTATGGGAGGCTCTCGATAATCCCGGCGTTCAATGCATTATCGAGGAAATTTTTCGAGGGGAAGGATTTTAGAGGGGATAACTTCGGGGGATAACAATATCGAACTACTGTCTATGGTATGAAACCCCGGGGCATTCAATTTAGGGATGGACTTGTCTTGGAAAACAGAACCGGAATTAGGACTATCCCCGGATTCTACACCGAATAAACGAGCTTTTCTCATGGACGCAGAATCCTCTGCAGATATCGATATTACCAGCGCCATGTGGTTCCATCCCCAAACCGAAATCGTCAAAATTCCGAAGACAGTAAAAGAAAAAAAGGGGGAGAAAAAGAGAGAGGAAAAGAAAACTACTGAAAGAAGAAATAAAGAAGAGGAAGTGAGAGGAAAGGATTTTATACGAGGAAATACTAGAGAGACGAAGAGTCGGGACGCTTGAGGGAAAAACACGCGTGTCAGTCAATCAGTGGAAAGATGAAACGGCAGAAGAAGGACCATGCCTTGTGGCTAATAACTGTCGGTTAAGCCCTAAAGAGATAAAAGAATGTGGCAAGGAGCTAGTGATGCTATCCCAAAAGAGACAAGGAGGAAGAAAGAATAAAACCAAAAAGTATAGGGGGTTCCAGCCAATGAATATCCAGATATGAAGTTGCGACCAAGAAGATACATCGAATCGACAATTTTGAAGATACGCCTTTACACGAACTGTGACTGATTTCCAAGCCTGCAAGTCTTGACAAAACAGTCAGGGGGCTAATGTAAACACCTGGATTTTGCCAGAGCCGAAGACATGAGAATGGGGGCTTCATATGATGACAAGCCGAAACCACCATTGATAATGACATGCCAAGACGAGGTTGCCAGTCACGATGACGTGGCATAGGTGAGCTGCCCTCAAATGACGACTAGTGATTGCCTAAATAACCCCAGCTATAATAGTACACGTGTACGGCTAATGACAGAAGACTTACCAGAAAAGGGATTAGGGTACACGTGTACGGTATTTCCATATCAGGCTTTGCCTATAAAAGCAGAGCATTCCTCCAGAGAGGGACAAAGCTTTTCAGAGAATTGTACTGTGTATTTGGATCAGTATCCACATAACCCTATGATAAATTAAGGGTGTTTACATGAACATAACAATTTCAGTTGTGTGAATTCAAACTTAATTTAGAGCTGGACTCTGTTTGACGCATGCATAGTTTCCTTTTGATATTTGTACCTCTGAATGGATACTGGGGACGTATATAAAAAATTGTGAGCAACATAAGGATGACATTATATGGTTTTGACTATTATTACGCCCCTATGTTGTCTAATGTTATCTTACCTCATCCACCTTCTGCTTATTTTATTCCTTGATTCAGTTTCCTTTTCCTAGTCCTAGTAATATTTGGAATTACTGAAGCCTATAAGCGCCTTTTTCTTTTTCAATTAAACTTATCCATGACCGGGGATACTAGACTCTCCATATTTGTATGTTAGTTAGGGCTTCTAAAGCCGAGAAAGAGAGTAGGGTATAAGTTTTTTAGTTATAAGAAGAAGGCCTAGTATTTCACACTAGCTTTTATTATTTATCGGGTGTTTGATCCAAAATATACACTTCCGCTAGAGAGATAAGGCAAAACGATGGCGGTTATGCGTTCAAGTTCAAACGGATCGGGCGGTACTTCTTCATCCAACTCCTATAATTTGCGCTTGAAAGATTCTGATCCTTCACTTGATGGCTCTAAACATTTTTGTTCAAAGGTTGGTAGTATCGGGTAATTCTATTTAATTTTTCCAACACATTTCTTGATCGCAAATTCAACTGAATGATTTTGATGGATATAACTTTTAAGTGATTTTGGTTTTAATCTTGGCGATTTCAAGCCTAGAGCTAAAGATAAAGCTAAACCCAAGGAATTTGAGTACACATCCAAGAAACCCTGGGAACGTAAGTACACATCCAAGGACGGTGATGATGTAGTAAATCCGTTGGAAATCGACCATGAGGTTCTATAACAAAGAAAATGTCAGTTTTCTTCTGAATCTTTATTACTTTTTCTTGAAACCAATCGTCATTTTTGTTCGAGTCCCTTAATCTTTCTTTTTGGTTGTTGCCTTGGCCTAAAATTTCGTAGGGTACAAAATATGAGCTGGTGGAGCCTGGTTGCATTACATCTGTGCTTCTTCTGACATGCTTTTTTTACCATATCGACTTCACCGCTAAGAAGACTGATGTTGCTGATGCTCCAGAGAAGATTTTTTTTGCTGAACTGAAAACTACCTACAAGGTTCGTGTTGTCGAGCTTTGCAAATCCATGGGGCCAAAAAGCTTAATTACATGTTAGTGTTTAACATGTAGATGGGGTTTTTGTGCGTTTCTTACTGCTACTGTGAACACAGAAGTAACGATGGTAGCATCGTGTCCACAATCAAAGTTCGCAGTATTGATAAAACACAATAACGATTAAAATGAATACAAGATGATGTCTAAACTTCTATTGGAAACTCTGAGCCTTCGGGCTCGTTCTTGTTTTTATTCTACTTTGCATCATAGATACGTATATGATGATTAGAACAATGCATAACAGAAATATATTAAAGCCATAAGTGCGGAATGTTAATGAGACGATGATTTACGTGGTTCAGCACTAAGGCCTACGTCCACGGGGGGTTAGGTTTTTCACTATGGATCATACAAGATTACAAATGATAGTCGAATTACTCTGAGTAGGGAACGATGATGAGGGAGGATAAATAAAACTCATACTTACTATTACAATTTCTCTCTTTCTAACAATGGTTCTCTCTCCTAAAATTTGGTCGACCCCTTCTCCTTTAGCTGAGCTGGGTATTTATAGACTTTTTGTGTGGGTCATCCCTCACCTGACACCACTGATTTTTATTGTCTCGGATGCTGTGTCGATCCCGAAGACTATCTTCGGGATTATCCGATGCTCCCAACGGTATCATATTGTAACAATGATGCACCTCTCCTTCCTCCATAGGATTCTTGACACGTATCCTATGTTCATAGCATTTATTGCGGGTGGTTGGGCTATCCGTACGCGTCAGACAGTTGCTGTTACAGTTGTCCCTCTCTCATTAATGAGGCTCATCTCCTTCGTCCATTTCAGATCTATCTTGGGATGATGAAAAGCAACCTTATAGGTACTCTACGGTGCTTCGCGGCGGTCTATGCATCAGGTACCCCTTGACCTCTCAGTCATAGGATTCGTATGATGATGGATACGTGGCAGATGGTAGTGATGCATGCCCCTTGGGTGTCACAACGTGGCATCATTGTCTTGATGCTCTTCCGCCTAGTGGCATACACGTGTTTTCTTCTTGACACGTGGTTGATTGTTAGAGCATAGCTCGGTTGAACCCACCAAGCGTTGGTATGTGAAGTTTGGTTGTCATATTTTAGTGAATCAAAACTCAATTAAAGAGTCGCTTGATTGTGTACTAGAGACAACTTCGTATAGGTTAGGCTAGAAATATTAGGATAATAAGACATACAAGTATTACTCGAAGACTTGAAGAATGTGAAGAAGTAACAAGCTACATCGACGACATCATCCTTCCTTTTGAGGTTAGTAATATTTTGACTTGAATTGTTTCATTCCCAACGTATCTTTCAAGTCGTGCTATATTGAAAACATAACTGCGAAGCTGTGAATGATTATACTCTAGTAAACATAGTGTTAAGGAATTATAATACGAAGTATAATGCTTATCTTTTGAACTTCGTATATAAGACATCGACATAATCGTATGAATGCTATTGTGATTATGTGTATGGGTATGGGTGAAGATTTCGTCCTAGGAAACAATGTTTACATTCGTTTAAAGGAATTACATTCATGAACTTGTTTTATGAATCGAAAGGGAAATCGCTAGGCTTATTGGTATTGTTATTCATTGCATATCTTTGGATTACCAATATGTGTGAGTTAGTAGAACCGATCATAACTTGTTATGTATCTTTGTAAAACTAGTCACAATGCCTGACTTATGTATTGGTATGCCTTTTATTAGTGTAACCGATCCTAAGTAATCACCTAAGATGGTATGATCGATATTTGTAATTGGTGTGACCGATCCTAGTAATTGGTGTAACCGATCCGAGTAATTGGTGTGACCGATCACAAAAGAATGTGTAATCGATCCTTGTAATTGGTGTAACCGGTCTTGGTAATTGGTGTAACCGATCCTGGTAACTGGTCTGACCGATCACAAGTAATACCATGAGAATATGGTAACCGGTCCTGGTAATTGATGTGACCAATTTGGTAACTGATGTAACCGGTCCCAGTAACCATATTAAGGTAGAACCGATCCTTGTGTTTGGTAGAACCATAAACCCATGATTACTGTGTTGATTTGATCAATCAAATAGTTCTTGGAAATCAGATGAACCAGTTCTAAACTTGTTTGGAAGTGTGGTATAATCGGTTCCAAGATTGTAAATATGAAAGAGGATTTACAAAGAAATAAGATGTTGACATACTTTGAACATGTTCAGTAATTCTTATCTTTTATTGTTCAAAGATATTCCTGAATAACTAAAGGAGATCCTGGACAGAAATAAGTTGAGAATCTTTTAATTAAGGTTGTTAATTTTATATGCTTTTAATTACCAACAATTAAAATGCATATCTCTGGAAAATAAAAATTGGTAATATGCATTTACTAATTGGAGATTTTCTAGTAGGATTTTGGTCAATATTGGACAGAGCATTTCTAGGAATTATGAAAACCGGATTTGGAAATATATTGCATATCTTGAGAATATTTTCGGTTTTGGAAATTCCTTGGTGTCCAAACTTCTTTGGTCTATAAATACCCAAGTTAGCATTTCGAGCAAACTATCCTAAGAGCCAGCAAAAATACCTTGTTGTGTTGTTACTGGTGGAGCCGTCTATTCGGAGAGGAAAGTACCCTAATTAGGCGAAATCTCTTATGACCGCTCGTTTAAAGACTTCTGTGGGATCAAGAATCTCTACGAGTACAGTTGGTGGGAAACTAGATAATTGTAGTATTATTTGTTTTCCATTTGATTTGATTGACTAACGGTTGTTGAACTTTGATTGCACCTAGTTTGTTTATTCTTGAGAATCTTCTCTTCTGATATAAGATTCACTCAAACTAGATCTAAGTGTTGACGGGATCTTTAGAACTGTTTGTTGATCTAAAGACGTCTTTTGATAATCCATTGTTAACAGACTTCGTTCTGTGCGTGATTGATCACAAGAGATTCAAGTTGTGGTGTGAAGGTGTTTATTAAAGATTTAAGAAGATTTGAAGACGAAGAAGATTTCTGATTTGGGTTCATAATCTTTGGTGTGCAAAAAACTTGATCGGCTGGGATCCAACTATAATCGGTTTATCTTTGATAGATTTGATTGATTAGTTGCGTAGATCCGCATCAGTATTTAGCATCTTGATAGATCCTATTATTGATTGCATAATCTAAACTCTGCTACTTTGGTAGTTGTTAGATAGATTGATCTAAAACCGACAAAGGAGTTTATTGGATTAAATAGAAGAGCTTTTGTCTAACTCATATCACTGAGATTGAATAGAGTTGTTACCGAACAGATTTGTTGTTCCTTTACTGTTTGGAATACGAACCAAAGGAATTGTTCCAATGCGTGCACTTATTGAATGTCGGAAGCACAGGGATACTGAAGAAACTAGGTGAACTATAGGTTTAGTTGCTTGGTCTCAACTATACGAAGTTGGTTTAATTTTCTTATAGTGGCTTAATTCTGAGAGTATTCAATTCTGGACAAAGTCCCGGGGTTTTTCTGCATTTGCGGTTTCCTCGTTAACAAAATCTTGCTGTGTCTTTTACTTTTCTATTTCCGCAATTATAATTGTTTTATTATAATTAGAAGTAAAATACACAAATGTTAATTCCTAATTACTTGATAGCAATCCTATAGTGTTTGGTTAAGTCCGAACCTATTTATACAAGTCATGATTGAGCGCACCCTGATCTCGTAGGAAGTGGAGACAGTTAAGTAGTGGAGAAGTGGGGTTGTGTAAAAAGTGGTGACCATCACGTTTCCATCATGAGGGAAACTGGTTAGCCTTACACCCACTACTCTCTTACTGCTATTAACCGTCCGCCCTTTCCTTACACTTTCTCGTAATGGGTGTATTGCACGCCGCACGCTGTAAACCGCCAGACCAATACCCTGATGAACATCCCCCAGTTTGTGACATGTTTGATGTCTCGAGTATTTTCGTGGAAAATATGCAGCAGGTTGCTGAGTGGGTCTTGTGTGCAAGACCTAGTTATTCTGACCAATCACGCGTAAGCTAGGCGGCGGGCGGTCATATTTGAGCAGCTGTCAGGAGCTATCCATATACATTAAAGATGTGGTGGTCGGTCCCTATAGGAGAATGATGGCTGGTAGCCATTTTGACATCCTATTGGTTGGCCAAAATTAAATCTAAACTGGTTAAATTAGCTAGCCAAGTTGGATGGCTGAGATGATTTGCAGAAGTATGTGTTAATTCATGAAATTTCGTAATCAGAAAATTCAGATGTGAGACCCTCACTAAAACTGCTGTAGAATTCTCATACGAACTCGGATTTTGATGATCCGCCCTTCCATTCTTATCAAAAAAGAATTTTATATCTTATAACATGGTAATATTTGTGTTTTGAGCTCATTTAGAAGATGAAAACATCCCGACAGTAAAAAATCAGGAAGAATTCAGGAGGAATTTTGTCAGTTTTCAGCCATGACCTAGCTCGCCTTTTAAGCTGTATCTTTTAGCTCGTTAATCCGATTGATGTGATTTTTTAGTATGTTATACTATACATCCATATGAAACTTTTGGCATGTAGATCATACTCAAATTATTTACCAAATGCTCCCAGATTTTCGTCCAATCTTTGGTGACCTTTTGGATATCGTCCGACCCAGTTGAAGAGATATGATTGGTCAAAACCAAAGAAGGGCCACCGACAACCTTTAATTAGAAGTGTAAGTTGTGTCTTTGGAGCAATTTGATTGGCTGATGGGAAATAGGAGCCCGCGGGTGTGTACCACGGAGCTTGTCTGGTCGTGTTAAGAAGTGGCTAGACTTGATAAATCGACTGGCCAAAATGTACGGCCGTGATTGTTTTAAGACTGACATAGGCAGCCTATATTAGATTCCTTAAGGAATTAGGTGTGATGACTAACCAACTTCAAATTTTATTAAAAGTGCGTGTGGCGCATTTAAAGCGATCTGATTGGTCGATGGAAAGGGGGCCGGCAAGTTGCAACTTGGAGTGAGGCCGATCGTCCACGGGTGGCGTCTGCTGGAGCAGATCGGTCGGCCAAGTGGCATGGCTACGCCTCCCTTTGCTGCTTCTCTTACTTGTTGCTGCTCTTACTTGCTGCAGTTCCTATTTATTTCTCGTTTTCTGATTTTTAATAGGATGTTGCTCCTACTAGCTCCATAATGGATCAATTTCCTAGTTTGCCTAGGTTTAGTTTCGACCAATAGGGTTCGAAATATCGCGCAGGGAACATAAAACCTATTTTTTTGCAAATAGGTAAAATTAGGTTAGAAAATTGAATTTCGTGAGCTGACACAAAATTAAAAAAAATTCGATAAATTATCCGTGCGTTTGCACAAGAAACCTCGTTATCAGATAGCGGCGCAACTTGCGTGTTCTTGAGTATTTTCATCCGGATCTTAATACCGACACTTCGGGAAATTCATGCTACTCCGCTGCGAGTGAACAATAATTATCATGTCATGCCAATATTAATAGTTCAGCTGGGGAACATAGCATAAAAAATAGTCGACAGGTTGTACATTAGTGAATAATGTAAGCGGCAGTTTTAATAAAATTTATAGAATATTTGGGATTGTTGCTACATGCACCATTCTGGATAAATTTCATATAAATATACTGAGTTGCTCAATACATATTGTAAGTCAAGAGACCTGGGTTCTAGTCACTTTTAAATGGCTTTGTTTCTCTACAGAATGAAAGCATATTAAGCACAGGGTTTCACAATTTTATCCCTGAACTAAAAACCACCATCAACATTAAGTCCCCTGCTTAGCACGTAACAGTGAGATTGTTGCGGGGTAAGCACTAGATGGTGATGGATGAAAATAAAATTCATGAGAAGAGTAAACAGATGTTACCAGTAGAGAGAGGCCGGCTTGGCCTTTGAGCAGAACATGTTTAATGAAACGTCGAGGCAAGTAGCAATCACCCTTCTAGTACGTTGATGCCGAATACACTAAAATGATGTATTTAAGTAGTGGAGCCTCGACTGATTAATGTTACGGTAATTGAGCCTTGAATACAAAGATGAGTGTTGAGGTGGTGGAGCCGTCAGCACTATGATGTGTTGAGGCAGTGACGCCTGACAACACGAGTGAGTGATGGGGAGATTGCGCGTATCAACACTAAGATAAAGATGTGTTAAGGAAGTGATGCATGATAATACAGTAGTGAGTGTTGAGGAATTGCTTCATCTCAACACTAAGGTGAGGATATGTTGAGGTAGTATGCCTGACAACACAATAGTGAGTGTTGAGGAATTTTCACGTCTCAACCCTAAGAGGAGGATGCGTTGAGGCAATATGCCTGACAACACAGTAGTGAGTGTTGAGGAATTTGTACGTCTCAACACTAAGAGGAAGGATGTGTTGAGGCAGTATTCCTGGCAACACAGTAGTGAGTGTTGAGGAATTTGCACGTCTCAACACTAAAAGGAGGATGTGTTGAGGCAGTATGCCTGACAACACAGTAGTTAGTGTTGTGGAATTGCTTCGTCTCAACACTAAGGTGAGGATATGTTGAGGCAGTATGTCTGACAACACAGTAGTGAGTGTTGGGGAATTTGCACGTCTCAACACTAAGAGGAGGATGCGTTGAGGCAGTATGCCTGACAACACAGTAGTGAGTGTTCAGGAATTTGTACGTCTCAACACTAATAGGAAGGATATGTTGAGGCAGTATGCCTGGAAACACAGTAGTGAGTGTTAAGGAATTTGCACGTCTCAACACTAAGAGGAAGGATGTGTTGAGGAAGTATGCCTGGCAACACAGTAGTGAGTGTTGAAGAATTTGCACGTCTCAACACTAAGAAGAAAATGCATTGAGGCAGTATGCCTTGTAACACAATAGTGAGTGTTGAGGAATTAGCACGTCTCAACACTAGGATATTTATAATTTATTTGATATGCCTAATAGATATAAAACATTTAGTTTAAGGATAGTTACTTAGCTCTGTCTCCGCTAGGCATGTCCGTCGCGCATGATTGGGCTTTGGGTATATTAGGCTCTCCCGTGAGTAAGCAGCATCAGGCGCTAGTGATGACATCAGGATGACGACATATTGATAGACGGACAAAAGTCCCCAGGTCTTGATGGGACGAAAAATAGCCGGTTGAAAAGAGAGTTGTTCAACAAGACATACTCGTGTGTGGAACCTGCGAAGCTACACTCTCTTCAGGAAATTGCGTCACATTTGCGAGTTGTCCATACTGAAAAAAATAATATTCAGGATTGGACGGATTGTTGGAGACCCTCTCAGGTATATACACTGGCAGGGAACATACTCCAAGTTTTGCTTTGTTGCTATGTATCCATGAGCGCCCTAGAACCATATCATAATTCGGGTATTCTTTGACAATATGAAACTTGGCATGTGTTGGGGAGTCTCCTATCTTGATTTTGAGATTAATGTATCCATAGGAATCTATCGACTTTCCTTTTGAGTTTTCAATCACAGTCGGGCAATGAGTAGCTTCTTGCTTCGAAATTCCTGCATCTCTCAGATTCTTGATGGTGAAAATGTTGAAGTCAGAGGCCGCATCAATCAGTGTGCTTTCAAACTCGACACCTTTCAGGTGAGTAGTGGTTAGGAGTCCCCAGTTACATTTACCAGCCGTACCTTCCAAGAGAAACTGGGATTTTGGGGTAGCTTCTCCAATTAACAACAATCGCCTGCCTGACACAACACGGTTGAGGGCTGAAAATATATCTCGGCGCTGCGCCTTGGAGAAATAGAGAATCTCACACACATGCTCATCATAGATTGCACGGTTTTATGAACAGAGTCCCCAGAAAGCATTAATGCACAACTCCACCAATTGATGTTCAGTCACATTTGGATCATGAAAATCTAACGCCTGAATTCTGAATCTCTTGACATAATCATTCGGATGTTCGTTGTTTCGCTCCTTATGAGTTTTGGCCATGTCCGTGTGAGTTTTGGCAAGAACTTTCTGTCTCTCTATTAAATCGATAATGGTAATGGGAGGTTGGTTTTCTATGGCTCCTCCAGTCTCTCATCCTGACGAAGAAGTGGTAGCAGCCCTGGTGATGATTGGAGGCGTCATACTCGAAGAAATATTAGGAGTAGCGGCGGCACACCAGAGGGGATGCTTCCGGTGCTGCTGGTGTTGGTGCTAGAGGATGTAACGCTATAGGATGTGTTGACTGCGCTTGCGGACGGTATATTGGTGTTGGACATTCCCTTTTGCTCTCGTTTGATACGGCCACATACTCTATCTGCATCGTCGTTGGCGGAGGCACAGTCCTCAGACAAGGATTCAACATTTGTTTGTGTCATCTCTGAAATTGGTGGTGTTCTCCAAGCGAATGTTTGCTGGCTCTTGCTACAGCCAGTTTTCCATACTCTTTAAGAGATAAAACGTCTCATTTTGCAGCTTGACAATATCATCTTGATTTGTGACAACATCTTCTAATATTTTTTCCATACCTTCCATGGTGATTGGATTTCGATCATTGGCGGCTTTGGAAGTGTTTGGGATGGCCGGGGTACATCATGAAGCGGAAAAATGGGATTGGTGATTGAAGTGAATTCTGGTTAAAAATTGAATTTACAACTAAGATCCACCATCTTGAGTTTGGGAAGATTGGAATGAAAATTGAGAAATTGGCTTCGCAACCGAGAGATCAATCTCCCATTGTGGTCGCCAATTGTTTTGGGGTAAAAACTGATTCTGCTGGTTTTGGTAAATTTGGGTGTGCCGCCGAGAAACGAATTTAAACCCTAAACAAATGCACCGCACGGGAGTACTTTAGATTCGAGAGATCAATATGTACAATCCTGGCCTAAACCAAGAAATGGTCGTTCCAGTCTTGCATCGGTCACAAAGTGAAGGAGAAGGGTTGATCTTAAGGAGGGAGCGAAGAAGGTGTTGAGATCAGAATGGTCAACTTTGAAGGTGTAGCTATTTCATGACTTGTATCAGAATATGGAACTAGCTTGCAGAATGTAAGCTATTAGTTCTTGGTGTTTTTCGGGATACTTGTGTTTTTGTTGAAATTGGTTGAAAACCTATTTATACAAGTCATGATTGAGCGCACCCTGGTCTCATAGGAAGTGGAGACAGTTAAGTAGTGGAGAAGTGGGGTTGTGTAAAAAGTGGTGACCATCACGTTTCCATCATGAGGGAAAACTGGTCAGCCTTACACCCACTACTCTCTTACTGTTATTAATCGTCCGCCCTTTCCTGACAATTTCTCGTAATGGACGCGTTGCACGCCGCACGCTGTAAACCGCCAGACCAATAACCTGATGAACATCCCCCAGTTTGTGACATGTTTGATGTCTCAAGTATTTTCATGGAAAATATGCAACAGGTTGCTGAGTGGGTCTTGTGTGCAAGACCTAGTTATTCTGACCAATCACGCGCAAGCTAGGCGGCGGGAGGTTATATTTGAGCAGCTGCCAGGAGCTATCCATGTACATTAAAGATGTGGTGGTCGGTCCCTGTAGGAGAATGATGGCTGGTAGCCATTTTGACATCCTATTGTTGACCCAAATTAAATATAAACTGGTTAAATTGGCTAGACAAGTTGGATGGTTGAGATGATTTGCATAAGTATGTGTTAATTCATGAAATTTCGTAATCAGAAAATTCAGATGTGAGACCCTCACTAAAACTGCTGTAGAATTCTCATACGAACTCGTATTTTGATAATCCGCCCCTTCATTCTTATCAAAAAAGAATTTACTATCTTCCTACGAGGGAATATTTGGGTTTTGAGATCGTATAGAAGGTGAAAACATACCGAAAGTAAAAAATCAGGAAGAATTCATGAGGAATTCTGTCAGTTTTAAGCCATGACCTAGCTCGCCTTTTAAGCTATATCTAGCTCAATAATCCGATTGATGTGATTTTGTAGTATGTTATACTATACATCCATACGGAACTTTTGGAATATATCTCATACTCAAAGTTTCTACAAAATGCTCCCAGCTGTTCGTCCAATCTTTGGTGACCTTTTGGATATCAACCGACCAAGTTGAAGAGATATGATTGGTCAAAACCAAAGACGGGCCGCCGACCACCTTTAATTAGAAGTGTAGGCTGCATCTTTGGAGCGATTTTATTGGCTGATGGGAAAGAGGAGCCTGCGAGTGTGTACCACGGAGCTTGTATGGTCGTGTTAAGAAGTGGCTAGACTTGAAAAATCGACTGGCCAAAATGTACGGCCGTGATTGTTTTAAGACTGACATAGGCAGCCTATATTAGATTCCTTAAGGAATTAGGTGTGTCGACTAACCAACTTCCAATTTTATTAAAAGTGCGTGTGGCGCATTTAAAGCGATCTGATTGGTCGATGGAAAGGGGGCCGGCAAGCGGCAACATGGAGTGTGGCCGATCGTCCACGGGTGGCGTCTGCTGGAGCAGATCGGTCGGCCAAGTGGTATGGCTACGCCTCCCTTTGATGCTGCTCTTACTTGCTGCAGTTCCTATTTATTTCTTGTTTTTTGATTTTTAATAGGATGTTGCTCCTACTAGCTCCATAATGGATCAATTTCCTAGTTTGCCTAGGTTTAGTTTCGACCAATAGGGTTCGAAATATCGCGCAGGGCATAGAAAACCTATTTTTTTGCAAATAGGTAAAATTAGGTTAGAAAATTGAATTTCGTGAGCTGACACAAAATTAAACAATTTTCGATAAATTATCTGTGCGTTGGCACAAGAAACCTCTTTATCAGAAAGCGGTGCAACTTGCGTGTTCCTGAGAATTTTCATGCAAATCTTAATACTGACACTTCGGGAAATCCATGCTACTCCGCTGCGAGTGAACAGTAATTGTCATGTCATGCCAATATTAAGAGTTTAGCTGGGGAACATATTATAAAAAATAGTCGACAGGATGGACATTAGTGAATAATGTAAGCGGGAGTTTTAATAAAATTTATAGAATATTTGGGATTGTTCCTACATGCACCATTCTGGATAAATTTCATATAAATATACTGAGGTTCTCAATACATATTGTAAGTCAAGAGACCTGGGCTCTAGTCACTTTTAAATGGCTTTGTTTCTCTACAGAATGAAAGCATATTAAGCACAGGTTTCACAATTTTATCCCTGAACTAAAAACCACCATCAACATTGGTATATTTTGGTATCCTCGTATTTTCATGATTGTTGATTATGTGTATACAATTTTCCCCTTTTCTTCTAAGTTTGAAATTAGTCAAAGTTTGAAGAAAAACTCTTCAATTCCCGTAATAACATCCCCTAGATTTTAGGGAACGTTTCCCACTCTCAGTGATAACTTCTCATTGGATTTCAGGACGGTTTTCTCCCCCTTTATTGCGGTTATAAATATGAGAGAGGGTGTGAGCGAAATAAATTTTATTTTCCTCCTCATTCTCATTCCCATTCTTATGAAAGAAAATCCTTTGTTTCTGTCTTTGTCTTCTGAGGAGAGTTTAATTTGACCTAGGATTTGTCTTTTTGTTCTTCACTTCTACTGATAGTGCACCTACCTCGTACTGATCATCCCCTAAAGGTACCATTCTTGTTTAAATAGGTTTTATCGGTGATTTCCTCCTGTTAATCTCTGAGTTCCGCCATTGTTACAGGTATGCTGTTCTTTACTGTTATGTCTATGATTTTGATCATCTTTGCTTCTTCTGATTTTGTTTTTGACTTCAGCTGCTGTTATTATTTGTGCTCATGAGTTTCGTGATGGAGAACATGATATACGAAAGTATATATACTTGCCCCTGTTCTTAATCACGAAATCTGGAGTTATGTGATTTGATTACTTCTGGGGTTTTTTTCTTCTATGTTTTAATGGTGTTCTTGATGATGATCACAGATCCTTTTTTAACATTCGTTACTCTTCGATTCCCATTTCAGGTAGCTATGTCGGGTAATGATTGTAGACGCGTCCCTTACAAATTTCCGCCGAAGGGTGGGCCGTCCATATCTTCCCAGTCCGATCTTCGTCCTCGTAGAACTTTTTCGTCATCTGATCCGAAGGCTATTTATCAAAAGAGGGGAGATCATCCAAGAGGTTCTCACTATGCAGTTGATCGTCCTACAGTTAGACCTTCTTCACAGCGCTCGGAGCCATTGGAGGCTCAACCTATACGTTCTATCGCTCCTCCTGCCCCTTCGTCTTCACAAAAATCTAAGGCTTCGCTAAAAGTTGCTTCGTCTAATAATCCTTTGCCAAAGGATCTAGACTTGTCGAGGAATCCGTCGACAAAGAGAAAGTCTTCGGATATGAGTCCTCCGAAGAAGACATCAGTGGGTAAAGCACCGTTTTCTGGGGCAGCCCCTTCTGAACGAACTGCTCCCGCTCCGAAGAAGAAAAAGCGGGCCCCTGTTTCCTTCAAACACATTGACCTTGAAGAGTTTAAAGTGAAGCACGGTCTTGAGAATTTTGAGGTTCGTTTTTATAATCAAGGTGACGATCTTACTTATGATATGATCAAAAATTATAAGTACGATTCCCAACATCTTATGACAACCGTAGGATCCTTCGAAGCGGGTTTGATGCTTCCCTTGTATAAGTGGGGAGATTCATTTTATTACGATGTGTTGGATCGTCGTGGGGATGGTTTTACTTCTCATACCTACTGCCGCTCGGTGGCCCAATTAAGCGGGAACTACCTGCGTACTCTTCGTGAATGTTATCTTCGGAGCAAGGGCGAGACCATGATGAAGTGCTATACAACCAATCCTGAGGAGAAGAATTGGTATACTCCTGAGAACTTCAACTTATCTTTTGGAGATTATGTTAACAGTAGAAACCGGAAACGGTGGAGTATTGGTATTCGTCCGATGACGTCTCCTCATGGTGAGGTTCATCTTCTGAGTGAAGTAAGCGACTCGAAGCTGCGGTACATTCCTGGTACCGAGGGAACTGATAAACCAGAGCTCTTTCCCCTCAAGGAGCGTCTTCGTCGCGATCATGATTATGAATGGCATGTTATGCCACTTGAAGTTATTAGCCTTTAGAACATGGTTGGATCCCTGGTGAGCATGGATGGAGGCCTACTGCTCAAAGCAAATCTCAGTTGTCCAAATCTGAGCTCAAGGTCACTGCCATTACTATTGAAGCTCGTCGTCATCTTGCCTTGGAGGTTAATAAGACATTGCCTCAAGTGGAGCAGGGTCTTTCGAAGGATGGCATCGTGAGAAAGTATAATTGTCATCCAGTTCCCGAACCCTTTGTTACCTCGTCGGATCCTTTGTCTGGTGGAAGTGTGCCTTCGTATCAAAAGGTACAACCTGGGGATCATACCGGGCCTTCGACGGAAAAGTGAATGTTTATTTTGAACTAAGGATTTGATCGTTGTCGATTACCTAGCTTCGTAGGAAAAGTGAATGTTGAGTATCTCTTTCTGCTGGAATCCTTCTCCATGGTCGTACACTCATAGATGCTGATAGGGGAGTCCCGAGAGATTATACGCAGGTACTTTCCCCAATATGATCGTAAGAGTAAGAATTCGTTATGACAAGAAAGGTTCTTGCTTTATTGATGTGAAAAGGTATGTTATTCCTCGGCCAGAGATAAAAACATATCGAGCGGGTACGCTGACTTATTCTTCTGGTACTCTTTACGCAGATGCAGAACTGCGTTGCTTCACGAATAGTATGGCTTGAGGTATTTTTCATTCCAGGGGTGCCTTAGGATTTCTCCCTTTAAATTACGCAGATAGTACGATCCCTTCCTTGTGATGTCATGTATTACAAATGGTCCTCCCCATGTCGGTGCTAACTTATCCCATTTATTTTCTCATTGATATTGCGGTATAGTCCATAGTACATACTGTCCTTCTAGAAAATTTCTAAGTTTAACCTTTTTATTGTATTCCCTTGCTAACCTACGCTGATAATTCTCCATTCTTTGTAATGTTATTTCCATTCTTTGTTCTAGATCGTCAAGCCTTTCTAGCATCATATCCGCTGTAAGGTTCTTTTCCCATGCTTCGGTATTTGTTGTGGGCATGATTATCTTCGTTGGGATGACTGCTTCGGCTCCATACGTGAGAAGGAATGGATATTCACTAGTTGCTGATCTTCTTGTGGTTCGGTATGACCACAAGCTATTATGTAGCTTCTCGCACCATCGTCCTTTATGTTCGTCCAATGTTTTCTTAAGAATAAGGGCGATGGTCTTATTTGTGGCTTCGGCTTTTCCATTACTCTGGGAGTAGATAGGAGTGGACTTGTTCTTCCTGATCTTGAACGTATCAAAGAGCATGTCAATGTTCTTTCCTTGTAGCTGCTTGTCATTGTCGGAAAAAATTTCTGCGGGAATGCCAAATCTGCAAATGATATTTTGGAAGATAAAAGTGAATACATCTACATCTCTGATCCTGGCTAGAGCTTTGTCTTCCACCCATTTGCTGAAGTAGTCTGTGGCTACTATCAAGAATCTCCTTTTTCCTGTCCCTTCGACCAGTGGTCCGACGATATCGATTCCCCACTTTGCAAACGGCCAGGGGATTCCTACTAAATTTAAATCTGTTGCTGGGGCATGAATCCTTTTGGCGATCCACTGACATTCTTCGCATCTTCTAGACATCCTAGCAGTGTCTTTGTGAGGGTAAATTACCCAATGGCCACATGTCAACATCTCAAGGGATGGTTTCATGATAAGGTGATAAGATAGAAGCACCTAATCATACTCTAAAAGGTGATTTTGTCATAATCGAGACGCCTGCCACAAACGTTACATGAAGGACGCGTGTGAGGAGTGGTCTAATCGACTCAGACGGTCAAGTCTAAAAAGAAGGACTGCATTTAATGAAGGATCATAGGAGACATGGACGAATCTACATCGTATCAAAAGACTCGGGCGATCTATATTATAACTTAAAGGTGATGCAGCACGGGGTCCCTAAGGAAGAGCAACACGATGATGTACGGAGCGAGGTGACTCGGAAGGGGAACCAAGTAGGCCATCATAAGGGATAGTATAGAGCTCGTCCGAAGTAATGAGAAGATGTATGATAGCTCCACCAGCTCGGCGAGGCCAGGCTTTCACGAGTCTAAATTGCCTATAAATACCAGTCCATGTAGAAGGGGATGGACATGTAATTTTAGATGGTCTTTCTACAGAGAATTCCATAGAGAGATCTAGATAAAGAGAGAGGGAGAAATCTAAGTGATATTTGTAGCTCTTTCAAGGGTAAGACCTTATAATCAATAAAGAAAACATCTTCTTTCCCGTGGACGTAGGTCTTCATGGCCGAACCACATTATATACTTATCTTTCATGTTCTTTACATCTTGTTTATCTTTGAATCTTGAATGTTGGTAGTTTTATAGCCTTTAGATCTACTTGGGTGTAGCCATCAGAAAAGATGCAACTACATTTTGGCGCTAGAAACAGGGAGGTATGAAGATCTAATCTACCTCCCTAGTAACAGCTCTATGTTATTTTCATAATCTCTTTGAAAGAAGTGGATTTCACACCACTGTGTAGAATTCTGTTCAAGTTCATGAGTAGATCTCGAACTCAGCACGATCCACACGATCAGTAAAGTCCTGAAGAGCCTCAGAACCATCAGATCTACATGAATTTCACTCATTTTCTTTAAGATTTTTGTTTTTTTAAGATTTCTTGCATCTTCCTCAAGACGCTCAGGAGAGTTGAAGATCGGAGTGAAAATGGAGTTTTGAACACTTCGGCACTCAAACGATCTCCTCCATGAAAGGGCTGGGAAGAAGTTTAAGTCAGTAAACTTCATAAGAGAAAATATCACCCTATGAAAGTTGAAAAGACAAGTTGTTCATGATGTTCTCCATCTTTTAAAAAACTCAAGATAATCCATAATCTTCTTCTTAGAAATCTAACTCTAAGTCAAGGGGAAGGGTTAATGAGTACATAATCAAACATCAAACTCAAAGTTTGTTTAAAATCAAAAATTTGAAGATATTGAGACATATTTCCTAAAATGGGAAGATATGCTCAATAGTCATAACTTGGTTTTTTCCTAGTAAAGGTATGACGTGTAGAAGGAGGTATTTTTCTCGAGAAGAGAGACAAGCAAAACACCTTTTTCCCATCACCAAAACTTTATGCAAAAAGGGAATGTTTTGACATCTTCACATGTCTCCAAAATTTACAGCAAAGTCTTCCTGTGCTAAACTGTCCAGTCTGAACTATGACTTAGTAATTGCACATGACCTGCAAATCTAGGGTCCCACTTTTCTATAAGAAAAGAAAAATTAAGCATTATTGCATATATCGCAGGTAAGGCGATGGTGACGGGACGATCTGCTCGCACGAGCCAAGGTGAAACCGGTGGAGCCCAATCCGAAGGACTGGAGGGAATGGAACCAGGCGAAACCATACACCACGGTGTACTTCCAGGAGAGGGACAGCCCAATAACCAATATCGGGAAGGGTTAACAGATAACTCTAGTTCTGACGAAGAGAGGAATCCCTTCGAAGGACAGGACGATGTCTACCTAACTCAACCAGGAGGGTTGAATCCTTTGCCAAGGAAAACGGTACACAACGAGGCAAAGAAGTACGGTGCTTCTAACCTCGGAGACACCACTGCTACTCTTGCAGCTATTTTAAAAGAGCAAAAAGAGCAGGAGGAAATAATGATAAAGTTAGAAAGACATAACAGGAGGCTAGAACGGAGAAACTGCAGGATGAAACGCAAAACAAAGAAAAAGGTGCCACTCACTACCATAGAGGAGACCCCCGACGATGAGCGAGTACATATCACTGACACCTCGAATGAGGAAACAGGAGAGCGCTTTCCAAAGGGAAGCCAAGGAGTCCAACACGAGGAGGAGAGCCAGTCCGAGGGGTCATCCGATGTCGATCCCAAGCATAGACGAGAAAAGAAAAAGGAGGACGAAGTAAAACCAACTGCATGGCCGAGAGACACGCAGTCGTAGACTCCAACCGAGGGGAGACTTCAAAGTCAACTCGCTCTAAAATAGTGACGTACACCGAGCAATCAGACGAGGATTCAGGGCGATCAAGATATCGCCTCCCAGAAGCTTCATACTATCCCGAAAGAGCGCAAGGACGAATTAAGAAGGCCAAACTATGCACAATGGCAACTAATTACAACCCCGACTCTGTCAACTCGAAGCGATGTACAGAGAGGCTACAGGAAAACAGGAAGGCAAAAAGTTGAAGGAAGTACTGCAAGAGGCTGGATAGTCTCCCTTATCGGAGAGTCTACTGGCCCAACCATTTCCAAAGAAATGCTCGCTCCCAACGTTTGCAACTCCCTTCAATGGGATCGGCGATGAAATCGAATATCTCAGATCCTACCGCATGAAAATGACATAGTGGAGTCACTACGAGGTAGTGATGTGTAGATTCTTTCCAGCCAGCCTAAAAGACGAGGCCCTAATGTGGTTCAATAACCTGCCAAAGGCATCGTTTAAATCGTTTGAACATCTATCCGAGTTGTTCTTAGAAATGTACATACATAACAGCCGAGTCAAACCCAAAATTGACATGATGTTCCAGTTAGCCAGGGGACCGAACGAGTCACTCCGCTCTCTGGTAACTCATTGGAGAAAATTATGTGCTGAGATTGGAAGAGTCCCAGAGGCCTACGCGATCTTGGGATTCAAAAATAGTCTAAGGAAGACATACCCCATATTTGTTCGCATGTACGAGACCATGCCACCCAATCTAGGGAAACTGAGAGAAATTCAAGAAGACTATATAACCCTTGAAGAACTCCATGATGGAACCTATGACAAATTGGTAAAAGGAACCAATAAAGGGGAAAATGTGGTAAAACCCCAGAACCCTCAAGCGCCATCCCAAGGAGCAGGGCGATCCAACAACGGATCTACCCAATTCGATAAACATCGAAGTGGAGGATGGAAAGGGAGAGACCAAACCCAACAAAATAAGGGAAAGTTCATAGACCCAGTCTACACGAAACTAAACACACCTATATCTGGGATCTTTAAGAAGATCGATGGGAAATGTAAGATCACATACCCATGGAATAGAGGACAGCAGCCCGAGCACGCTAAGAATAGAACAGACTTCTTCGAGTTTCACCAATTCTATAGCCACACGATAGACTCATGCAGAGATCTGAAGAAGATAGTGCAAGACATGATTGATGAAGGAAAACTCCAGGAGTATATCGCACAGCCAGCGATCCAACCAACGGTGGGAACACCCATGCATCGCGTAGAAATACCACGCGAGGCACAATACTTGGGATACACTACGATATTGCACTCAGCTATCACTGCTCCCACACCTGAAGGAAGTATTACAGGACGAATCCACAAGCAAAACTTCGAAGGTGACGAAGTCTTCAGTGTAGCAAAAGAACCTCCTATGCAGGAATGAATGAAAATACCTATCAGTTTTTCAGCCTCGGAGGCAACTGATGAAGGACGAAACCATAACGATCCATTAGTGGTTACGATGGCTATGGCACTCCCTGAACAAGAGGGCGAAGAAGAAAAGCCTAAGTTATTGCCATGGGCCATGCCTAAAATACTAATAGACGGAGAAAGTTCTGTCGAAATTTTGTTTTTTGAAACATTCAAGCAAATGGGTCTTAGAGACGAATGCCTAATCCCTTCTACCTATAACATATTTGGCTTCAATGGCTCATCGACCCGCCCAAGGGGCGAGGTCACCCTAGAAATTCGAGTAGGAAAAATCCTCACCCTAACCACTTTCTGTATAGTAGATGTGCTTTCACCCTACACATCCATTGTCGGGCGATCCTGGGTCCATGGGATCAAAGGAGTTGCCTCGACTTACCATCAGAGACTAAGGTTTCCAACACCCGATGGGATCGCAGAGATCGTTGGAGACTCAGGCGAAGCTAAGTACTGTTACAACATGGACATACAGAATGACAAGGACAGGGTAAAATCCCCAAAAGCAAAGGAGAAAAGGGCCAAGAATGCTAAAAGCCAGGATGATATCAATACTTACATAACGGTGACAAGAAAAGTGAGGCACTCGAATAATGTACCAGCCTCGGACAATGTCCCAATCTCGGACTTACCCAAGGAGCTCTTATAGAAACTACAGGACCTCTCCAATGATGGAGATCTCAAGATAAACCTCTCGGCCTCAGAACCCGTGAAGGAAATAAACATCAGAACAATCGAAAACCTGGGAATGGTTAAGATTGAAACTCTCCTCGATAGTAAAGAAGAAGAAAAGCTCATACGAGCATCAAAAGAATACTCCGATGTCTCTGTAAGGCACATGGGAGATATGCCTGGGATAGATCCAGAAGTCTGTCAACGCCACTTGGAAAATGATCCAAAGCACAAGCCTATGAGGCAAAAGATGCGAAAGGAGACGCCGGAGTATCATAAGGCGATTCAAAAAGAACCAAAGAAAAATAAAGGAGTACGACTTTGCATTAATAAGGCCTGTCCAAAGGACAACTTTCCGATTCCCGATATCGATCAGCTTGTGAAAGTCATATATGAATACGGATTACTGTCCCTAATAGACGGATACTCGGGTTATAACCGAATCTCACTCGGCGAGAAAAATCAGGAGCATAATTCCTTCTCCACTCCCCGAAGTCTATACAGTTACCCTAATGAAGCTATCGCTGACTCGACCAGGATGAAGCTAGACGGACATGGGACTAGCCAATGTGAACAATTATGCAATGTACTACGGGCCTATCGGGACACCCGAAGAGGAGCAATAAGGACGACCCCTTTCGTTCTCATATATGGTACAGAAGCGATCATACCAACTGAAGCAATGATCCCGACGACCAAGACCGAGGCTCGGGAAAAGAACCTAAGCTCGGACATGGTACTCGCTAAGCTAGGCGATCTCGAGGAAAACTGAGAAATAACTCTCCAGAGAATAGAAAATTACCATCGGGGATTAGCCCTAGGATACAACAAACGTGTTCATCAGAGTAAATTTAGCCCAGGCGATAAAGTCTGGCGCAAGATCCTGCCATACCATCGCGAGGCAGAAAAATTTGCTCCCATCTGGGAAGGACCACTCACATCGCCAAGGAAGGCGATGGAGCACACAGATTGCTCAAACCTAAGGGGGAAGAACTAGAACGCCCCTGGAACGTCAAATACCTCAAGCAATACAATGCTTAAATAGCTCATCGTTTAGGAAGATAAAATATGAAAATATGACTCGAATCCTTACTTGTAAAAGGTCATGAAACCTTACTTGAATGTACTAAGGGCTTATGAACCCTCTTTTGAGAATAATAAAATTACTCCTTTTGTGTACTTATTTCTTGCAATTTTTTGTTTTTTGTTTTATTTGTTCTTACATTTGCATATAGCATAATCATATCATACTTGCATTATCACAAAAGCACATCAAGATTATGGCACGGTGCTAGCTACACCTTCCATTCTATAATGAATGATGCGGGTAAAATACCTAAGATGCCCAAGACGGACACAGACCTAAGGCAATGCCATCTAGCCCATTGAAGCAAGATGAAGCGGGGAACACCCTAAGCTACCTAAGATGGGAACAAACCTAAGGTAATGCCATCACGATCACGAAATCGGATGATGTCCTGCCATAACAGGAGATATCCAGATTCAAGGTACTCACCTTTGGATAAGGTAAGAATCACTTGACCGAGATATTTCCTTATAAGCAATGGTTAACAAACAAGTGACTCAAATAAGCGATCACTCAACCCTGGGGCGAGTGTAACCTAAACTGGACACTATTAAAAAATCAAGCCCATGAAGGCATCATACCAAGGCAAGAAGGGAAATGTGTTATGCCAAGAAGCCCAACACCGTAAGAGATGCCCTATCCAATTAAGGAACTAATCACTCCTTGGCTTTGTCACCCATGGTTGGACCAACAGCATGAACAAAACCTCCCGGGAGCCACAAAAATACACACATCATGTGATGTAATTCAACTAAGGAAGTTATCATCTATATAAATAGCTACTTCAAAAGAAAGTATCATTGCCTCCCACATATGAGGACTTATCAACGTATGTGTAGCAAAATAATGCCTCCAACACAGAAGAGGACTCGGTTAGCGTACTGACCAGTCAAACCAATTACACATTGCCTCGTAAGGAGCACGAGGACTTACCAAATAATGTCGTCCTAAACATTACCTCAAAAACAACACGAGGTTTCATCACAAAAAGGAGAAAACAAGAAGTTCTTAGAAAAGCAAAGCTTATATGAGCAAAAGAACTGACAGACTTAAACCTTCCCATCGCCAGGTACACCTTGCTCAATGTCCACCCGATCCTCGCCCTCGGCAGTTTCAGGAGCAACTTGCTCGGACTCGGGCTCAACAGGCGGAGGTGGAACCACAACATTGGAAGCAGCAGCGACCCTTTGACGCTCACGAAGGACGACAGTTTTGCAGGCATTTGTTATCATAAGATTATACTTAGCATGAAGGTTGCTCAACTTCTGATTCTTATCAGCACGCTCAGAATCCATCTCTTCCTCATGATTGCTCACCAATTCATTAAGCTCTTCATCAAGACTTTGCCTCGCCGCCTTCACTTCTTCCAACTGCCTCTCCAGCTCTGCATACGCTTATGAGCCTTTACAAGAGAAATAAAAGGAAACGGTCAATATAACAAAAATAACTCACAAAAGCATGAGACGAATAAAAATCAAAAACCGCTAATAGGCAACCTTCATGTTCAATTAAAATAGAAGCTAAGGTCTGTTCAACTTGGGCCTTTTGATTATCTAAAACACTAATCTGTGCTTTAACAGGAGTTATGGCAGCATCGCCAGCCGGGCACGATAACATGTGTCTATCACGTTCCTTTTCAAGCTGGATGAAATCTCGCTTGAGACGCATTAACTCTTCTATGACATCCTCTGCCTGTGCTAGCAGGGGCATATGATCCGATTGCCACTCAATCAGCCCATCCTTTTGAGTTCGGAGAATCTTGATCTCATCCGAGCGAGCTACAACCACCTGCTTAGATTTATCTAACATCGCACGAAGCTCAACGATGTGATATCGATGAACATCCACATCCTTCTGAAGTTGTTCATTCTCATGTTCCAAGGAATCAATCTTACACTGGCGAGAGCTCACATCGAGCCTCAGATTGTACAGTTCCCTAGCATGCCCATGACCAGTATTATCTACCTTCTCCTACAAACGTTTGACGATGGTTACCAATAGAGGGGACTAATTTAGAACTCTAGAACCTACTATGGGGACGAAAACTTAGACAAAGGAAAAAAAAATACCTTCCAGCTCTTTTTTATCTTGGCGAAAGGACAAAGCCTCTTGCTTGGCCATTTCCACAGCAAGACACAGATTCTGATTCTCGTGCTCAGCATCTCTAGCTCGCTTCCTAGCAACACGAGTCTCGGATAGAATACCAACCCTCAGATTGTTTCTCTAGTAAAATATACAACATCACCAGTGAGAAAAACTTTAACTAAGGCAATAATAAATCGCATACTATTGAAAGTATAGTCAAATACATACCGCCTATACAAGCTGATGCTGAGCGGATTTAGGCAAAGAAGTTAAAATACGATCTTGTTCATCCTCGCTCAGATGAGAATACTGATCCGAGCATAGCATCTTCATAGCCTCGGATCCAACACTAAAGATGGTGGAAGACGAACTAGAATGAGCCGCTGGAGCAGAAGTAAAACCACCAGCAAAAGTACTTGGTACGCCAGTACCAACATCACCACCAACCCGAGCACCTATATCGGGCAGAACACCCTTATCGACGAGATTACTCGCCTAGGGCATCCCCACCTCCGACATAATGATAGCGCCATCAAGATTGGAAGCCTCATCCAACAATACATGATCAATATCACCAACAAAATCCTTCACCAAGGTCCACAATCTCATTCTCGCCAAACAATGCACCAATATCAACTTCCAATGCATGTTCTGCAACCTCCACAGGAGCAGTAGATGGCCCAGAACCATCAGCAACCCTCCTCCTCTGATTAAAGACGACATCAGATGCTAAGGCATAAAACAGGGGCAAGGTATATATACGTTAAAACATTAAGACAGAATTTTATACCTTAGCATCCTTAATAGCTCGAGCAGTTTGTGAAGAACGTCTACGAGAAAGAACCCATTTAAGCTCCCATGGCCTATAAGGTGGAAGATGATTATGCATCTCGGGAATCCCAGGAAGGACATTGCCAATCTCATCCCATCCAAAAATGTAAGGCCCCATAATACGAAAAGGAGCCAAAAACCACTTGGGATCATGAGTCTTGCGAAGTGAAAAATTGTTGGAAACTGGAGGATCCAAATCGGTCATAAGAGGAGGACCTCGGAGAGGTCGCCGTGACCTAGAAATCCCAACTCCAAAACCCTCAAACATATCAGACTGTTGGCACCAATAGTTCTCCATGAAAGTCGCAGGCGAATATAAATCCTTATGAGATGAGATAAACTCGTCCATATCGTGCTCTGTAACCTTGCCTTGACTTCGCCGAGCACATTCTCGGGTGATCCTATAAAAATTTCCATTGGGCTGAAAGATAGCTTGCTGGGGACTAAGCATACAAAGCACCTCGTACTGAAAGGAGTCTAGTGGGCAGTACAGAGGAAGGCGAAGCCCAGCATCGAGCTGACCCGCCACCACGATAATCTCGTTGGGACCACAGGGATTGTCCTCAAAGAGTTTCTTAGTCAAAACGCCGGCTTGACCCTCCGGAGTAGCAAAGGTAACTTGAAATCTCTGAAGACGATGCTTAGTCTTTATCATCTCCAAGAAATCGGCATCAGACATGCCGGAAGAACGGCCGGTGCTCGAAGCCCTCATCAGTCTCTTATCAGCACTACAAAAGATAAACAAAAAAAGAAGAAGGGGGTATCAGAACTTACGCCGGAGAAAACTGGCGGAAAATAATAAAAGGCGGAGACGATAATGTCAATCCCCAAAGAAACCTCACAATTGAAAAGCAATGGCAATAACCATTGATTAAAGTAACCATGATGACCACAAAGGAACTCCACAGTTCACGATAATGGTGTAAACCACCGAAGAAAACAAATAGAAAAACAAAGAAAAAGGATCATACCGTCTTGGAGGTCGAGATGGGGAACTTCTCCCAGACATGATAAACTTCTTTATAAGAGACAAGAAGTTAAGGAGGAACAGCAAAAGACAGAGAAGAGAAAGAATGAAAAAGTTCTGAACCCTGAACACAGGAAATAAAGACATCATTCTCTTTCCCCAAAAGATTTTATAAGAAACCAATGGACAACCAACCGGCGCCTCAAGTCCAACAGGTAAAAACACACCAAAAGTGCAGACGTGGCGTAAATCTCGGACGTGGCGAAAAATACGAGGCAGTTATACAGTTTTTTTCCCATCATGCCCTTGGAAAGTTGCAAAGAAAAGGAGAAAAATGTGAGGGTAAATAACTCAATGGCCACGTGTCAACATCTCAAGGGATGGTTTCATGATAAGGTGATAAGACAGAAGCACCGAATCATACTCTAAAAGATGATTTCATCTAAATCGAGAAGCCTGCCACAAACGTTACATGAAGGACGCGTGTGAGGAGTGGTCTAATCGACTCAGACAGTCAAGTCTAAAAAGAAGGACTGCATTTAATGAAGGATCAGAGGAGACGTGGGCGAATCTACATCGTATCAGAAGACTCGTGCGATCTATATTATAACCTAAAGGTGATGCAGCACGAGGTCCCCAAGGAAGAGCAACACGATGACGTACGGAGCGAGGTGACTCGGAAGGGGAACCGTAGGCCATCATTAGGGATAGTATAGATCTCGTCCGAAGTAATGAGAAGATGTACGATAGCTCCACCAGCTCGGCGAGGCCAGGCCTTCACGAGTTTAAATTGCCTATAAATACCAGTCCATGTAGAAGGAGATGGAAATGTTATTTTAGATGGTCTTTCTACAGAGAATTCCTGAGAGAGATCTAGATAAAGAGAGAGTGAGAAATCTAAGTGATATTTGTAGCTCTTTCAAGGGTAAGACCTTATAATCAATAAAGAAAACATCTTCTTTCCCGTGGACGTAGGTCTTCATGGCCGAACCACGTTATATGCTTGTGTTAATCTTTACTTTCATGTTCTTTATATCTTGTTTATCTTTGAATCTTTAATGTTAGTAGTTTTATAGCCTCTAGATCTACTTGGGTGTAGCCATCAGAAAAGATGCAACTACAGTCTTGTATCATCTGCGGCCAGTAATACCCTTGCATTTTAGCTTTGTCGTCCAATGACCTCATCCCGTTATGATTGCCTGTATCTCCATAAAGAATTTCCTTTAAGATACGATATCCCTCCTCTCTGGATAAGCATCTTAGCAGAGGTCCGAGGAATGACTTGTACAAGACTCCGCCACGAAGCTCGTATCTTCCTGCCTTCGATTGCACCTTTCTGTATTGCTTTATGTCTGCGGGCAGTGCCCCTTCTTCGAGGAAAAGATGGACTTCGGTTCTCCAATCTTCTTCGTTGCTGAAGTTTTCGTTTTCATTTTCTCTTGATAAAATATCATCTTCAACAAAGTCTTCGGCGATATCTTCTCCGGCATCATCTTCGACGATATCTTTGTTAGAGCACTGCTCGGTCGAACTCGCATGCGTTGCTATCTCAAGCATGTTTGTCAATGTTAGTGATCAAAATTATAAGTATTAATTTCTAGTCTACTTATAGATGTCTTGGACTAGGACATAGATTGTGTAGTTGAGCCTTAGACTTCACGGCGTTCATCATTTGAAGACGAAGAACTACTAAGGAGAGCTTGTGGAACTTTATCGACAAAAGGTATGTGGAGACTGAAACTCATCTATCACTTGGAAAGTCTATTTCTACTCTATCTCCTATATTGAGACATAAGTCGTATTACGATATAGTTTTCTATTACACATTTTAGATTTCGAGCTGAATTTATCTCGCTTACATATTTCTCGGAATATGTGTTGGCAAGCTTTCGCTTCGACCAAGTTCATCTTATATTCTTGACGCAAGTCAAAAGATGATCATGTGAAAATTGCCGAGTAACATCTTACATGGTTTGTGTGATATAATCATTTGGTGTAGACTTGGAATGTTTCGTTATGATTATTTCAATAACTTGAAAATTGCTTTGACGCTAATAGTGTGTGAAAACGGTTATTGTCATCCTCTAAGAAAGTTTCAATGATTGAAATAAGAGTTTAGAACACTTAACCATTATTGGATATGTCATGTTGTGTATTCTTGCACATATGTAATCCATGTCCGGGAACCATAGTATGTGCACCCGTTTACGTACCTGTTGGTTAGAGAAATACGGGAACCTAAGTATGCATACCCGTTTGCGTACTGGCGTAAGGTTCATGTCTGAATATTTCTGCTGGGATTGGAAGTACGCATACCCGTTTGCATACTTGAAGGTAAAATTTCTAAAATCGGTTGTGTACATGAACATAAACATTTATATAATAAGGAATGCAATCTTTGCAAACCGTGGCTATAATGTTCATGAATTGATTCGATTGAATCAAACCGATTTTACTTCAATTGTGTTCTTGTATACTTCTATGAGAATATAGCAATTGAACAACTCTTTAATTAGTTTCATTTGAGTCATTTGAACTAGTTATGGTTAAGATGAACAAGGTTGATATGAGGGTGTTCATATGGCTAACTTCGGTTAACTATTTGTTTGGCCAACATGGTGTACACGTTTAGGTACGGTTACATAAACCTAAATGAGGGTACATTTCATTTGTGTGTAACAAGCTAAGTTCGATCTAACGGTTGAAAGATATTAGCTTGGTTTAATCAGGTTTTTCATCTAAACGGTGAATATTTAATGCTTTGTTACCAAGGTAATTTAGATTGCAAACCCTGATTTAAAAACTATATAAAGGAGAACTCTAGCAACTGGGAAACCTAATCCCCACACTTCTGTGTTTACTAGTTGCATAGCTAGAGTCGATTCTCCTTTAACCTTAGGTTTATCTCGAGACCCTGTAGGTTAACGACTTGATAAATTTCATTAGGATTGTGAAGCCAGACCCAACTATTTACTTTGTAGTTGCATGTTCTAATCTTGCCCGATTCTATCATTTGAGTACTATCTTCTCTAAGATTTGCTCGAGATTTAATCTCCGATAGGCAAGATAAAAAGTAATCACAAACACCTTCGTCTCATCGTTTGTGATTCCACAATATCTAGTTTCGCTTCCATACGATTTAGATTTGTGAGGTGATTGATAATACTAGGCTGTTCTTCAGGAATATAAAACCGGTTTATCGATTGGTTCCTGTTCACCTTGATTTATCAAAAGACGGAACAAAACTCATAGGTATTTCTGTGGGAGATAGATTTATTTATACCAATAGACTTTTATATGTGAGACAGATTTGTTTATCAAGTTTTCGACTTTGGGTCGTAGAAACTCTTGGTTGTAGGTGAGATCATCTAAGGAAATAAAGTGCGTAGTATCCTACTGGGATCAGAGACGTAAGGAACGCAACTGTACCTTGAATCAGTGTGAGATTGATTAGGGTTCAACTACAGTCTAGTCCGAAATTCATTGGTAGTAGGCTAGTGTCTGTAGCGGCTTAATACAGTGTGGTGTTCAAAGCTGGACTAGGTCCCGGGGTTTTTCTGCATTTGCGGTTTTCCTCGTTAACAAAATTCTGGTTTCTGTGTTATTTCTTTTCCGCATTATATTTTGTTATATAATTGAAATATCACAGGTTGTGTGTTGTATCGATCAATTAGGAAATCCAACCTTTGGTTGTTGATTGAAATTGATTGATCCTTGAACATTGGTCTTTGGTACCGTTCAAGTTACTACTCTTATATTCAATCGGGCTCGCAAATTTCTATTTGCTGATTGCAGATTGAATTGAGAGATAGAGATATAAACTCGTGTATATACTTTTCTCTAGATTGAGTCTGACTATCTAGTTGATTCTCTAGAAAGTATATTGGAGTAAATCCTCTCAGATTGCCAAACGAATTGTTGGGTGTGGTTGTTGTACCCCCGCATTTTCATTTGGTATCAGAGCAGGCAAACACGTTAAGACCTCATAAGTCTGTGTTTGTAGCGATCTGAGGATGGAATATATTGTCTCTGATAAACGCATCGCCAGAAATAAAAGTCTTGTTTCTATAAAATCTATTAAAGAGAAAGATTTGTCAATCTCGAATATAGATGAACCAAATATTCCAATGAAACAGACTTGCGTTGACAAGTGCCACCCTTACTACCATACTGACGATTCTGACTCTGAAGTTGAAAGGAATGCAGCCAAAGAGAGTGCAGTGCTTTTAAAACTTGTTAAAATCCAGGCCGATAATGTCAATCTGTTGAAGCACAAAGTCAATGTTCTTGTTGGTATGATAAATGAGCGTGACTCTCTTTTAAAAGCCCTTTGTGAGGAAAATGCCTCTGTCTGTCCTTCACAGACCTTGCATAAGGGAAAACTCAAAGAAGATGCTTTGGAAACTGAACTTATTTTGAGTAAACTCTCTATTCAAGAATGTTCCAAAGATTCCACTATACCAACTGCTTCTGATTTAACTGGAAAAATTTCTTGTTCAGAAGCAAAATCGAAATCCTTTCCTGTTGAAAAAGATGTGCATGTGTCTTCCTCTAATCAAGGAATATCCACATCACATGGAAGGAAGAATTTTCCCAACGATGGTATTAAGACTGTTCTGTCTAATCACTCAGGTGATCAGAAAGTATGTCTCTTTTGTGATTCAAAGGGGCATGCTAAACAAAAGAGGAATTCTAGGTTGAATGACAATTCTATTATTCGTCTTCAACACACCTTAGATTTAATTCTCAAAGGTGTAACTGACATTCGTATGTCTAAACCAATTGGTTTTAGTACTCACCCTGTATACCACACCAGGAAAGTCAGTTCAATGTGATCCTCAAATGTTCAAATGCGAAACAGTCTTCCTAAACCATTTCATAGAAGAAGAACTCATGGATATTCTTCAATTAAGAATGGAGATTATGTTGTTCATGATGTGAAAAAGGTACCAGAAGAAGGAAGCAATGGAGATATGGAAGACAACCTAGAAAGGATAATTGAAGGATATAAAGATATTGTCAACAAGTTGTCAATTCCCTCTGGTCAAAATTCTTCAGGTAAGAATCAATACTATGCGTCGTATTTTGATAATAGTAAGCTTTATGATAACTTTTCACATCATAATCAGTTTCCTCCAAAGTTCAGGATAAAGAGGTTTAACCGGAAACAACGTTCATTTGATGAGTTCAAGGCTCATACTTGTGCCAATTAATCACAAGGTTGAAACCTCACTCTCAAGAAAATCCTGGCAGAGTGAGATTTATTCAGGTATACTTGATGCTAAAATGTTTTTCTGATTTTCTATGCTATTCTCTTATCATTCTTAACTGGATGATCATTCACAAACATTTCTACTTAAGTGTTTGTATTTTATTTTGACAAATTGTTGTTTTCTTAATCTTAAATTTTTTAGCTGTGTCAAAATTGCTGCTCTTGCTCTAAAATTGTTCTCCTAAAAGAATGCAATTTTTATTGAGCTAAGATCTGAGAGATTACTCACATAGGCAAACATTATCTTTGAATTGTCTCCTTAGTTGAGTCTTTCTCTCCTTGAGTCGTTTATGAATAATGGGCCAAGTTTGTGTTCGTACGGGTATCCTTGTTACATGTCACGGACCGACTTTGGAAACCCTAACCTCCGGGTTTCTGTGAAACCATTTAAATACCAAACCCTTCTTTTGAAAAGGTACGCAGACTCCTGGCTACTGTTTCATCAAGAATGACATCTCCATCGGGAACTTGTAGTTTTCCAAGAGGTTTTCTTGATAAGGGTTTTGGTCTCAAACTCAAAGAGAAGGAGAAAAGAACTCTCGTGGAAATTGATGACACATCTTCTCAACCTCCAGATAACTCTTCAGATTTTGAGGAAGATAAAGAGATTTCTAATGAAGTTGTTCAAAACTTTATCGGCCATTTTAACGATGCAAAGTTGTTGCTTGTTAACACTCTAAAAGAACTAGATGTGTTAAGAACTGAGTTGATAAAGGTAAACTCCGACCTCACTCTGACGACTGAAAGCTCGTCTCAATATCGGGTCTGAAGATGTTGTCGACTCCGTCTGTTGCAAGCTTGAAGGTCTTGGAACCAGTAAAGATTTCGTACCTGAACTCTAAGTAGTACTTGTGTTTTTAGAGTTGTTTTTAATTATGTCTAGTAAAACTTCTTATGATAATTTTATTCTTATGTTTTTAAGAAGGATAACTAGGGTTTGGAATAGTCATTATTGTGAGTACACATAGCTATGTCCAACGTTTTCATCTTCAATGTTTTTAGATTTATTTATTTAAATTCTAAGTTATTTGGAAGATGATTTTTGCAATATTAATCTTTATGATTTCATATATTGAAAAATTGTTATGGGATATGTTGTTTACGTCCGTGAACCTTGACTGTCCCAAATTTGTTCAAAAGTTATCTCTATTATATGTCGATATGAAAGTATTGATAGAAGATAGAATGAACTTTTGACTACAAAAGTTAAGCCTTTTATGTCGTTATTGATGGAAGAAAAGATGAACTTTTGTTTACAAAGATTAAATTCTATTATATGTCATTGTGCAAATAGTGATGAAAAATAGAATGAATCTTTGTGTATTCCGTAGTATTGGTCTTTCCCTAATCCACATTTTTGTGCATATACTGTGTTGCTCCGTAAGTTCTCTTATGTTGAGCATGGCCAATTGAATTGATCATTTTTATGGCTAATTTAATTGAGATTTTTGGATACAAATTCATGGTTCTCATGTGATTTGATTATATCCAAAGAAAATCCTTCTTTTCTCGTAAAAGTAAGGTCGCTCATGTTGTTCTTTCAGGAATGACATATTATGGGGGAGAGTTCTTTTTTAACTTGTGCTTAATCGCCAATTCTTTGTGGGGAGTGCGACTATGGAATATTGTAGGGATTATCTTGTATCTTTATAAACTCCTTGATGAATGCATTTAGCTTCGGCTATATGATTGCATATAAATAAGTTGGTATGTTATTCTTTTTTGGTCATGAAGTATCTCTATGGAAATTTCATGAGGATCCCACTAGTTTTCGTACCTTTGCCAATTTATATTGGCAAAAAGGGGGAGAATTAATGTATAGCTTCATACTACAGATACATATGGTTTACGGATCATTATGTAAGGGGGAGTGGTTTTCATGTGAGATGAAGTATTGACTAAGGGGGAGTGATACATATCACCATAGTATTGTTGTCAAAGTTGTGATACAATTGAACTTTGATGTTGTGTAATAATACTATGACACTGTATAACAATGATTGAGAGCATTTGTTTTCTCATTATTATCGCTACGGATCTTCAACAACTATGATGCTAAGTTGAACACGTTTAGAATCATGGAGTACTTGGAAGTGATAAAGATTTCGAGTCGTGTTGAAGATGCCAAGGAGATCAAGCATTTGGATGAGAAGCTACAAAGTTTTATTTATTTTGTAATTCATATGTATTGATAGTTTTGTCACTAAAATTGATAAAGGGGGAGATTGTTAGAGCATTGCTCGGTCAAACTCGCATGCGTTGCTATCTCAAGCATGTTTGTCAATGTTAGTGATCAAAACTATAAGTCTTGATTTCTAGTCTACTTATAGATGTCTCGGACTAGGACATAGATTGTGTAGTTGATCCTTAAACTTCACGGCGTTCATCATTTGAAGACGAAGAACTACTAAGGAGATCTTGCGGAACTTCATCGACAAAAGGTATGTAGAGACTGAAACTCATCTATCACTTGGAAAGTTTATTTCTACTTTATCTCCTATATTGAGACATAAGTCGTATTACGATATAGTTTTCTATATACACATTTGAGATTTCGAGCTGAGTTTATCTCAAGTCATCTTTCGCTTTCGCTTTCTATACACATTTGAGATTTGAGATTTCGAGCTGAGTTTTCTATATAGTTTTCTATATACAATATATGTTGGCAAGCTTTCGCTTCGACCAAGTTCATCTTATATTTTTGACTCAAGTAAAAAGATGATCATGTGAAAATTGCCAAGTAACATCTTACATGGTTTGTGTGATACAATCATGTGGTATAGACTTGGAATGTTTCGTTATGATTATTTCCATAACTTGAAAATTGCTTTGACGCTAATAGTGTGTGAAAACGGTTATTGTCATCCTCTAAGAAAGTTTCAATGATTGAAATAAGAGTTTAGAACACTTAACCATTATTAGATATTTCATGTTGTGTATTCTTGCACATATGTAATCCATGTCCGGGAACCATAGTATGCGCACCCGTTCGCGTACCTGTTGGTTTGAGAAATCCGGGAACCTAAGTATGCGTACCCGTTTGCGTACTGGCGTAAGGTTCATGTCTGAATATTTCTGTTGGGATTGGAAGTACACGTACCCGTTTGCGTACTGGCGAAACCCAATCTTGGTCCGGGTATTTCAAGTATGTGTACCCGTTTGCATACTTGAAGGTAAAAGTTCTAAAATCGATTGTGTACATGAACATAAACATTTATATAATAAGGAATGCAATCTTTGCAAACCGTGGCTATAATGTTCATGAATTGATTCGAGTGAATCAAACCGATTTTGCTTCAATTGTGTTCTTGTATACTTCTATGAGAATATAGCAATTGAACAACTCTTTAATTAGTTTCATTTGAGTCATTTGAACTAGTTATGGTTAAGATGAATAAGGTTGATATGGGAGTGTTCATATGGCTAACTTAGGTTAACTATTGTTGAGACAACATGGTGTAAAAGTTTAGGTATGGTTACATAAACCTAAATGAGGGTACATTTCAT
The DNA here is from genome assembly GCA_023531105.1 of Papaver atlanticum. NCBI lineage: Eukaryota > Viridiplantae > Streptophyta > Magnoliopsida > Ranunculales > Papaveraceae > Papaver > Papaver atlanticum. The sequence continues at coordinate 16,929,220 of JAJJMB010007708.1, forward strand.
TTGTGTGTAACAAGTTAAGTTCGATTTAACGGTTGAAAGAAATTAGATTGGTTAAATCAGGTTTTTCATCTAAATGGTGAATATTGAATGCTTTGCTACCAAGGTAACTTAGATTGCAAACCCTGATTTGAAAACTATATAAAGGAGAACTCTAGCAACTGGGAAACCTAATCCCCACACTTTTGTGTTTTACTAGTTGCATAGCTAGAGTCGATTCTCCTTTAACCTTAGGTTTATCTCGAGACCCTATAGGTTAACAACTTGAAAGACTTCATTAGGATTGTGAAGCCAGACCCAACTATTTTCTTTGTAGTTGCATGTTTTTATCTTGCCCGATTTTATCGTTTGAGTACTATCTTCTCTAAGATTTGCTTTAGATTTAATCTCCGATAGGCAAGATAAAAAGTAATCACAAACACCTTCGTCTCATCGTTTGTGATTCCACAATATCTAGTTTCGCTTCCATACGATTTAGATTATTATGAGTTGATTGATAATACTAGGTTGTTCTTCAGGAATATAAGACCGGTTTATCGATTGGTTCCTGTTCTCCTTGATTTATCAAAAGAAGGAACAAAACTCATAGGTATTACTGTGGGAGACAGATTTATCTATACCAATAGACTTTTCTATGTGAGACAGATTTGTTTATCAAGTCTTCGAATTTGGGTCGAGCAACTCTTGGTTGTGGGTGAGATCATCTAAGGGAATCAAGTGCGTAGTATCCTGCTGGGATCATAGACGTAAGGAACGCAACTGTACCTTGAATCAGTGTGAGATTGATTAGGGTTCAACTACAGTCCAGTCCGAAGTTCATTGGTAGTAGGCTAGTTTCTGTAGCGGCTTAATACAGTGTGGTGTTCAAAGATGGACTAGGTCCCGGGGTTTTTCTGCATTTGCGGTTTTCCTCGTTAACAAAATTTTGGTGTCTGTGTTATTTGTTTTCCGCATTATATTTTGTTATATAATTGAAATATCACAGGTTGTGCGTTGTATCAATCAATTAGGAAATCCAACCTTTGGTTGTTGATTGAAATTGATTGATCCTTGAACATTAGTCTTCGGTACCGTTCAAGTTACTACTCTTATATTCAATCGGGCTCGCAAATTTCTATTTACTGATTGCAGATTGAATTGAGAGATAGAGATCTAAACTCGTGTATATACTTTTTTCTAGATTGAGTCTGACTATCTAGTTGATTCTCTAGAAAGTATATTGGAGTAAGTCCTCTCAGATTGCCAAACGAATTGTTATCCCCAACATTTCCAATCTTCTCCTGCATCGTCTTCATGATTTGTTGCTGCGACGATTTGCTATGGAGTGACCGAAGGTTGGTATACTCTCGCTATCTTGATGTCTTTGACGTTCTTGTCTTTTAACATTGACGGTATGTAAGCTAAGGCATCGGCATGTCTATTATCCTTCCTGCACAGATGTCGGAACTTAATATTGGGCATCTACGATGCTGGAGTTTGGACTACAGCCATGTATGCCAAGAGGGTCTCATCATAGGATCTATACTCCAGCTCTATTTTTCGTATTACTAATTGTGAATTGCTTGTTAGACGCACTTCTGTTATTCCCAATTCTGTTATCAGCCGAAGAGCATGTACCACAGCTTCGTACTCAACAATGTTGTTGGTATGCCCTTCAAATTTCAGCCTCAATGCATACACCATCCTATCACCAGTGGGTGTTGTGATAACGATTCCTATCCCTTCTCCTTCCTTGTTCCTGGATCCGTCGACGAAGACTTCCCATCTTCGTTGGCTGGAAGGTTCGAGCACATCGATCGGGTCCTTTCCATCTTCGTTTATCCCTGGTATATCCTTCACTTCTTCGCCGTTATCTAAAGCTAGGTATGCTAGGAAATCCACCAATACTTTTAATTTTTGGGCAGTTTAAATCTCGTGTATGATGTTAAATTGTTCTAATGCGTGATCCACTTTGCTATTCTTCCTACCTTTCCTGCATTTTTGAGAACAGATTCCAGCGGGGATTTGCTTGGGACACGAACATAGTGAGTCAGGAAGTAGGTTCGTAACTTTTGCGTCGCCCATACTAGTGCCAATATAAGTTGCTCAATCTTAGTATAATTTCTCTCTGCTGCATTGAGGGTTTTGCTGACGTAGTATATCGGCTGCTCCACCTTCGTGTTGGTTCTAACCAGCACAGCACTGACTGCATCTCCGGTTACAGCTATATATAGTGCCACCACTTCATCGGGTTCATGTTTTTGGAGGATCGGGATCGTTGCCAAGTATTCTTTGATCTCCTGGAAAGCTTCTTCACACTCAGCGGTCCATGCGAACTTGTTCTCTTTCTTGAGGATATTGAAAAAGTTTTTGCATTTGTCCGATGATCTAGCGATGAATCTCCCAAGTGCTGTTATAGATCCGTTGAGTTTTTGGACTTCCTTCAAGTTCTTTGGGGATGGCATTTCCACGGTGGCCTGGATTTTAGCGGGATCGACTTCGATGCCCCTATTCGTCACCAAATATCCGAGGAACTTTCCTGATGTGACACCAAAGGTGTACTTTTCCGGGTTCACTTTCATGTTGTATTTCCTCATTGTACTGAAGATATCTCTCAGGTACTGAAGGTGATCCTTGCGCAACTTACTTTTGACGAGCATATCGTCAACATAGACTTCTAAAGTTTTCCCAATCCATGATTTGAAGATTGCATCAACCATCCTCTGGTATGTTTCCCCTGCATTCCTCAGTCCGAAGGGCATGCGAGTGTAGCAGTAAAGTCCGTGTGGAGTGAAGAATGTTGTGTATTGTTGATCTTCTTCTGCCATGGCAATCTGGTTGTAACCATAATATCCATCCATGAATGATAGTTCTTCGTTTCCTTCTACGGCGTCCACCAATTGATTGATGCTTAGGAGCGGGTAGCTATCCTTTGGGTACGTTTTTTTGAGATTGGTGAAGTCGATACATATTCTTACCCCACCGTTATTTTTTGGTACGATGACCATGTTCGAGATCCACGTGGGATACCTGACTTATTTTACGAATCCTGCTTCCATAAGTTTGTTAAGCTCATTCTCAACTGCCTGATGATATTCTGGTGCTACCTTGCGTGATTTCTGCCTGAAAGGGTTTGTTCCTGGCTTTACCCGAAGTTCGTGTTGTATGATCTTGGGATCGATCCCTGGAATATCTCCTAGCTTTCATGCGAAGATGTCCGTATATTTCTTGAGTAGTTTGATTAATGCTTCTTCTCGATCTTTATCCATCAGCGTCCCTATCTTGATCATCTTGGGATCTTCTTCTGTTCCGATATTGATCTCCTTGGTAGGTTCAACTGGTGTGAACGTCGGATTTGGTTCCCTTAGAAAAAGGAACATTCTTTAATTGCTATTTGGTAGGCTCTTCAACCCCCTTTGCTCCTGATATGCCTGCTTCGGTAGTTAGAATGATGCTACTCTTCGTTAGGCTTTTCCCTAAAATTTCTTCGAGATATAGATCGATCGCCTTGTCTTTGACCGCTGCTTTGTTTTTTCCCCTTCGGGCTTTGCGTTGCTCTTCCTGTTCATTGTTGAGTTGATTCTGCATGGCATGGCATTCCCGTGCAGTAACTTGATCACCTTTGATTTTCATTTCCCCTTCGGGTATTGGAAACCTAAGGTATTGGTGGTACGTTGCTGCTACTCCTTTGAGTTTGTGCACCCATCTTCGTCCGATGATGGCATTGTAAGGGGATGGTGCATCTACTACGCTGAATCTGGTGCTGACCTTCATCGGTCTAGCCTTGACTTCCAGGACAATATCCCCTAGGGGCTTCATGGCTACCCCATTGAATCCATAAATAGTGTAGTAAGAAGACATCAGCTGCTCATCATTTAATTTCATTCGCTTGAAGGTATCATAGAATAAGACATTGACTGAGCTCCCTCCATCGATCAAGATCTTCTTTATAGTCCATCTTGAGACAGGTAACGTGAGAACCAAAGGGTCGTTATAATCTTCAGTGTCTTCCTCAACATCATCGGCGGAAAAAGTCATTGGTGCATTCATCCAATCTTCGTGTTCATCTACTTCTTCTCCATCAATCTTATATAGCTCACAATAGTACTCGAATTGTTTTCTCAATCTTTTTCCTATTTGATCAGTTAGTGATGGGCCGTTGGGCTCTGAGCAAGAAATGGTGTTGATCGTTCAGTCATTCTCGGGTAGGTGGACTTGCTTGCTTCGATGGGTCCTTTCTTCGGGTCCTGTCTTTTGAACATATTGCTTGAGATCTCCAGCGTCGATCAACTTTTGGATCATTATCTTAAGATTCTTGCACTTTTCTGTTTGTTGACCATTGAATCAGTGGTACTCACAGTAGTATCTCGATTTCTCGTATCTTGGTGGTTGTTTTCCCTTGGACCATGGCCATTCGAGGTTGGTTCGATCCTTGATCTCCCTTAAGATGCGAGCTAGTGTTAAGTTTCGTGTAGACCTGATCTTCGAACTTCTGATCGTTGCGCCGATGATCATCTCTTCGTCCTCTTTTATCTTCGTTGAAGCGTTCAGTCGAGTTGGTCCTTTTTGACCCGCTGGCTTGCTCCACTGAGTTTGTACGATGAGATTTCTGCATCTGCGCCCTAGGGGTTGTCTCGCTGGATTTCCTCCAGCCTGGCATGCTTTTCGATGATTACCCAGAGATCTCCTTCTGTCGCGGGGTTACTTCCATGAATCTCAACGAACAATGGGCTCATCCTATCCAGTCCCCACTTGTAACAATTTATGCTAACTATCGGGTCCACGTTCCCTATTGCTTGACAGATCTTGTGCCACCTATATGTGTATTCTATGATCGTCTCTTTGAAAGCGACCGCTAGTGAGAAGAGTTTGTCCATCCCTGCGTTGACAGTCTTGTTGTACATGTAAGTCTCCAAGAATACCTCTGTGAGTCGACTGTAGGAATCGATGGAATTGGGCGGTAGGTTATCAAACCAGGATAATGCTGATCCTTTCAGGCTTGACGGGAAATATTTGCAGAGGACCACGTCGTCTCGATCCCATCGGTCCATAATTCGGTTATAGTAACGAAGGTGAGCTACGGGGTCGCTGGATCCATCATAACATTCAAATGCTGGGATCGGACACTTTGGAGGAATGAGGGCTCTCGCCAAATGTGCGGTCAGTGGTGTAGTAACGGCTTCTCTCATTACATCTTCTAACCTTCCTCCTCCATGCTTCGTCTTCAGCTGCTTGATCTCCGCCATCATTTCAGCACGAAGACTCTCCATTGCGAGAAAATACTCATCCCACATAGCTGATCTTCCTGATCTTCCGATTTTACTATCGAAGTAGTCTGAATCTTCGGGCATGTAATCGGGGTCGTTCGATCTATTTCCTCCTGCAACACGTCGGTTCAATGGCTCGGGGTTGTTGATGTTGGTCACTATCATCCTTCGGTCACGGTTTGGCTGTGGTGCTTTGGAATTCGCCTCATCATCCTGGTTTTCTACTTCGGCGATGTGGGCTATCTTATCATTGAGTTCTTGATTCTCTCGTGCAAGTAGCGCTACAGGATCCGGTTGATGGGGAAAAACAATTTGCTGGTTTTTTAGGAAAAGTGAAGAGACGACCGATCGGACGAGACTCCTCAACCGAGCAAACTGCCTAACCTCACACAGATGCACTGCATGGGAGTGCTTTGAGTTCGAGAGATCAATCTGTAGGACTCCATCCTAAACCAATTCAATGGCCGTTCCAGAGTCAATTCGGTCACAAAAAGGGAGATGGGTTGATCTATATGAGGGAAGCTGAGAATTGTGTTGGATCAATGGTGATCAAGGATTGTGGATGTGTTGAAGGTTTCTGCAAGTATGTGTAAATAAGTTTCGATCGAGAGAAATTGTGTGTAGACGAATGTCTTTTTAGTCATCGTTTTTGGACTTATTTATAGTGTAAGAATAGTAAACACATTGATCCCAGTAACTGTGATGGTTTCTTGAGTGAAAGAATGGGAAAGTGGGAGATCGTGGTAAAATCAGTTCCATGTCGTGTGGAGACTTGATTGATCTTCCACCCACTACTTTTCTAACTCCCTCAACCGCTTGCACAACTTACTCACGTTTCTCATCGTGGATGAACACACGTGCCGTAGGACGCCAGACCAAAACCCTAATTGATATCCCCCCATGTGACGTGATTGATGTCTCACGAATGTGGAGTCTGCAAGGCAAACGTGTATTTGATTAGTCAGTCGTTGACTTGATTAGATAGTGAGTCTAAGTTTTGTTGAATTGAGCATGATTGACGAATGCTCAGTGATTCATGGATTGATACGTACAGTTCTTATGTTGATATTGCTCGTCTGAGAAAATATTGTAAATTCGAGTAACTGAGCAAGTATTGCTCGATTCGATGAATTACTGAATATTGATAGTCGGATCAATATTCGAGTAACTGAGAAAGTATTGCTCGATTCGACGAATTACTGAATATTGATAAATTATTGAATATTGATAGATTGATCAATATCCGAGCAACTGAGCAAGTATTGCTCAATTCGATGAATTATTGGTAACGTGACCCAATAAAATATTAATTAAAATATTGGTAGTCTACCAAATATTATATAATTAATATGGATGTCGATTACTGGATCAACATAAAATTATTAGTGTTTGAACTTGCTCAGAATGATGATTTGTGGAGCGTTTGTTCGAAACCCTAATTTTGATCAATTGTTCGTCAATTGATGAATTGCTGAAAATAGGTCATGAGTGAGGGAAGGACCGACCATATGGGATGATGGACGACCATGTGGGAGCGTGCACCAAAGTCCTTTGTTGACCGGTTGGTGAAAGAATGATCAAATGCTGGTGTTGATCATTTATTAGAATAGTGCCCGTCCGAGCATTAGGTGATAAAACCTAATTATGGAGAAGTGAGAGACCGACCAAGAGGGCATGGAACCGGCCCTTGGTGGTCGTGGGACCATCTGATGGTCGTTTGAGCAAATTCCAAGTTGATTGAAAAGAGTTTGGACCCAATATGAGCAATTGAGCAAATTAGGTCAAAATTGTGAAGATGTGTGGGACCGGCTCCTTGCAAGCCTTAGGGCCGGCCTTGGTCGGTCAAGGGAGCATGCATGTGTCACCATAATGTCTGTGTCTCAGCCCTGAGAGTTTTGGTATTTTCTGGTGTGTATTTGAGCAATATTTTAGATTTTTAGAAGAGTTTGATCTTTGACTGAAATTCCTGATTTTGCTCGAATGAGCAAGTAGGACTTTGCTCATTCGATTAATATTTTGAGAATATTAAAATAATAATATTTTAATATTTTTCGTGGATAGTCTAGTCGGTCATGTGACCATTTGACTTTTTGGCTTTTTCATGATTTGAGCGATATTTGAGAAAATATGAAAAAATCATGATTTTTGCTCAAACAGAGGAATTTCATGAGATGAGGGAAATAATAATTATGAAAATAAGGGATTTCAAGTGTGGGACCGGCCACGGCTAGGGCATGGCCGGCCAGCTAAGTAGCCCGGTCCCACGACACCTTCCCTATTTTTATTATTTTTCATGAAACCGTGAAAATATGGAGAAACCGTGAGTTTTGCTCAAACAAGGAAAGTTGCTTGAATGAAGGAGTTTTCATGAGTTCATGAAAATAAATAAAATAAGAAAAATAAAGGAAGAAGGCGTGGGGGACCGGCCACGGCGGCATGGCCGGCCGGCCGGTAGGCCCGTTCCCTAGGCGCCTCTTTTCTATATTTTATTATTATTTTCTCTCTCCTGTTTTGTGTAGGATTCCTTGTTTGTCCATATTTTCGAATGCTCGCTCGTGCATTTGGGGTGCTCGTTCGTGCATCATTGTTGAGTACACTTGCACCATTTTATTGGGGCTTACTCGGTCGGTGATAGTCCAGATGCCCGATTGTTGGATATTTATTACTAATTCATGAAATTCAGCGGAGAATGACTTATGAAGCGGAGGAATAAATGAATTGTGTATCTATTACTAATTCATGAATCCAGCCAGGGAATTCAGGGAACGGAGTAATGAGATAAGATGATTATCTATTACTAATCCATGGAATCAGCAGGGAATAGCCATGGAACGGAGTAATGAGATATAATAGATTATTTTCTAGGAATTCAGTGGCGAATGTCACGGTAGAATTAATCTATTGTAGAATCGAGATATGAGATAGTTGAAGCATCATACTCGTTCTGAAAGGTGTATAGTCAGGGAACAACGTGCGGCGTTGGTGTCCTGAAGGCGTTTAGCCCCCTCAACAAACAATTATGTAGGAGAGCCGCCTGAATCTATACACGGTCTCTCTACATAAATACTTAACTAGCAGCTCTGTCTGTTCTACTTTGCTCAGATTTGTCTCTACTTTCAGTTTAGTGTCTTGCTATCTTCCTAGATACTTAACTAGCAGCTCTGTCTGTTCTATTTTCTTTAGATTCCATAATAATTCTTGTATGTGCCCTTTCTTCTCAACTATGAGAATTTTGTCATGGAATTGCCAGGGCTTTGGTAACCCTGATACCAGAACTAATTTATGGAATCAAATTAGAAGTCAGAACCCTGATTTTATTTTTCTATTTGAAACCAAAAATGACTATGTAAAAATGAGTCAATACCTTAAGAGATTCAACTATCCCAACTATTGGATATGCCCTTCTAGGGGTTCCTCTGGAGGTATTGCTCTTTTATGGAAGAGTGGTTTCACTCTTAGTATTCTTCAATCTACGGATAAGATGATCCATATAATGATCTCTTCTGATCCAAGTAAACCTGATTTCCTCACCACTTTTCTCTATGGTTCTACATACCATGATGACAAAATTGAACAATGAAATCACATTAATAGTATTGGAACATCTGTCAACCTTCCATGGGTTTTAATATGAGACCATAATATAACTATGTTTGCCCATGAAAGATCTTCCAATACTAGACCAACTATCAATGAGTATCCTATCATTCAACAAGTCATTGACAGTTCTGACTTGAGTGACTTAGGTTATATAGGGTCTCAGTTTACTTGGTCTAATAAGCAATCTGGACCTGATAATGTGAAAGCTAGATTAGACAGGTCTTTGGTGAATGGTCATTAGCTGCAACACTACAACAATTCCAAATTTTTCCATATTGATGCAATAGGCTCTGACCATTTACCCATTCTATTGGTCACTAATTGTAATGAACACCAAGGTAAAAGTCCCTATAGATATTTTAAATGTTGGTTTAAAGATCCTACTTGTCAACAAGTAATTAGGGATGCTTATAAAACAACTGCTAGAGGATCTAATGCTTTTTAAATGGTCAATTGTCTTAGAAATGTTAAATATGAGCTCAAGAAATGGAATATGTCCCATTATGGAAACATTGATAAAAAAAGTTTACTATTTAACTGATCAACTCAAATATCTGAATAGTAACCCATACTCTATTCAGAACAATGAGGCCATAAAGGAAGTTGAACAAAATCTTGAGCTGACACAAAAAGCTCAGGAATCCTTCTATGCTCAAAAAGATAGAGTTGAGTTCATTAAAAACCATGATAGAAACACTTCTTACTATCACACTAATGTGAATAGAAGAAGAGACTTCAATCATATTAGCTCTCTGAGACTTCCAAGTGGCCAATGGTCTGAGGATAGAGAAAATATTGAAGACCTCCTTGTTTCTCACTTTAAAAACATATCTACCACCACTAATCTTGTCTTGAATAATGATTTTTTGAATTTCATTGATATATGTATCACTGATGAGGACAATGATCATCTTTTGAGTTCCATTACTCTTGAAGAGGTTAGGAATACTATCAAGCAAATGACCCCATGGACTGCTCCTGGTCCAGATGGGTTCCCCCCAGGTTTTTATAAACAAAACCCGAATTTGCTAGAAAATGATGTATGGGAGACTGTTAAAAGTTTTTTTCATTCTAAACATCTCTTAAAAGAAATGAATCACACTTTCATTTCTTTAATTCCTAAAGTGAATAAGCCTACAAGCCCTGCTGACTTTAGGCCTATATCTCTTTGCAATTCTAACTATAAAATCATTTCTAAGATTCTAATAAATAGAATGAAACCATTACTAGGCAAACTCATTTCACCATACTAGGCTGCCTATGTTCCTGGTAGAAATATTCAAAATAATGTGGTGATTACCCATGAGTTGGTTCTTACTATGAAGAAAAAGAAAGATAAATGTGGTATCATGGGCCTTAAACTTGATATGTCTAAGGCCTTTGATAGAGTTGAATGGTCCTTTTTAATTGTTGTACTTAAAAAAATTGGGTTTTCTGATCATTGGTGTCAGCTGGTTTTTCAGTGTATTAGTACCACTAATATCTATATACTCTTGAATGGTTCACCTTGCCCCTCTTTTACTCCTACTAGAGGACTGAGACAAGGTGATCCCTTGTCTCCATATCTGTTTATATTGTGTATGGAGTCTTTTTCAAGGTATCTCATCCATGCTGAGCATACCAATATCATCCATGGTCTGAAAGTTACTACTGAGGCTCCTATTATATCTCATCTGCTTTTTGCAGATGATTGTCTGCTTTTCACTAAAGAAACTCATTCGGAAACTAGTAACCTCATGTCTTTGATCAGGGATTTTAATAGTATCTCTGGCCAAATGATAAACTTTGAAAAATCTGCTTGTTTTTCAGCAAAAATGTTCTCCCTGATCACTGTGTGTCTCTCATCAAATCCATGAATGTTAGGAAGATAGAACTGAATGAAAAATACCTTGGTATCCCTCTCTTTATCACTAGAAATAGAACACAGAGTATGTCCCATTTAAATACTCACCATGATTCTAGAGTTTCCAATTGGAATGGTAAACAATTAGCTCAATCTGGTAGATCTGTGCTTGTTCAACATACTTTAAAATCCTCTTCTAACTACCATATGAATTCTTTCCTTCTATCAGACTCCATAATTGATAAAATGGAGAAGTCCAAAAGGGACTTCTGGTGTGGTGGTGGTGGGGGGGGGGGGGGGGGTCAAAAAGGTTACTACTTTAAAAAGTGGGAAAAAGTCTGTTCTCACAAGTTACAGGGAGGTTTAGGATTTAGGAATCTGAAAAAAATGAACTTAGCCCTTTTGGCGAAAACTGCTTGGTTCTTGATTCATTCTCCTAATGAACTGTGGGTAATAATTTTAAGGTGTAAGTATTTCAAAAACTGTCATCCTCTTCATTACAAAAAACCTTGGAGTCAGTCTTGGGTTTGGTCTAGTATATTTCATGGCTTGGATATCCTAAAACATCATGCTTATTGGGATTTAAGAGATGGTTCTGTCATTAATGCTTTTTCTAATAATTGGATACAAAATCCAAATATGCCTCTGTGTCTTAACTGTTCCAATCCTAACTACAAGGTTTCTGAATTCATCAACCATGAGACTAAGTCTTGGAATGTTGCTTTAGTTGAGGATTTCTTCACTAGAGAAAATAGTCATAAATATGTAGGATGAGAATCCCAATCTCTGTAGTGATACTCTAGTTTGGCCATATAATAAGAATGGTATTCTGACTGTTAAATCAGTTTACAAGCTTCTAGCCAATGAGCTACCACACAATTCTAGTCTTAATCCTGACTTAGATACACATAAGGCTCTTTGGAAGTCTCCATTATTACCTAAAACTCAGTTATTCCTATGGAAGTGTGTTGAAAACATTCTCCCTACAGGCAGTAAGTTTGCTAGATAAAACATCAACCATGATAACAGGTGCAAATCATGTAACTCTGGAGTTAGTGAAACCCCAGAACATATGATTCCTCAGTGTGATTTTGCTAAGAATGTTTGGTCAAACATACCTGTTGCCAGTCATGTTATTTCACATGATTTGGTTGGAGATATTAGCATTAAGGATTGGATAACTAAATGGCTAACTACTAAGAATCTGCAGGATAAATCAGCAACTGTGTTTGACTACTGCCTGGTGCATCTGGAAAGATAGATGCTCCAAAGTTTTTGATAACAAGTCCTTGAATCGCCAATTCACTGCCAGAACTGCTCTTAGAATGGTTGAGGAAACTGTCAGTTCTCTTGCTACTGCACGTATCCCTAATGCTTATGCAGTACCTGTAGCTGAGGATAACTTTCTTACTTCTGTTCCTCATGATAGCCTACTTATATTTTGTGATGCATCCTTTGATAAAGATACTAACAATTCTGGTGTGGCTATTGTGGCTATGAACTCTGCAGGTGACTTCAAAGGCTGCAAACTAGTGTCAGGTAGAGATGCTAGTCCTGAAGGTGTCGAGAGTATGGCAATCCTTGAAGCTGCTAGATGGATCCAAGCAAAAAAACTCCAAAACATTTTCCTTATTAGTGATGCCAAAAATGTTATGACATATCTTAATAACTGCAAAGGCCAAACTAGTTGGACCTCTTGTTCTGTCTTAGATGACTGTTTATTTATTTTAAAGGATATTCACTGTATTAGATTTAAACACCTTAAGAAAAATCTTAATAGTGTGGTAGACTTAGCTGCGAAACACGGTAGAATTGAGAAAGTCACAAGTGAATGGGATGAATCCAATATTCCCTACTTTCTTCAAAATGCCGTAAACTTCCATTGATTAATGAAATTTTCTTTCCTAGCAAAAAAAATAAATAAAAAAAAACTTACCCACGCGTAAATGTAGTCAGTCCTCCCTATATAATCTAAAGTCAACTGAAAAACGGAAAAAGATTTTCGAAGAGAAGAGTAGAGAGGAAGATCGGTTAGCATCTGAAGAAGCTCGATCAAGAGCTGCCCACAAAAGGTTTATTCTCTATTTTTCTTATCCACGATTATTATCGCAATTGCTTATCTTCCTTATCTTGTTTTGATTCTATAACTCTACCTGAAGGTCCTGAATCTATTGTTTGATTTATTTTTTTTGCTTCTAGGGTCTTCAATTGAAATTTTTGTAGAGTTTTTCAAGTTACCAAATTCTGTTGATATGAATCTTCGAAATGTTGTAAAGTATAAAAAAAAAAATAGAAAAATTCAATGATTTTATTGTAATATTAAATCCTGTGAGATTCCTTGAACAAGAACGCTTAATCTGCAAATAACATTTTTGATTGTGATTTTTATATAATCTAGGCAAGAGGATTTTGAGAAGTCAGCTGCAGGAAGAGCTGCTAAAGCGCAAAAGACAGCAATGGCAAAGCAATCTGCTGCGCCTAAAACTGGTGAAACAGTTCTCAAGGTAATATACTACTGTTAAATTGTGAATTCTTATTTCATATGGCACAAGTAAAACTTGAAAGCAATAGAAGCATCAGAACAATGAACGCATAAGTGCTGATTTGATATACTGTTTTCTATATTAGGCTTTTATTTGTGGATCTAAATACCAATTTCAGCTCAGTGATTTTAGATTTTTTATGTTTAACTTGATAGAAGAGTTTCTCGTTGTGTTAATGATTTCTTCTTTGTGAGTGCAGTGGCAAATGGGATGAAGTTAAAAAAATTCAACTGTGTAAATTACTGTTCATTGTAAGTTCATGTCCAAACAATCTCGTTTTTGTTCAATGCTTCAGTCTATACTCTGTAGATGCTCATTCGGGCTTTCAATTCATGTCAGTTTCTTTACCTTAAGTCTTCTGCAATCATTAGGTCGAGACTTTGCAATCATTATAAATTTGGTCACAGTTTCGCTTTGCACACAAAAATTAACAACACTTCCAAATAAGAAGATGAAGCGCTAGAGCAAAGTATAACATTTAAGGATATGTTAACAGTAATATCCACGTCCCTGGGTTTTGGAAATGTAGTTGATCCCTCTGTCCAAAGTGTGTAATGATGTTAATGTAAGTAACCTTTTCCTAGGTTCCAATAAAACAATAAAAATTCAACCCTTCTGACATGATAACAAGCTGGTTTTACCCAAATAAATGGAGGTTGTTGTTGGACAAAATTAGCGCATCTGCTTTGGATGCCTTGTATAGCAATGTCAGAGTCTTAGACCGAAAGAAATTTAATTTATATGTAAAGAGTGTCATTTGGAATCCTTGGAAAATTTCTGAGAATTCTGCCTTTTGATTATTTCCCACCCAGGTGCCTTCAATTTTCTTAACTTATCTGTCTAAGCACTCCCATCAAAAGGGGAAAGCTACCAACCACATCTCAGAGCTATGTAGTAGCAGTTACTCTTGAAAATTTGCGCACGTGATTTTTTATATCTTTTAATGTGCTTCAGGATGATTGACTTCTCTGTTACTTCTTTGTTCAGTATATTTATACGAGGGTGTTTGATTGTGTGTATATTGATATTCATGGAAGAGTAGTGTTGGTGTCCTGGATGCATCTCTAATAAAGTTGCTACCTCCGCTTTCAGGAGATGTATATTCCAAGGATTTGATATAATTCTAATGAATCTTCCCTTTAAAACCTGAATTATACGCCATTGAGTTGGTATCTTATGTCCCTCCTACTCTTGTGTGCATTTGTTGAAAGTTGGGTAACTGATTTTGCAGTCGCCAGATTCAAGTTGTAAAGTCCTTTTGTTTTCTTTTCATCAGTTTGTAGGAAGTTGTAAAGATGTTAAAATATCATGACAAACCAATCTTGTCGAGGAAATTTAGTGGGCAAATTCAGTTTTGCAGGTGAAGCTTTGTACAGAGGGTTTTGATGTGATTTGTTTAAACTTCAATCAATAATACAGTTATAAGAGCTCAATAAAATCAACTGCACACTTTTATCACATAAAGTACCACCTTTATATACAAATATATTACAGATAACAGTGGTGTTTGAGATAATACACGAGAGATGGATAGCTAAACATGGGGGAATTCACTAACTATAGAACTCCAAAACATCAGTGGGTTCAAGCAATTGAGGCTACTTGGGTTGAAGGTTAAATGGCAAGCAGATTCCTTCTTTGTTACAACGTTTTTGCCATGTTCCAAGTATCTCAGATGCAGGGGGTGGCCCAGATTTATCAAGTTTATTAGAATCACATGTTAGCAAGTCTAGAGTTACCTCAATACTTTCATTGTCATCGCAGTCCTGAATGCCTGGCGCTGAGTCAAACAACGAATTAGACGTTATGCCCATCTTTGGATTCTCAGGGCTTCCATCTTGCGCATTTATGGAATGCTCATCCCTGTCAACAATGGGTGACTTGTCAGAAGCACCTTCACTAGGACCTTTGAGACCTGTCCAGCCTTTTGAGGCACTTGATTCACATAGGGATATTAATGACTTCGAAAAATTCACGGCTAATAGTTTGAAACTGAGCTTCTTCCTCCATAATTTGTTTATCAGATTCAGATAAGGGTTTATCTAGGGTTTTATCAACTACACGTTTAGACTTACGGACATATTTCAACATTTCTTTCTTTTGAAGTGTGTGGATGATTTTAGGAGTGGGGTAAACACCCTTTCGTAAGAGTCTTTTTTTGATCGTTTCTGGGTCTGGAGTAGAAATTCGTGAAGCTCCTCCCCTATTTGAAGCTTCCATGGAGTTGAAGATGGAGAAAGTGGAGAGAGATGACATGATTTTACTGAGTGAGATGAAATGAAAGGAATGGGTAGGTTATCAGAATTGGAAGGAAGAAAAAAACAGACTTGGGATTTTTGGCATCCCCTTACACTTCGTTTACACTAATAAATAAGCTGTGGTTAGGCCTGTCAATGGATGTCCGTTATCCGCTAGCCGAATCCGAATATCCGGAATCCGTTAGGTTAACATCTGACATATCGGTAATCGGATATCCGTATCCGATATATCGGATATTTTTATCTTAACGTAACGGTACCGGTTAAGGGAGTTTCCGTTAGCCTTATATCCGTTATCCGGTAACGTGTGTAAATTCATATACCTAGGTTTACATCCTTCGAATGAATCACTCATTCTTCGGTTCGGTCGACACAAAAGAGAGAAAAAGAGAGAAGAAAAACTCACCTCCTCGTCTCCTGCCTTTCAATTCGTGCAAAATCATCTTCTTCTCTATACAAATCATGTGTGATTACTGATTAGAAAACTAGGGTTTTCTTCTTCTATTTCTTTTGAGTTTAATTTCAATCTTAAAAACTCAATTTTCAATTTAGGGTTTCTGAAATTAGGGCATCTCAGTTACAGATTTGTGAAATTAATCATGTCCCAAAGCGAAAGAGCATCAAACTATGTTGGTTCCTCAAACAATCTCTTACTTTCAGTTGCATCACAATTACCTGCTGCATCAAACCAAGTTCAAGGTTCAGGAATTAATTCAACACCTGCTGCTGTTACACCTGCGATTCGTCCCAGAGAAGAAGCATAAATCGAAGTAGATGAAGATCCATTTATAGCTGAAGAAAATAAAAAACTACGTTCAGTTAGGTCTGATGTATGGATTGATTTTGAAAGGTCATTTGGAAAGAAGGTTGTAAAAGGGAAGGAGGTTGGGATACTTATAGCTGAATGCAAACATTGTAAGAAGAGAATACCTGCACCCAGTAACCAAGGAACCAGCCGCTTGCATCACCATGTTAATACCTGCAAAGAAAAGCCTGAGAATAAGCGTGGACAAAGAAAGATTACTTCAATCAAAACAGGTCATGCACAAACTAAGTTAGCTAATTGGAAGTATGATGCTGATGCTACTAGGATACTTGTTGCCAAGATGATTGCTAAGCATGGTTATCCAATCACTATAGTTGAGCATCCATATTTTAGAGAGTTTGTTAAGTCTCTGAATCCTGCTGCTAAGCTTTACACTAGGAATACAGTTAGGGATGATATCATGAAACTAACAACTGAGTTCAAACTGCAACTACAAGAACAATTTGACACAATTACATCTAAATGTAGTTTAACAACAGATATGTGGACATGTAAGCATACAAAAGATGGTTATTGTTGTGTGACAATGCATTACATAGATGATGAGTGGAAACTGATTAAGAAAACACTAGCATACATTTTAGTGCCATCACCACATACTGGAGAAGTACTAGCATCTGTAGTGAAATCAGTAGCTCTAGATTGGAACATAGATAATAAACTTTTTGTTGTAGCTGCTGACAATGCTAGATCCAATGATGTTATGATGGAAAATTTGAAGTCATGGATTGATAGCAAAGATTGTCTAGTTCTTAATGGGGATTTGTTCCAAATGAGGTGTAGTAATCATGTATTGCACTTGATTGTGTTGTGTGGAATGAAAGTAGCACTTCCATTTATAGAGACAATTAGAGAGTGTGTGAAATATGTCAAGTCAAGTCAGGCTAGAAAAGAGAGATTTGAATGTGTTATTGCCCAAGTTAAGATTCATGCTTCAAGGTCTGTTGGTTTAGATGTGGATACCAGGTGGAACTCCACCTTTAAGATGCTTAAAGATGCAATTTTTTTGAGACAAGCTTTTGTTAGGCTAGCTGATTTGGATAATGACTTCAACATACTACCAACTTCTCAGCAGTGGCAACAAGGAGTACATATATGTGAATGTTTGGAATTATTTGATGTTATTTCAACCAAATTTGCTGGGATTAAGTATCCCACAGCAAATTTGTATTACAATGGGGTTCAAGAAGTTAATAAATGCATTAAGGCCTGAGAATTAAGTGAGCATGAGTATATCAGAGACATGGGCAAGAATATGAGGTCAAAATTTGATAGCTACTAGAAAGAAAGTAACACTTTGATGGGCATGGTGTGCAAAACTATCAAAGTCACTATAACAAATTTCAGCTGTCACTCAATGCTCTTTATTGTGCTTATGAAACCAACACTACAGCTCCAGATTATTTTGATAGTGGAATGAATTCATCTGGAATTGAGATCTCTGCAGCTACAACAACATCAAATGAATTTGGTTATGGTGATTTTATGATGGAAAACAATGTGTTTGAGGTTCAGAAGTCAGAGTTGGAGACATACTTAGCAGAACTAGTTCTTCCTAAAGGAACATCCACTGAAGAAATGAGGTTTGATATCTTAAGTTGGTGGAAGAATCATGCTCCTAAGTACCCAACTCTCTCAAGGATTGCAAGAGATGTATTGGTTATTCCAGTGACAAGTGTAGCATCAGAATTAATGTTTAGTGTTGGTGGTAGGGTTCTCACATCTCATAGGAGTTCATTAGCTCCATAACTTGTTCAAGCATTGCTTTGCTTGGGTGATTGGCTGCCAGATCTCAGTCTCAGTGACATTGATAGTTGTATTACTGGTAACATTGCTTTCATCTTAATCTTTCATTTTCTTTTATATTTAATGCACTTCCATTGCCAGCTTAACTAACACTTTTGATTTTCCTTTGAAAATGCAGAAATTCAGGACTAAGGAGTAAGAAGTAAGGATTCAGGGAGGACTAAGGAGTAAGAAGTAAGGATTCAGGGAGGACTAAGGAGGAATGCATTTGCAGTTAGCAGTTGCACTACAGGATGCAACACATGGAGATGGAGTTTCTTTGTCTTTTCTTTTGCAAGAACATGGTTTTTTATTTTGCTAGAACATCTGAACATGTAATTTGGTCCATTTGGAACATCTGTATCTTTTTATTTTGTGTGGCATGGATTTAGAACTGATTTTCTTGGATTTAGAACTTGTTTTGTGTGGAAGGATTTAGAACTTGTTCTGTGTTCTGTGTGTTCTGTGACATAACGGATTTTACCGGAAAAATATATGATATCTGATAAGTCCAACGTAACGGAATCGGAATTGAATTTCAGATTTCCGTCGGAACTTAACGGATACCGGATATCCGTTAATTTTAAACATAACGGTAGCGGCTGAGCCAATATCCATTTCGTTAAGTGCCGTTGACAGCCCTAGCTGTGGTCGACCTGATAGATATATCTCCTTCAGTTCTAGTTTGAAATCGAATGGATGTGTTCTGTCCCATTAGCCTGATGAGGAGACATCTTGAAAAGATGCAAATCCTCGACAAATAGTGGTATTTGATTCTCAAGTAAATCATCAAAAAACTCTACATCTGTTTTGTTAAGGTGTTCCTTGTACCTGTCTTTGGCTATTTCCAACCAGTCTTCATTTCATTGGTTAAACCAAAATATAGTACTTTTCTTCTTCGTTTGGTGTCATCAATATCTTCCCAAGTCTTTGAACTCAAGCAATGGTAGTCAATCCACTGCAACTTTTAGAACTCTACTAAAACAGCGCTTTTCTTTGAAATTTAAAAGGGAAATATGATGACAAAAGTAAAAGAATATGTACGATCAAGTTACATTTTCGCAAATGTCAACATGCATTGTTTCCATAAGAACTGGCAGGTTTCCCTGCCATATTGTACATCCAAAACCAGAGAATTAAAAAAACAATAAGATATGTTCAAGATGTGTATGATTTGATTGAAACTGTTCTCTTATTATGAGTCGCAGTGTTTTGTCACTGGCGACTAAAAATAAATTCTAAAACTAAATATTCACTCTACGATTACATTGAGGAGAATTTTTATCTCCGAATCTTTTTAGGTGTTAGCCTCTTCACAGCCATGAACGTTACAGCAGCTGATAAAGAATACCTGTGAACAATAACATTTCAGCTAAACAGAATTGCACTAGACAACGCTTAACTTTAAATTACAAAATGCTAGTTGAACATTTACTACTTGCTTTTTAGGGTTATTCGGTTTCAAATATTTCAATAATTTTTTTTAACTTTAGTTAGATGCGAGAAAAGTAACAATGGCATTTCTCAAGTGAGGTTCCAAAATTGATACATTTCTATTATCTGAGTAAATTGAGGCTAAATGCCTACAGCACCCCCTTCCATACACAAAATGCTGGAGCTAGCTTTTTGAGAACTCCAAATTATTCTTCACAGTTCACATAGATGATGTAAGTGTCAGTATCCAGTTTCTAACTAATAAGATTTCCTAGATGCGACTAATTGGGGCAACCACTTTACTTTACGTATAATTGGACAACATCAGTACATTCTTAAAGTAAATAGCATTTGAAGATACTAAATTTTAGTTATCAGCAAGATAGAAACCATACCACGTTAGTGTATAATTGAGATGGTCATGTGGCATGGTTGAACTGCGGATCAAAGTATTGACATCCTTCAGGAGAGGGTATGGATTACCGTGATCAACATTGTCATTGATATCTTCAAGATAGAGAGTATCCTCAGGAAATCCAGCTGCACGTGCAATCGCAGGTACATCAACGTAGAACCACTGACCGGAACTGGGATCATTTGCAGGGACAAAAATACTAGGTTTCTCACTTCCGCGAATCACACCAATAACTTTCACAGAAGGAGTAGAAGAGATTACTGGATCCTGATTATTTCATCGAAAGGTCAGAATCTTGCAACTAATATAGCCATATGTGCCTAATTAGAGAAGATATAGTATCTACCTCAACAGTTTTAGCTATAGGTTTCTTAGATCAAAACTTCCATCAAGAGCTTCCTTCAGTTTCTCCATCATCGAATTTTTTTATATTCGAAACTGGTTCAACATTTTGAGAATCCTTTTGATGCTTCTCTCTCTAGCTGCGTGAAGCCCATCCTCTGTTAACCAGAACTGGTGACTGCATACTGACAATAGATTTCTTAATAAATTGACAACTCAGTTGTAAAAGATGCTGAGCAGTTACACAATATATGCAGAAGCATAATGAAGAAGCAAATTTTAGAATTTGGTTATGTGAGTCAAATAAGCTTTCAGTCGGATTTTGTTACCACTGACATGCTAAAATCCAAAGTTTGGTTAACTTACAACTAGTCTTTTTCAGAGCATGAAATCTGAAAAGTTCTACATAAAATGCACAATGCCCTCCACCATATGATCGACCTATTGGAGCTAAAAGAACTAATGGAACCGATTCTTTTTGGAGGATGTTTTTTTGAAAAGATTTCTGACATTTTATCAAAGACCAAAAGGCTTAAATCCATTGAGTTCCCAGTTTGCCTCGTTGGTTTACAAACTCACACCACCATCTAGGTTTCTTTATCTTATGTTTTTGTTTTATAGTTCAACTGAATTGTGAGACCATGAAGTACTAAGGATATATGTATGTGACAATTACTTTACTAGAAGACGAACACAGTATGCTGAAAAATGAATGCTATCCCTCTTAGATATCAGATATATGTATGCATGACACCAGATTTCTGTGACAGTACTAAGGTGGTCCTAGAATTCTTGTATATAGTACTACTAACAATGCCAAATGACAAAAAAGGCATTTTCCGAAGTACTAAGGATATATGTATGTGACTAGGGAATGACCCGTGCCGATTTCACACAGTTGTATTCTGGGGCGTTAGACAGTCTGCCAGAGTTTAACATCTTTCTTTATGTTATCTTCTATGTTAATTGAGAAAGAGCTAAATGGATTGGAAAAGACTCAAAGTGCAAAACTCTGTCCACTTTCCCATTTTTGTCTCCCTCTCAAGTCTCATTTTCTTCCTCTTAGCATCTCAGTGTTAAAAATGTTAAAATAAATAAATCAAGAACATTAAGAAGATCAGATCAGTTCCATTTAATTTTTCTTCCTTCTCAATATTTTTTATCCAATTTCTCGTTGGTTGCCTGTCCGATTTCTTTAACATTTTATATTTAGTTGTTCAATTAGATTTGAGAAGCCTATTTTCGTCCAATTGAGGGGTGTTATTGATAAAAATTTAATTGTTCAATGTTGAGAAGCCATAGTTATGGGTGATGTAGTGGAGTTCATTTTATGGTTCATATCCATCCGTTCTTTTTGAGGTACCTGAAACTGATCAAATCCATTTCTACCGTCAGTGTATTTACATTGTGGTGTTGGTGTTGGTGGGCCACTCACACTGGTTGTTGCGAGCACATTGGCAAGTGACCTGCGCATTGGAAAACTATGTGTATGATTGATATAGATTCATGTTATGCACCAGAAACGCAGTGAAGTAAAAAGATCTTTTGCCATCTGAAATATCATCCTGGTCCAACCATCTATCTGGACGAAACTACTCTGCATCTTGACACCATCTGTATTTCACTCAAGCTATGAACTGGGAAGTGATTCAAACTTATTTTGGTTTTCTATTGAAGAATATTAATTCAAAAAAATATGCGCTTTAAAGAACAAACAGACTTCTTCAAACTGTGTAGCTAAATTCAATATATTTCTCAAACAAAAAACTCAGCAATACGCATTCTAAAGTATACTTCTCACAGTACCTCTCAATGTCAAACTATGAAAGACATTCAAAATATCCAAACAAACTAAAGCAGCAAAACAGTCAAGAACTTCAGGTTTATATGACATAGCAACAACTGGTGTAACAGGAAGACGTTCAGTGCCAATATGCCAGACTCCCCAAGGGTTAGATCCTCCGTGAGGATGCTCAACTGGGAGAAAAAAAACCTTGAAGCATGCAACTGGATTAATATCAATACCACCAACCTTTTGTACAGGAGGTGCATCACAACGAACAAAACTGACATAGTCACCACCAATACGCCAGTGGTTAGGTCCTCCGTGAGGATGCTCAACTGAAGGAGGTGCATCACGGAAAACAGTACTGACATGGTCACCACCAATATGGAAGTGGTTTGGTCCTCCATGAGGATGCTCAAACGAACCTTGGGCCGAAGGTCCCTCTTCACTCTGTTTTCATGGTAAGCCTTTCCTGCCTTCAAAATTGTGAAGGCTTTGTTATGGATAGTGGCCTTCCAGTAGTGGATCAACCATTTCTGTGAACTTCTGAGGTTTCTGCAGTCGTCCCCGAGCCAGCAAAACACAATCCAAAACATAAAAACACAACATCTTCTTATTCATGTTAGATATAAACAAAAAGGTACACTTGGTTGAAATAGATTCAGTACCCACTGAAATTAAATAGGGTGAGAGAGATGTCAATACCCACTGACATAGAGTATGCTCTTTTCGGCGATGAGTAATGTCGAATATTTTTTTCCCTGTGATCAGTTAAACTAAGACAACAACAAAAAGATAATCTTGATTTAATTATGATCATAAAAACAACATAGATCGCTAAAACAGCTTTCAGAGAGTTCAGTGAAATCTTTCCCCTTAAAAACAACATAGGAAGTTAATATGCAGTGGAAACAAATGAATCATATCATAGGGAAACCAAATGAAGTAGGGAACTCTATTTTTAGGAAGCCAGTACAGATTAATACCTTTAAACTTCAAACTTTAAAAGTCCACATCATTCTCTTACAATGCTTCAGATTGTTGTCACTAAGATATAACTTGTACTACAACACATAATTTATGCAATATATTACTTCCAAGGCAGTCTTGGCATGCTTCTGTAGTCAAAACAAATTCCAAGAAACTATGCTCAAAGCATACATCCACTCTACATGTTGGTAACTCTGACTCAAATCTACTCCAACTTACAACTACAATAAACAAAATAAAAGTAGTTGAAGGAAAACTTTATCCCGGAATGGTTATATTACTGATCACAGTTATGCTACAACTGTATTGCAAACATTTAACAAATCCATTCCCCTCGATGCTCTGCACAGAAAGTTATAACTTCGCCTAAATTTTCTTAGACCGACCTGGCTGCCCATTGGAGAGGACTAAATAATCTATTTTAAAGAATTTACTACCTAGTTTATACTTGCTAGTCCAGTTTCTTGGTCATCTAATCCAATATTGCACCTCTTGAATCTTGGTGATGCCTGTAGAATGCATACGAAACAACACCTTTTCTCTCAACTGCTATATATGTTACTTAGCAAGGTAATTTTCTGAACACAGATTGATCAATCTTTTTCTCAAAAGAGATAAAGTTAATAATCCGATCAACTCACCAAATAAAAATTTCGTCGTTTATGCATACTTTATGAAAAATAGTTATAAGGTGCCTTAAAAATCTAACTGAAGTTACAACACCAATGTGATCTGAAAATGCATGGATTTAGAGTTAGCATAGCTAGATATATCAAGTACTAAGATGACACAGGTCATAAGACATACCTCCTAAAAGCAGTTGTCTCTTTCGGTGCTTGGCATCACATTTCTCCGAACAATTATGTCTGGAATAAAACCAATCAAATTATAATATACATGCTCTATTTTTTTTAATGAAAGTTCTAATGTAAAAGTAAATTAAACTTAAAAGTTCATTTGTGGTATATTCATCTGAAATATCATATGGTTGCAGACGATGTATGAGGTAGCAATGACATTGTTAAAAAGTATTAAGGACTGTAGCATCATTTTGTGCAGGAGAAAGGGTTATGAAACTATATTAGAGGAATTGTGAAGTCCTAGGAAGCTCATTACGAAATATCAATATATATTACTATTGTGCAATACACATTGAAAAATATAGAGAGTTGAGAAAACATTTTGATACATACCACTACGAACCAACCTTAAAGCCATCAAATATATTGCAGGGAACACTAAATCTCTTTGGTATGCTCCATACCAAGGTCTGTATCTCCATGGTAAAATGGGATGGAAGAGTAAAGACCCATCATTAGATTTTAGGTTATCCTCTATTATCAAAATCCAATCATATTAACAAAATTCATAAAGTCGGACATGAAACTAATACTCGCCATAAGTTGTATGAAAAAAACATGTGTATTGGCTTAAAAATAATCAAGTTACAGTGCTATACTCCTATTGAGGTATTAAACTATCAATCTAGCAATTAGAAAGTGTAATCCTCCAAAATGAGCATAACTGGTCGCAACAAATGGAATGTGATTACTGATGCGTACTATCAAGGAAATTTATGCCAAAAATCACTATCTACATTGGGGGAAATTTGATAGTGTACTGCTGATGGGTAAACACCCCAGTGGGAAAGCCAGAAAAATTTACCGTTCGAGCATGGATGATATGTTCAAACAGTTCTGAACCACAAATCTGCCTTCATATATGCTTCAGCTTTTATCCTTATCAAACCGCAAAATGATATTTCAAATATCAATTATATATACTACTTTCAAACTATAAAAGATAAATAACTGAGCCATGTCAACAAACCACATACGTAAATAGGTCCAAGGAGTAGCACTGAAAATTCTAAGTGAAATCTCGTAGATTAATGTAAAAACTGATCCAATCGGAACCAAATGGAATTAAGAAATTTGGTACATAAGGTTTGCATGAAAGAATATCTTACCGATTTGATTCTCCATATGTTTTGTTTCTCAATGTCGGGTTTGCACAATTAGCCTAGGACTTCAACAGAGTGTAATACGGGAGGCTCCACTTCCATCCAAAGCTACATATATAAATTTGAGAAATTGATGTAATTCGTTTATTACTCATTGATTGGCTATTAACGATTGATAATTGACGTAAGTACTTCATAGGGGAACCTCTCTACCTATCATTGTAACTCATAAGCATTAACAGAATCCAAAGTTTCCAAATATATTAAAAGCAATCGCAAACTACCTGGTTGATGCAAGACGCCCATAACTCTGCTTCCGAGACTACGTTTACGCTTTTATCGAGCATATCGGTGACCTTATGTGTGACAGAACCAAAACGATCCACCATAATT
The DNA here is from genome assembly GCA_023531105.1 of Papaver atlanticum. NCBI lineage: Eukaryota > Viridiplantae > Streptophyta > Magnoliopsida > Ranunculales > Papaveraceae > Papaver > Papaver atlanticum. The sequence continues at coordinate 16,954,641 of JAJJMB010007708.1, forward strand.
ATAAAGTCCTGCATGATATTTCAAAGAATCCACCACCCTACAACAAAACAAAAAAGAAAAAAATACAGTTCAAAAGAGAATCCCCTTTAAACCCCATTTGTAAAATTTTGACGGAACTGAAATAAGGTTACCTACATCTATTTCTGGTCATCATTGTTATAAGGCAGTTCAAAATACTCTCCAGTTGAATATAACTGTAATCTCAAATTCTCCATTCCTGCAAACCCCAAAACGAAGATGAAATTCCAGAATTTTCACTAAGATGATTCGACAAACACTTTGAATACCTTTTAGTTTTAACCTGAGAATATCTTAGAAGAGTAAAGATGTCGCGTAAGAATTCGATCCGGGTTTCTTCTTCATGTGTCAGATTAAACCAAAAACTCAACCTGGGTTTCCTTCTACAACAAAAAGATGCAAAGAAACAATTATAAATACCAAAAAGTCACACTAAAAGTAAGGAAAATAAAATCTAAACATTTAATAGAAAAATGGGTTTGAAGATTCACTCCCCGCAGAAGCATTTTAGCAGTAACCACAGAAACTTTCTGATAACAATAATCAAAATAATAACAAAACCCACCAAAATAAAACGTTTTAAATTTCAATCATATTCTTCAATTGTAGTTCATCATCTATAAACGTTTGAAATTTCAATCATATTTTTCAATTGTAGTTCTCTATACCAAACAGCGAGAATATTATTGTTATCATCTGCCAAAATTGCTTGTCGAATTTTTCACTTTTTCATTCTACTGTTTATGATGCGTTACGGAATCTGGAAGTTAAAGAGAAAAGATTACGGCAACATGAAGAGATGTGAATCGGAACCTAAGAAATTCAACCTAAGAGTACTCTGTTGTGCGTTACTCACAATGAAGGCTCCTTTTATGATTCGCTTTTAAGTCAGAGAATGAATATATCTATCGTGGGACCGAGTGACGGGCAGCCATTGGATTAACCAATCCAGTACATTATTCTAGGAGGGGAGGGTGGATCTCAACTAGTAGTTAGAATTTCGTATGTATCCTGGCCGCTGGGTGAAACAACAAACCCTCATGTTGTATAAGCATTGATAATTACTTTACTAGAAGACGATCACAGTATGATGAAAAATTAATGCTAACCCTTGGATATCAGATATATGTAGAAATGACATCAGATCTATGTGACAGTACTAAGGTGATCCTAGAATTCTTGTACATACTATGTACTAACATTGCCAAATGACAAAAAAAAGGCATTTTCCGAAGCCTTCATCCAATCTTTCTTCGATTTTTTAATCACTTTTTTTATATATAATATACAGAGGATTGATTGACTAAGTTCATTCGGTAGATTCTTGTTCTTTTGGTTCAGGTGACTTATGTGTTTTACTCTACAATTGTTCGGTTTTCTTGAATAGTTTATAACGTCTCCGTGTTCTACTCTTCTTATTGATAGCAATTCTCCGGATTGATATGCGGTAAAGAATGAAAAATCAAACAATGTCATTACGATGACCATCACGAACGCTGGCATATCAGGTTATTTATAATTTGTTCTTTCTGAGTGTACAAAAATACCGGAGGTAGTATAAATTAAAAGAACCAATCGAGGCTGCACCAATTGGTCACCAGACTGCTCCACATAGAAAAGACAGAAGATTGTTATGTCATACGCCTACCAAAGAGGTTGGCGATTCTAGAGGCGACAATGGGCACCTATTGTTAGGTGTAAGAGATGATCGGATTGTATGAGCGACTTTGCAAGGTAAGTATATGGTCTTACAAATCGGCTCAGTAACAAAAAAGATGTACTCAATCATTGAAAGATGCATGACAATAAGGGAACTTCGATCTTGCCTCCCCAATTACATATTAGTCGGTTTTGAAATTTCTTTCTCTCAAAAAAAAACATATTTCGATTAAGCCGCATACTCCTCGATCATAAAAAGCCATGCAATGGTTACGGCAAACGGCTTCCAAAGAGGATGACGATTCTTCTGGAGGTGACCATATCCACTTATCTGCAAAAGAGACTTCGCAACATAAGAGTATATATATGGTCTTACAAATCAAGAGATATATTTCCATAAGTAAAATTTCAATAGCATATATTCCAATAATTAAAAAAAAAGGTCCGAGAAAGTACAGATTATGTACAGATTTTTTTAAATCAGAAATGGGGGAGGGAAATAGAAAATCACGGAGGTGAACTAATTTTCTTAATTTAAGATATTAAATGCGTACAAACTCCCTTTAAAATTATTTGTAATGTATATTTTTCTGAATTTTATATGGCGACAACGCGTATAATTTTAGAAAGCATTTCTGATTTAATGGAGTGTGTTAACAACATTAGTTGTTTACCCGATAGAACAGAGAAAACAAAACAGGGGATATCCCTACGATATCTATGACCAAGCCAGATTTAACGTACATCGGACCAGAAGGAGTTGATAAGTATTCGAGACACATTTTATACGATATTAAAAATGAACCAACGCGGGTTAAGGGCTAGTTTCTTCATACAACACTGATTAGTTCCCGGTGGACTTCCAATATTAGCATTATTGCAAATCATAGGGCTATTTTGACATGTTAGTGGGAACCTTCTAATTGGTGCCTGCTCCGCCTTACGATCGACAAGGATCTTACTTACACCTCGTAAGCACAGTTTTGCATGTTCAATGCTTTCCATATTGAAGTACTTAATAGAAGCTGCTAGCATGGCTGCGTAATATTCATCAATTGCACCATTATAATTACCTTTTTGTCCTCTCATTGGCATTACGCCATTATAATTACATTGATGTCCTCTCATTGGCATTGCACTGGTTACATCAATGACCAAAGTCATAATTGTAATAGGATCAGTACGAAGAACAGATGTGTCTGTTCATGGTGATGAATACAGAAGAGCACCAATTTAGCTTCGAATAAAGTTTAGGAGAAGGGTCGGACAAGGAAAAGGTATTGAATAAGCTTATTAGAAGAGAGGACTCTGGAAATTAAGAGAAAGGATGGAGATGAAAATGGGTGCATATGGTATATATACAAAGAATTTTACGGGGGAAGTAGGCTCATGTTCGACTTTTAAGGAGGATGTGGAAAATACACAGTACTTAAAGAACTCTGGGGTTTTAGTTCGGTATGGTTCCAAGTCAACCAAAATTTATATGTTGAAAAGATATTCTTCACCAGCGCAAATCTATGCACATGATTTCAGATCACACTACAAGACTACCTTTAGAGTCGAAAAAAAGCGTACGCTATATTTCAACAATCAAAAGGTACGATCTCCAACTTTTAGTTTTAACCCTAGTTTTAATCATTAGCATTTCACGACTTCTGGAAGCACCGAGGTATATATCTGCCTTTTAATCTGAAAGTCATTGAGCCAACTTGAGTTTGGCAGTACTTTTTTATTATGAACTTCTTTGACAGTACTGTATCGACGTATATATATGTTTAAATTGTGCTTGCTAATTCGATGTTGTCAGTTGCCTGTAATTTTTTGGTTGTTTTAGCTGTTGAAACTTAAAACCAAGTGGCAATGACAGTATAACTTCCTTAAATTTTGTAGCTTTTGGATTACAGAAATTTAGAAAAATAATAATCTTAAATTTTAGCTTGTGCAAGTATAGTCGAATCAATAAATTCCATTATTTTGAATAAGAGTTACAGAGTTTTGAATAATTTTTTGATTAATCCTAAGTCTAATTAGTCAAAAAAAGGAAAAAAGAAAAAGAAAAAACTCTGGCACAGTATTATTTTCTTATTCGTTTCTCATTAGTTCGCAGTCAGTATTTGAGCAACATTGTAAATATTTTGCTCCATGCTGCTTACCCACCAAATTTCTTGTTATAAATAACCTACTCTGACCCTTTGATGATATACACTTTGTTCGAATGTTTGGTGTAGCACACCAAAATTATAAGTAAAAGATGGACTTCCTTGTGCGCATTATTTTTCAAACAAATTTTTTTCCGAAAGAGACTGAGTCTGACTTTGGTGAAAAGCTAGATTAATTAGGTCACGAACTGGTTCCCTAAAGTTTATATATTCCCATTCCTTTTCTAGGAAAATATTTGTCACCAACCAAGTGGATATAATTCTTATTAATTTTCGTGACAATTTTCCGCGTCCAAAAATTGTACTGAAAACTATGGCCTTTCATTTCTTTGGTTGAATCTTCAAAAAGAGTAAAGCCAGAATATTTTAGTAGTGGGTGTTACCATTGAAAAGATGAGGGTACCTAAATACACCACAATCTTTAATGTATCCACCTATAAGTCCTCTTACCGAAAGTGATTGTTTATGGACAAAGTCGAGACAATACTACAAATCGGTATTCACACTTTGTGTGATCGTCTATGGATACGAAATCGAGACAATGCAACAATCAAAGTGTGATTACTTTATAACAGGTTCGGACTTAACCAAACTCTATAGGATCACTATCAAGTAATACGGAGTTAACGTTTGTGTAATTTACTTTAAATTATAATAACAACAATTATAATTGCGGAAAGGAAAAGTAAATGACACAACAAGATTTTGTTAACGAGGAAACCGCAAATGCAGAAAAACCCCAGGACTTAGTCCAGAATTGAATACTCTCAGAATTAAGCCGTTATACAAAATCTAAACCAACTTCGTATAGTTGAGACCAAGCAACTAAACCTAGTTCACTTAGTCTCTTCAGAATCCATGCGCTTCTGACATTCAATAAGTGCACGCACTGGAACAATTCCTTTGGATCGTATTCCAAACAGTAAAGGAACAACAAATATGTTTGCTAACAACTCTCTTGATTCTTTCAGGTGAAGATATCTCAAGTCATATGCAAAGGCTCTTCCGTTTAACAAATAAACTCCTTTGCCTGGTCAGATAATTTTATCCAACAACTACCGAAGTAGCAGAGTTTAGATTTGAAATCAATCAATATAGATTCAAACAAGAAACTATAAGGTGATGTCAATCTTACACAACTAATCAATCGAATAAATCCGATTCTAGTTGGATCCCAGCCGATCAAGTTTGTGCACACCCAAAGATATAGAAACCAAATAAGAAATCTTCTTTGTCTTCAAATCTTCTTTAATCTCCAATAAACACCTGCACAACACCACTTGAATCTCTTGTGATCAATCAGACATAGAACGGATTCTGCTAACAATGGATTATCACAAAATGTCTTTAGATCTACAAACAGTTCTAAAGATCCCATCGACACTTCGATATAGTTTGAGTGAATCTTATATCAGAAGAGAATATTCTCAAGAATAAACAAACTAGGTGCAATCAAAGTTCAACAACCGTTAGTCAATCAAATCAATCGAAAACTAAAATAAACTGCAATTATCTAGTTTACCACCAACGGTACTCTTAGAGCTTCTTGATTCCACAGAAGTCTTTAAACGAGCGGTCGTAAGGGATTTCGCCTAATTAGGGTACTTTCCTCTCCGGATAGACGGCTCCACCAGAAACAACTAAAAGATGAAGTTTGCCTGGCTCTTAGGATAGTTTGCTAGAAATGCAAACTTGGGTGTTTATAGACCAAGGATGTTTGGACACCAAGGAATTTCCAAAACCGAATATTCTCAAGATATGCAATAAATGCTCAAAATCGGTTTTCATAATTCCTAAAAATGCTTTGTCCAATATTTCTGAAATCTCTCAATAGAAAATATCTAGTTAGTAAATGCACATTACCAATTTTTATTTTCTAGAGATATGCATTTAATTGCTGGTAATTAAAGCATATAAAACTAACAACCTTAATTAAAAGATTCTTAATTTATTTCGGACCGGGATCTCCTTGAGTAATTAAGGAATATCTTTGAACAATAAAAAATAAGAGTTACTGATTATGTTCAAAGTATGTTGACATCTTTTCTTTGTAAATCCTCTTTCAAAATTACAATCTTGGAATCGATTATACCACACTTCCAAACAAGTTTAGAATTGGTTCATCTGTATTCCAAGACAACTATGTGATTGATCAAATATCAATTCACTAATCATGGGTTCACGGTTTTACCAAACACAAGGATCGGTTCTACCTCAATATGGTTTGCTTGTGATCGAACACACAAGTTACCAGGACCGGTTACATCAGTTACCAGGGTCGGTTACGTCAATTACCAGGACCGGTTACCATATACTCATGGTATTACTTGTGATCGGTTACAAGTCACTAGGATCGGTTACACCAATTACCAGGATCGGTTACACCAATTACTAGGACCGGTTACACGAATTATCGATTACACAACTCTTTTGTGATCGGTCACACCAATTACTAGGATCGGTCACACCAATTACAAATATCGATCATACCATCTCAGGTGATTACTTAGGATCGGTTATACTAATAAAAGTCATACCAAATCATAAGTCAGGCATTGTGATTAGTTATACCAAAATACATAACAAGTTATGATCGGTTCTACTAACTCACACATATTGGTAATCCAAAGATATGCAATGAATAACAATACCAATAAGCCTAGCGATTTCCCTTTCGATTCATAAAACAAGTTCATGAATGTACTTCGTTTAAACAAATGTAAACCTTGTTTCCTAGGATGAAATCTTCACCTTTACCCACACACATAATCACAATAGCATTCATACGATTATGTCGATGTCATATATACGAAGTTCAGAAGATAAGCGTTATATTTCGTATCATAATTTCTTAATACTATGATCATTTGATCATGTCTCACTACTAGAGTATAATCATTCACAGCTTCGCAGTTATGTTTTCAATATAACACGACTTGAAAGATACGTTAGGAATGAAACAGTTCAAGTCAAATATTACTAACCTCAATAGGAAGGATGATGTCGTCATTGTAGCTTGTTACTTCTTCACATTCTTCGGGTCTTCGAGTAATACTTGTATTTCTCATAATCCTAGAATTTGTAGTCTAACCTATACGAAGTTGTCTCCAGTACATAATCAAGCGACTCTTAGATGAGTTTTGATTCACTAAAATATGACAACCAAACTTGACACACCAACGCTTGGTGGGTTCAACCGATCTATGCTCTAACAACCGTCCAACATTGGATGTTGAATTTCCTCAGTGAATATAAAGGAATTAAGGATGCGTAGATGTCGATTCTAACATATTAAGCTCTAAAAAACCAAGGTGATACTATTTTAGTTACAAAAACACATCCCATATCATTTGGGATAAATGAAAACATATCCAATTAAAATGGAACAAAAACCCTATTTAAATTCAAGACGGTTAAATTTAGTTTTAATCAGATTTTATAATTCCAAACTTGCCCTGACCCATATATACACGATCTTTAAAATATGAATTTTGGCGGAAACAAAGATCGTATTTGCGGAGAGGATTTGAGATCTTCTCTACCGGAATCATATTTGAAATCAAATATTTAGATTTTAGGGTTCATATATATCAGATTTACACCAATTGCGTCGATAATTTCAATTCAGAAACTATTCTTATCTCATTCTACGGTTTGATTTCATATCTGATCATCTCAGAAACTAATTTTGAGATCTCTTTTTCGTTTCAGTTTAGCTGAATTACAGAAGAGATCGTAGATTTCAATCCTTCGAATTGTTTCTGAAGAGTGATTTGTATTGTTGGAGAAATTGAACGGTTTTCCGTTCTCATCATCTTTTCAGATTAATCGAAGAAAATAACAGAAGTAACAGTTTAATCCTTCGAATCGTCATGTTAAGTCTATCATCTTTCGATTGAGTAGTTGGATCATATTCATTAGGAACGCAAATTCGATTTTCAGGTATTTTTACTGATTTGATTTGTTTATTGATTTTTTAGTTGATTTCATTAGATAAGCTACAACAATGTTACACTTTTTCTTTGTTGTTCATATTGAAATCTATTTGCTTGTGTTGATTATTTGTTTCTGTTGTTGTTCATGTTGAAATCGATATGAATGGAACTTTTTTGGTTCCATGTTTAAATTGAGTGAAACCATTTTTGGTTCCATACTTTTCTTCTAGATGTGGACTATGTTGTTGCAGCTATATGTCATAATGAAGCTTCGTTGTTGTTTCGTATTGGTTTACGATCAACTCTTATGGAGTTAAAGGATAATATTTGTTTGAATTGGGTTCAATTATCACCATTCTCTATTGAAATCATTCATAAATTTAGTGAGAAGCAAAAGGTTCTTCAGTCTGATTTTGATCTCCAATCAGCGACTGTATTTTCTCTGTTTAATAAGTTGCCAACACTAGACTTATATGTACACCATAGAGGTGAGATTTCAATTTTATCATGTTACAGAGGTGAGAGTTCAAGTTTATCATGCCATAGGTCAGAAGTTCTACCTTTTAATCATCCACTAGTTACCAATGCCACTGATTATGATGACCCTAACGTAGTCAAAGAATCGTTGAAATCCGCTCGTTGGCTAGGTTTTTTAAGAGTGTTGAAAAAAAAATCCAGGAGGTATGGACCAAGTGCGTCGTGACTTGATGAAATACCATGCTGCATCAGGCTATGCATATAAGATTACAAGAAATAAGAAGTTGCGGATCGGTGCTTGTTGTGCTAAGAATGAGGAGGAACAGTGTAAATGGCACATGTATGTTGTTTCTTGTGATGGTGTCGAAGGAAGTCCCTTTATTATCAAGGAGTTAAATAATCAACATACTTGTGGCGATGGATTTATTAACATACCACATGTATCAAAGAAGCTAATAAGTTCCTTGATCAAGGATGAGATTAAACAGAACCAAAAGAAAAAGACAAAGGAGATTATGGAACAATTTACAAGAGAATATGGCTTTGACATAAGTCGTTATTATGCATACGCAGGGAAAAGATATGAATTGAATATGCCATGGGGAGAGGATGAGAAATCATTTTTACACTGCAATTGTCTGAAACCAATCCTGGATCTCGTGTTGTTTTGCAAACTGACGGGAATCAAAAGTTTGTGAGATTGTTTATTGCCTTCGGAGCATGCATCCGTGGATTTAATCACTATCGGCCCTTGCTATTCATGGATGCAGCACATTTGAAGAGTAAATATCTCGGTCACCTGATGGCAGCAACAGGGATGAACGGGGATAATGGTAATGTTCTGGACCTTTTTTCTGTTGGTTTTGTTCAACAATTTTTTTACTGAAACCTTTTTTCTGTTTTGTTGGTTTCATCATTTTTTTCTGTGTTGTTTTGTCATTTTTTCCTGTTTCGTTTGATTATTTTTTTTGCAGCTGAGACTGATGCGAACTGGAAATGGTTTATGGAAAATCTCAAGGAAGTCGTTTCTCCTCACCGAAAACTTACATTTGTGAGTGATCGAGGTAGTAGTTTAGTAACCCAAATCCATGTCGTTTTTCCAGGTGCATATCATGGGTGGTGTTACTGGCACATGACAAACAATATTAATGCATGCTTGCCTAAGGCCACCAAGACATATAACAATTATGTGTTGAAGTTGTTTGAAAAATGTGCATATGCAAATACACATGTAGAGTTTAAGGAGAGTTGGGATAAGTTGATGCTGGTAAAAAATCAGAAGCTACAAGATTATCTTAGTAGAGCTCCAGTTGATAAATGGGTTAGTGTTTTTTCCCGGGTTGTCGATATGGGGAACTGTGTTCAAATGTTGCTGAATGTTTGAGCAGTTGGATTAAGGAAGAGAGGGAGATGCCTATCGCTATCATAGTTGATAAAATACGGCTTAAGCTTATGGAAATGATGTGCACCCGTCGTGAAGAATCTGTGACATCGTTCGATAGGCGAGGTGTTTTATGTCCAAAAATGGAAATTGAACTCTATAACAATAAGATGCATGGTCGTGATTACAGCGTTACCAAGTCGTCAGAATTTGTGTATGAAGTTCTGATGTGATTTCAAATTTGTTGTAGTAAAAGGTTCGTTGAGACTTGTGAAGATTCGAGTTTTTAAATTTAATAAAAATATATACAAAAATATTAAACAATGGGCGAGAGGTACTGGGACTAAGGATTTAGTCAATCTTCATAACATAAGGTTCACTTATTTATTCTCAACAATTTTAGCTCAAGAAATATAAACATGGACACTATTTTTGCCAAGGTAGATTCTCAAAACATTGATTGTAAATGTTAAGCATGGGACATCAAATCACCTAAGCTAAGCATGACCCATCTAATCAAATGACAACCAATTAAATCAAATCATATTTCAATTAATTTTAGTGCAAAAGTCATAAAAAGAATAAAAATAAATTTACCCATGTATGAAGTTCGGCCTCCTCCGTCGCCCCAGTGTTGGGGTTTAGCTCTTCATAGAGAAAACATGCTCAAAAGATAGAAACATGGCTCAAAAGGTGTTTTTATTGAAGGAGAATAATAATACAGCGAATCTGCAACGCTTTTATGGCGTTACAGAAATCACCGTTGCAATGAAGTGTTGTTTATAAACGATAAACTGGTTCTGTTGTTGAAGAACGATAGTTCTTTGCGACTGTTTATGTGTGTCTTATGTTCTTCGTGTTCTTCAGTTCTGCAGCAGCAGAAACAGCAGCAGCAGCGGCCTGTAAATCTCTGATTCTCGCCTCCTCAAGCCTTCTCAGCCCCCCAAACTCTCGATACCTCTTCTCTGAGTCCCCAACAACTATTTATAACCCAACAGCATTGAAATCTCACGTAATAACTTCATATAATTCTCCATTATTCTTCACGGCCTGTTTAGGAAATAATTCATATTTTTGATTTCTCCACGCGTTTTGAAGCTGCCAAATTGCCATATTTATCTCTACCACGCTCCAAAGTGTTGCTCGAGCCAACAAACTTGCACAGAACTCGTTCAAACTTCTCCAAATCCCGTGAATATCTTTTCCATGCATGAACTTCCCTGTTCTCAACTCTTGGATTATCTAGCCAAATTCAGTCGAAACTAAAGCCCAAAACATGTTTATTAGGTCATATCACAACTACCCATCAAAAATCAGCCCTTGCATCTACCTCCAACCCCATCAAATCTTTGATCGAAATTCTGCCAGTGAATGAAATGATTTCCCGCCAAAACAAGAAATTCAAATTAAGAAGAAGGGGTGCCCTGAATCCAAAATGCGGGTGCCTTTAACAGCTCGGCTGCCTTGGGGTGCCCTTATCAATTTTGAGGATGCCTTTAGTAATTTTGGTGGGTGCATTTAACACTTTTTCTGGGGTGTTTCCGGTGCATTTCTAGGGTGCCTTTAGTACTCTATCCTGGGGTGTAAAACACCACTTTACGAGCCAATTTCGCCGCAAGAGCTTATTTCTCTAAAAATACCTACAAAGACATAAAATAACAAAATCGAATACTAACAATATATACAATTGAGACATATTAGACACAATAAGGCGTCTATCAAATACCCCCAAACTTATTATTTGCTAGTCCTGAGCAAATTTAATCTACAAAATAAAATCCTAACTCACTGTCGCAGGCATCGCGACTGCACTTAGCGTGTGCAACAAGCCTTTAAACCCCTAGGTTGCCCTAGTGGCTGAGTTATAGTCTCGGGAGGGTTTACCAGAGGTGTACCCACAAAACCTTTACTCCAGACCCTAGCTATCTACGCAGAACCTTGGAATGGCACTAAAGAACCTCCTTGGTTGGCATACTTATTGATTATGGGAGGAAGTACCCTGATGCGAAATTCCAATTGTTGTACACGAGTTTGAACTCAAACATACTAAAATTCGTATATAAGTGACAGAGCTCTACTCAGATAGTTTCACTATGGACATCAATATCCGGAGTCAACAAATCACATGGATAGATTAAGAGATGGATATAGAAAAACATAGATGGTTTTGATGTTGACTAGGTGAACGGTGTTTCTCATATATGTCTGAAGGCCACTGCCAAAATGAACCTATCCTAATGGACTGAAATACTGGTCTGACTAATATCAACACAACTGGCATATACAAGGGAACCAGTGGTCGATAATCCTAATTCTAGATCAACTCATCTGGCATATACAAGGGAACCAGCGGTCGATTTATTGAACACACATTTATTTTTATTTTTTTATTTTTTTAAGAACTAACAACATGATTAGATCTTGGGGATCCAAGCGCATGCTTCTTGTCAGCAGATTATATGGTAATACCCGTGGATCCTGCATTCAACGCTTGTTTAGGCGACGGAGACAGGGAGAACACACACATATTGCTATCCAAGTGTTAATATTTATTCCGATTGGTCTATTGGTCTGGTCTCTTTCTTCTTTTCTTTTTTTTTTGTATCTCAATCACTCTATTACACCCTAGCAGTGGTAACAACTTGAATCGTGAGCCCCACCTAATCACTTAGAGAAACATATTTTAAAAAGAAAATAAAATAAAAACAGAAGTGAAAAGGACTCAACGAGATATGGCGAAACTATCATGTTATTTCTAACACCTGAGCTCTGTGCTTTTACGAATAGACTCTTATAGATGTTTCCATCTACTCAGATTGGTTCCTCAACTCTTAAAACCAAAATGCTTCCATCCACTTAGATTGGTTAGTGCCATCCTTAATAGGCATAAATTTCTAGGCTCTGGAGTTTATTTATTGCAACTAAAAAGCTTTTCCCATACCCCCAAACTTAAATCTAACATTGTCCTCAATATTCTAAAGATGAAATTAAAAGCATGAACAAGGAGAAACAGTTACCATTTGAAGCAAAAGAGTTAAGGAAAGATATTACCGTGTTGCATGAGAATGGGTTACCTCCCAAGAAGTGCTAAGTTTAAAGTCTTCAGCCAGACATGGGAAAGGATTAGTCACCTCGAATCGTATAACAGTAGTCGGAATAACTGTGCGTCTTCAAAACCAAATTGAGCTAACCATAGGAAACAACAATAAGCCAAGAAAGTGAACAAGTATCGCATGACCTTACCTAGTTTCCTTATAACTATCGCTAACTGTGATTCAGGTTCAGGTTCTATGAAAGGGTCTAGATAAATTATTTTCATTGGCTGCATTTCCTCATAGGTGGGATCCGAATCATTAGGTCCTAGAGTCTGTAAAAACTCAAATAAGAACTTAGAATCACAAAATAATAACCTAAATAACTGAGGATCCTCTAAGTCAATCATATTTGACTTACACAATTGACCACGATAAAAGTGATGGTCATTCTTAAGCAAATGTGTCGATTCTAATTTCCTAAAGCATTTAGGTTTAGTCTCACAACTTAATATTCGACACATTTGGAATATAAACGTTCCCACAGTTGGAAGAAAACTATTTAGTGGGAAAACAAAGTCAATCTGGGTATCATAGCCTGGGCAAACCACATCAACCAGAGGATGGGTTTCTAACGACTTAACTTCTTCCTGGACATCATTAGGTTCGGGAAAACGAGTATGAAGGTAATCTTGTAAAATGGTCGAGGCACAGATATCAAGTCCTAAGTGAGGGGACTTTCTGATAGTTAAAGGTAAGGCACTAGGAAAGTGATAATCACCCCCAAACTTAGAGTTTTCAGTGTCTCTATCTAGACTAGTCACAATCTCCCTAATTTCTAGATCATCAGATTCTTGAAAATGGTCAATTGATTCTTCTAAGTTATTATCAGGTAGTGCATCTTTACTCATTTCTACGGGTCTAACTTCTTCATCTAAGACTATTGTTTCTAAGTCGCTAGACTCTAAAACAACATTTTCAGAATAAATCCGTTCCTCTAAACCACTATCGGCTTCGTAATCAAAAGGAAAAACTACATCGTCTAAAACGGTGGTATCCCTAATCAAATCCTCGTCCTTTTGAATAGGTGAATAATCATAAAAATTATTTGGATTTGAACTAGAAATAATATAATCATTACAAAGCTCAATTGGATTAATAGATTCCTGATCACTATGCCTACATATTTCAGATTCTTCATTAATACTATCCTTATCATCATAATAGTACGAAGATGATTGAACCTTATCTAAATAATTAGTGTTTTTTATTCTAACCTCGTCCTCTAAATTAGGCAAATATTCACCATTGATGTCAAGGGTAAAATTGGAAACACTATTTTGAATAATTAGATCTTTTAGAGAAGTTCTTTTCTGGGTCTCTAACAAAAGTTTCTGGGCCGACTCACATGATTTCCTGACATAATCTAGGAAAGAAGGTAAAGAAAGTTCACTCGTTGCATTTTCGTCCATAACTAAGTTATTCATTTCTGCAAACTTACGTGTTGTCTCAGCTAACTTACGTGTCGACTCTAGTAAAGAGGAATTATCAGAATTATTCTCGTAAGACCAATTCGTGTGTGGATAGTACTTAGGCTCACCATGGGATGAACCATAACCTTTAAAAGATTGGCGTTCCCAACTACTATTCCCACCATGGTCATAAAAATGATGATGTCCATAATTAAATTAAGGTCGATACTCATTGTATTGGCTTCTATCATACCAGTTCGACATTCTTAATTGCAAGGGAATTCTACACAATCACAAGCAAGGATGACTCGACCAAATCAAACCTATAAAATCTAGCAAACAACAAGCATGATGGCTCCCTTAGATTGTTTCTAGACCAGCTTCTATTCCTCCAAAAGGCAACTAGGTATCGTTTTAGCAAACCTCTCTAGATCGATCCGAATAAAGTGAGTCGAAGAGAAGTAGGGGAAGCTCTAAGGATCTTTGATACCCCCACCTCTTTGGCAATGTTTCCCGTTAGGGCGGCTCTAGTTGACTCACAGTAATCTTCCTGAACTTTTGAGTTAAGCTAATAAGATACCCAATACTTCCCTTTGAATGACTTTCCTACAAGCTCGTTACCCTATCGGTCTCGTTCTAATCAGTATTTTAAGCTTGGGTTCGCGTAGGTTATGTGTTCCTAAGGCAGGCAAGAAGAGAATGGTGATGAAATCCGAACCCTTATCTTGTATGGCCTGGCCTTGCCCTTTACTAGGAAATTAAAGTCCGTATTCAAAACCTTAACATATATGCACCTTAAGGAAGACAGTAAACCCGCTGAAAGGGGATTCGCGGGTGTTTAGAAGCTTACCTCCCGTACCAGACGGGCGATGAATCGGTTGTAGTCGACTCGGGCCACTGACTCCTGTGTCAGTGTACGAACCCGAGGGGGCCGAGACAATATCGTAATCGTCGTCCTTCCCTGCAAACAGTTTATATTTATTAAAAAAAAAATGTACCCTTCCGTAGGGTTTAAAAATAATTAAAGTCCAAAGTCTAATGTCCCAAAAATAAAAATAAAAATGTCCAAAAATAAAAATTTACAAAAATAAAGTCCTATTTACGATTTCTAAAAATGAAATCCAAAAAATAAAATAAAATCTAATTAAAAAAAAAATCTTCGACTTTTCTCCGTTCTTTTCGCTTTGTCTAGCTTTTAATCCTCCAGGTCTTTCGTCTCCAATTCCTCTTTGATTCAAAACCTGCAACAAAAAGACAAATACCCAAGAAACGTAAAAAAGAACAAAAGAATAAAAATCTAAAAACTCTAAATCTAAAAACAAATCCGCGTCGGCGGCGCCAAAAATTGATGTGATTTCAACTTTGTTGTAGTAAAAGGTTCGTTGAGACTTGTGAAGATTCGAGTTTTTAAATTTAATAAAAATATATACAAAAATATTAAACAATGGGCGAGAGGTACTGGGACTAAGGATTTAGCCAATCTTCATAACATAAAGTTCACTTATTTATTCTCAACAATTTTAGCTTAAGAAATATAAACATGGACTCTATTTTTGCCAAGGTAGATTCTCAAAACATTGATTGTAAATGTTAAGCATGGGACATCAAATCACCTAAGCTAAGCATGACCCATCTAATCAAATGACAACCAATTAAATCAAATCATATTTCAATTAATTTTAGTGCAAAAGTCATAAAAAGAATAAAAATAAATTTACCCATGTATGAAGTTCGGTCTCCTCCGTCGCCCCAGTGTTGGGGTTTAGCTCTTCATGGTGAAAACATGCTCAAAAGATAGAAACATGGCTCAAAAGGTGTTTTTATTGAAGGAGAATAATAATACAGCGAATCTGCAACGCTTTTATGGCGTTACAGAAATCACAGTTACAATGAAGTGCTGTTTATAAACGATAAACTGGTTCTGTTGTTGAAGTTCTTTGCGACTGTTTACGTGTGTCTTATGTTCTTCAGTTCTGCAGCAGCGGCCTATAAATCTCTGATTCTCGCCTCCTCAAGCCTTCTCAGCCCCCCAAACTCTCGACACCTCTTCTCTGAGTCCCCGACAACTATTTATAACCCAACAACATCGAAATCTCACGTAATAACTTCATATAATTCTCCATTATTCTTCACGGCCTGTTTAGGAAATAATTCAGATTTTTGATTTCTCCACGCGTTCTGAAGCTGCCAAATTGCCATATTTATCTCTGTCATGCTCCAAAGTGTTGCTCGAGCCAACAAACTTGCACAGAACTCGTTCAAACTTCTCCAAATCCCGTGGATATCTTTTCCATGCACGAACTGCCCTGTTCTCAACTCTTGGATTATCTAGCCAAATTCAGTCGAAACTAAAGCCCAAAACATGTTTATTAGGTCATATCATAACTACCCATCAAAAATCAGCCCTTGGATCTACCTCCAACCCCATCAAATCTTTGATCGAAATTCTGTCAGTGAATGAAATGATTTCCCGCCAAAACAAGAAATTCAAATTAAGAAGAAGGAGTTCCCTGAATCCAAAACGCGGGTGCCTTTAACAGCTCGGCTGCCTTGGGGGTGCCCTTATCAATTTTGAGGATGCCTTTAGTAATTTTGGTGGGTGCCTGTAACAATTTTTCTGGGGTGTTTCCGGTGCATTACTGGGGTGCCTTTAGTACTCTATCCTGGGGTGTAAAACACCACTTTACGAGCCAATTTCGCCGCAAGAGTTTGTTTTTAAAAAAATACCTACAAAGACATAAAATAACAAAATAAATACAAAATCGAATACTAACAATATATACAATTTAGACATATTAGACACAATAATGCGTCTATCAAGTTCATGCCTCATTTACACAAATGGTTGATTTGAAAGAAAAGACATGCTCTTGCAACCGCTGAAAAATCAATGGCTTCCCTTGCGCCCATGTTGTTATTTGTATGATAGCGAATGGAGAAGATCCTTATGAATATATTAAACACTACTTCACCACTAAGTCTTATCGAGAGTCGTATTCAAGACCAATTCATCCAGTTCCCACAGTTAAAAGGCCTGCGATAATTTCACCCAAGTATGTTGTTCATGGACCTAAAGTTTTGCCACAATCAGTTCGCCCAAGTAAGAAGAAAATGATTCCTAATGCAGGTTCAATTCCCAACAAAATGATGAGAACTTGCGGTGGATGCAATTTATTGACTACCCATAATGAAAAAGCGGGGGTCTAACAACCACACCAATATTTCGCTTAGCAATCTGTATGGACAAACTCCAATATAATTCCAAGAGAATCAACTAGATAGTCAGACTCAATCAATGGAAATATATCCAAGAGTTGTATCTCTGTTTCACAATGTAATCAGAAAATCAAACAGATAGAATCCGTGAGCCTGATTATTATGTGAAACAATTTGAACGGTACCAAATACCAATGTTCAAGTGTCAATCAATATAATCAACAACCAAAGGTTGGATTCTCTAATTGATTGAACCACGCACAACCTGTGATATTTATATTATATAACAAAATATAATAAGGAAAAGAAATAACACAGACACCAGAAATTTTGCTAACGAGGAAACCGCGATTAAAGAAAAACCCCAGGACCTAGTCCAGATTTGAACACCACACTGTATTAAGCCGCTACATACACTAGCCTACTCAAAGTTAACTTCGGAATGGAATGTAGTTGAGCCCTAACCAATCTCACATTGATCAAGGTACAGTTGCGCTCCTTACTTCTCTGAATCCCAGCAGGACTCTACGCACTTGATTCCCTAAGCTGATCTCACCCACAACTAAGAGTTGCTACGACCCAAAGTCGAAGACTTGATAAACAAATCTGTCTCACACAGAAAAGTCTATTGTATAGATAAATCTGTCTCCCACAGATAAACCTATAAGTTTTGTTTGATAAATCAAGGTGAACAAGAACCAATTGATATACCGGACTTATATTCCCGAATAACAGCCTAGAAATATCAATCACCTCACAATAATCTTAATCGTATGGTAGCGAAACAAGATATTGTGGAATCACAAACAATGAGACGAAGGTGTTTGTGACTACTTTTTATCTTGCCTATCGGAGAATAAATCTAGAGCAAATCTTAGAGAAGATAGTACTCAATACGATAGAAACTGCAAGATCAGATCACGCAACTACAGAGAAAATAGTTGGGTCTGGCTTCACAATCCAACTGAAGCTTTTAAGTCGTTAACCTACAGGGTTTTGTGAAAAAACTAAGGTTAAAGGAGAATCGACTCTAGTCGCAACTAGTATCACACAGGAGGTATGGGGATTAGGTTTCCCAGTTACTAGAAATCTCCTTTATATAGTCTTCAAATCAGGGTTTGCAATCAATGTTACCTTGGTAACAAAGCATTCAATATTCACCGTTAGATGAAAACCTGATTAGAGTCAAGCTAATATCTTTCAACCGTTAGATCGAACTTAGCTTGTTACACACAAATGAAATGTACCTTCATTTAGATATGGGTAACCGTACCTAAACGTCTACACCTTGTTGGCTCAACAATAGTTAACCGAAGTTAGCCATATAAACACTTTCATATCAAGCTTATTCATCTTAACCATAACTAGTTCAAATGACTCAAATGAAACTAGTTCTAGAGTTGTTCAATTGTTTATATTCTCAAAGAAATATACAAGACACAATTGAAGCAAAATCGATTTTGATTCACTCGAATCAAGTCATGAACATTATAGCCACGATTTGCAAAAGATTGCATTCCTTATGATATAAATGTATTAGTTCATGAACAAACCGATTTTAGAACATCATCTACTTAGGTATGCATACGGGTATGCGTACCTAAGTAGCCGGACCAAGTTTGGGTTTCGCCAGTACGCGAACTGGTACGCATACCATCCAAACTCAGCAGAAATTCTCGGACCTGAACCTTACGCCAATACTTGTATCGGTTTGCATACTAGGTTCCCGGACTTTCTCAAAACCAATAAGTACGCATACGGGTATGCATACCATGGTTCCCGGTCATGGATTACATATATGCACATACTATGCTTAAATCCATTTAATCTAAACTTTATTTCAATCATTGAAACATTCTTAGAGGATGACAATAGTTGTTTTCACAAACTATTAGCATCAAAGCTATTTTCAAATGATTGACATAATCAATACGAAACATTCCAAGTCTATATCAAATGAGATGTTACAAGGAGATTTTCATGTGATCATCTTTTGACTTTCGTCAAGAATATAAGATGAACTTGGTTAAAGCGAAAGCTTACCAACACATATTTCTAGAAATATCTAAGCGAGTTAAACTCAGCTCGAAATATCAAATGTGTATAATAGAAGTCTATATAGCTATACGACTTTTGTCTCAAATAGGAGATATAGTAGATAGACTTTTGAGTGATAGATGAGTTCAAGTCTCCACATACCTTTTGTTGATGAAGTTCCACAAGCATCCCTTAGTATTTCTTCATCTTCAATAGATGAACGCCGTGAAGTCTAATGCTCAACTACACTTTCAATCCTAATCCGAGACATTGCTATAAGTAGACTAGAAATCAAGACTTATAGTTTTGGCAATTAAACTTGACAACAAGCTTGAGATAGCAACACTTGCGAGTTCGACCGAGCAGTTCTCTAACAATCTCCCCCTTTGTCAATTTTAGTTACAAAACTATCAATACATATGGAATACAAAATAAATAAACTTTGTAGCTCTCAATCCAAATGCTTGATTTCCTTGGTTCTTCAACATTACTCGAAATCTTCGTCACTTCCAAGTACTCCAATGATTCTAAACGTGTTCAACTCAGCATCATAGTTTTTGAAGATCCGTAGCTATAACAATGATAAAACAGTTGCTCTCAATCATTGTTATACGGTGTCATAGTATTATTACACAGCATCAAAGTTCAATTGTATAACAACTTTGACAACAATACTATGGTGATATGTATCACTCCCCCTTAGTCAATACTTCATCTCACATGAAAACCACCCCCCCTTACATAATGATCCGTAAACCATATGTATTTGTAGTGTGAACTACACATTAATTCTCCCCCTTTTTGTCAATAAAAATTGGCAAAGGTACGAAAACTAGTGGGATCCTAATGAAATTTCCATAGAGATACTTCATGACCAAAAGAGAACAACATATCAACTTGTTTAGATGCCATCATATAGCCGAAGCTAAATGCATTCATCAAGGAGTTTATAAAGGTACAAGATAACTCCTACAATATTCCACATCCGCACTCTCCACAAAGATTTGGCAATTAAGAACTCTCCCCAATAAAATGTCATTCCTGAAAGAACAACAAGAGCGACCTTACTTTCACAAGAAAAGAAGGATTTCTTTGGACATTAACAAATCACATGAAACATGAATTTGTATCCAAAATACTCAATTAAATTAACCACAAGAGAACCCATTGAAAAAGCGGGGGTCTAACAACCTCAACCAATATTTCGCTTAGCAATCTATATGGACTAACTCCATGATATACTTACAAGAGAATCAACTAGACATTTAGACTCAATCTTATAAAAAGTATATCAAAGAGTTATATCTCAATCTCTTAATTCAATCAGCAATCACACAAATAATAATTTGCGAGCCCGATTGAATGTAAGAGAGATAACTTGAACGGTACCAAAGACCAATGTTCAAGGATCAATCAATTTCAATCAACAACCAAAGGTTGGATTTACCAATTGATCGATTAATCGCACAACCTATGATATTTACATTATATAACAAAATATAATGCGGAAAATAAATAACACATACACCAGAAGTTTTGTTAACGATGAAACCACAAATGCAGAAAAACCCCGGGACCTAGTCCAGATTGAACACCACACTGTATTAATCCGCTACAGACACTAGCCTACTACAAACTAACTTCGGTCTGGACTGTTGTTGAACCCCTATCAATCTCACACTAATTCAAGGTACAGTTGCGCTCCTTACGTCTCTGATCCCAGCAGGATACTACGCACTTGATTCCCTTAGCTGATCTCACCCACAACAAAGAGTTGCTACGACCCAAAGTCGAAGACTTGATAAACAAATCTGTATCACACAGAAAAGTCTATAGGAATAGATAAATCTGTCTCCCACAGAAATACCTACGGGTTTTGTTCCGTCTTTTGATAAATCAAGGTGAACATGAACCAATTTATATACAGGACTTATATTCCCGAAGAACAGCCTAGAAATATCAATCACCTTACAATAATATTAATCGACTAGCGAAAAAAGATATTGTGGAATCACAAACGATGAGACGAAGGTGTTTGTGACTACTTTTCAAATACGATAGAAACAACAATATCATATCACGCAACTACAGAGAAAATAGTTGGGTTTGGCTTCACAATCCCAATGAAGTCTTGAAGTCGTTAACCTACATGGTTTCGTGAAAAACCTAATGTTAAAGGAGAATCGACTCTAGATTATACAACTAGTATCACACAGGAGGTATGGGGATTAGGTTTCCCAGTTGCTAGAGTTCTCCTTTATATAGTCTCCAAATCAGGATTTGCAATCTAAGTTACCTTGGTAACAAAGCATTCAATATTCATCGTTAGATGAAAACCTGATTAGATTCAAGCTAATATCTTTCAACCGTTAGATCGAACTTAGCTTGTTATACACAAATGAAATGTAACTTCATTTAGGTTTGAGTAACCTTACCTAAACGTGTACACTTAGTTGGTTCAACAATAGTTAACCAATGGTTAGCCATATGAGCACTTTCATATCAACCTAATTCATTTTCACCATAACTAGTTCAAGTGACTCAAATGAACTAGTTACAAAGTTGTTCAATTGCTTAGATCTTATATAAGTATACAAGACACAATCGAAGCAAAATCGGTTTTGATTCGCTCGAATAGATTCATGAACATTATAGCCACGGTTTGCAAAGATTGCATTCCTTAATATATAAATGTTTTAGTTCATGAACAAACCGATTTTAGAAAGTAACCTACTTAAGTATGCATATGGGTACGCGTACTTAAGTAACCGGATTGAGTTTGTTTTTCACTTTCAAACTCTAGCATAAATTCACGGACGTAAACTTTCCGCCAGCATGCGTACGGGTATGCATACTTACCCGGATTTACAACAACCGCCAGTACGCGTACGGGTACGCATACTTTGGGTTCCCGGTTTTGGAATTTTACAAAAATGTGAGAACACACTATGTTTATATCCAAAGATGGTTACATGTTCTAAACTCTCATTTCAATCATTGAAACTTTCTTAGAGGATGTTGTATAGTTTTTATTCACAAACTATTTTTCATCAAAGCGATTTTCAAGTTATTGAAATAATCAACATGACTTTCATCACGAGTAAAGATGAACTTGGCCAAAGCGAAAGCTTACCAACACATATTTCGAGAAATACATATGCGAGATAAACTCGGCTCGAAATAGCAGATGTGTATAATCGAAGTCTATATAACAATACGACTTTTGTCTCAAGATAGGAGATAGAATAGATAGACTTTTGAGTGATAGATAAGTTTAAGTATCCACATACCTTTTTGTCGATGAAGTTCCACAAGTTCCTTGAGTAGTTCTTCGTCTTTGCATGATGAACACCGTGGAGTCTAGAGCTCAACTACACTTACTATCCTAGTCCGAGACTTAGCTATAAGTAGACTAGAAATCAAGACTTATAGTTTTTGAAACTAAACTTGACAAACAAGCTTGAGATAGCAACGCTTGCGAGTTCGACAAAGCAGTACTCTAACACCCATGATTAATTTAATCAGAAATGCTCACATAGGAAAACTTACGGAGCCACACAGAATTTACACAAAGATGTGGATCAGGGAAGACCAATACTGCGGAATAAACAAAGATTCATTCTATCTTTCATCACTATTTGCCTAGAGACATATAATAGACTTAATCTTTGTAAACAAGAGTTCATCCTATCTTCCATCAATATTTGCATAATGACATAATAGGCTTAACTTTTGTTGTCAAAAGTTCATTCAATCTTTTATCAATATTTGCATAATGACGTATGAAAGACTTAACTTTTGACATATATGGGACAATAATAGTTTACGGACGCAAACACACATATCCCATAACAAGTTGTAATATATAAAACCATAAAGATTAATACTGCAAAATCATCTTCCAAATAAACTTTAGAATTTAAATAAATAAATCTAAAAACATTACAAGATGAAAATCGTTGGAAATAGCTATGTGTACTCACAATAATGGTTATTCCAAACCCTAGTTATCGTTCTTAAAACACAAGAATAAATTCTCATAAGAAGTTTCCTAGACAAAAATTAAAAACCAAACAACTCTAAGACCAACACAACCGAACACACGTTAAAATCAGAGTTCGTGTTCAGAATCTTCACGGGTTTCAAGACCTTCAATCTTGTGACTGACAGCATCGACAGCCTCTTTGGAGGAGGAATACTTATTAAGACGATCCTTAACACGTGTCTTCATGAGAGCAAGGTCAGAGTTAACCTTTTTCAACTCAGTTCTTAACACATTGAGATCTTTCAAAGTATTAACAAGAAAAAGTTTTGCATCGTTAAACTGACAGATAAAGTCTTGTACAACTTCAGCAGAAATCTCTTCATCGTCCTCAATATCTGAATAATTTTCAGCCAATTGAGAAGAGGTGTCATCAACTTCTACAAGAGTCTTTTTCTCCTCTTCTTTGAGCTCGAAACCAAGACCCTTATCATGAAAACCTTTTGCAAAACTACAAGAGCCAGAAGGAGTTCCCATTCTTTACAAGAGAAATAACCTGGAGTATGCGTACTCTCCTAGAAAAGGCTGGTTATTTAAAGAGTTTCACAGGAAACAGATTTTAGGGTTTCCAATGTTGGTCCGTGACATGTAACATGGGTACCCGTACGAACACAACCTTGATCCATACCCGGAGAATACTCAGATAGCGAAAAACAAGAAACAAGACATTGTTTATACCCTAATGTTTTGCTACGTGAATAATTTCACAATTTTAGCTCAATAAATTTTACATTCTCATTGGAGAAAAATTTAGAGCATAAGAGTAGCATTTTGACATAACGAAACTTCAAAAAGAAATTAAAAATCAAAATCTTGACAGGGCCAAACACAAATACTTATGCAAAAATGTTTGTGAATGATAATCCAGCTAAGAACGAAAAGAAAAAAGCTAGAGAATCAGAAAACATCTTGCCATCAAGTATACCTGATAATATCTCACTCATCAGGGATTTTTGTGAGTGAGTTTTCAACCTTGTGATCAATTAGCACAAGTATGGGCCCTAAGCTCATTAAATGAAAGTTGTTTTCGGTTAAACCTCTTTTTCTTAATCTTTGGTGGAAAACCGTTTTGATGTGAAAAGTTATCATAAAATTCATTATCATCAAAATATGATGCATGGTGTGGATTCTTTCCTGAAGAATTTTGACTATAGGGAGTTGACAACCTGTTGACAATCTCTTTATATCCTTTAATTATCGCATTTAGGTTGTTTTCCATAGCTCCATCTTTGCTTTCTTCTCCTGGTAATTTTTTCACAACTAGAACAACATTATCTCCCTTTTTGACAGAAAAGCATCCTTGAGCTCTTCTTGGACGATTTGTGTTAAGGAGTCTATTATGCTCTGAACATTTGAGGAATACATCGAACTAACTTTCCTGGTAGGATACACAGGGTAAGTACTAAAAACAGTTGGTTTAGACATACGAATGTCAGTTACACCTTTAAGAATTAAATCTAAGGTGTGTTGAAGTCGAACAAAGGAATTGTCATTCAACCTGGATTTCCTCTTTTGCTCAACATGCCTTTTTGATTCACAAAAGAGACACACTTTCTGATCACTTAAGTGATTAAAGAGAACAGACTTAGCACCATCGTTTGGAGATTTCTTCATTCCATGTGATGTGGATATTCCTTGATTAGAGGAAGACACAAGCACATCTTTTCCAATAGGAAGGGATTCCGATTTTACTTATGGAACTGAATTTCTTACAGTTGAGACAGAAGCAGTTGGTATAGTGGACTCTTTGGAACATCCTTGAGTAAAGAGTTTACTCAAAATATATTCAATTTCCAAAGCATCCTTTTTGAGGTTCGCCTCGAGTAAGGTTCGTGATAAGAGAACATCGGCGAATTCCTTGCTAAGGGCCTTTGCTTTAGAGTCACGATCTTTCACTATACCGAGAAGAACATTGATATTGTTTTTCAACCGATTGATTCTATCAACCTGGATTCTAACAAGATTTAGAATCAGTTCACTCCCTTTGGCTACTTCCCTTTCATCAACAGAGTCAGACTCGTTTGAAAGGTAATTGGGGTAACACTTGTCAGTGCACGTCTGTTTCGTTGAAACACTGGTTTCATCTATATTTGAGATTGAAAAATATTTTTATTTAATAGATTCCATAGAAACAGAACTTTTGTTTTTGGTGATGCGTTTATCAGAGATAACACTATTGTCCATAGAGTCAGATCGCTACAAACACATACTTATGAGGTCTTAAATATGTTTGCCTGCTCTGATACCAATTGAAAAAGCGGGGGTCTCACAACCAAACTCAATATTTCGCTTAGCAATTTGTATGGACAAACTCCAATATAATTCCAAGAGAATCAACTAGACAGTCAGACTCAATCAATGGAAATATATCCAAGAGTTGTATCTCTGTTTCACAATGTAATCATCAAATCAAACAGATAAAATCCGTGAGCCTGATTATTATGTGAAACAACTTGAACGGTACCAAAGACCAATGTTCAAGTGTTAATCAATATAATCAAAAACCAAAGGTTGGATTATCTAATTGATTGAACTACGCACAACCTGTGATATTTCAATTATATAACAAAATATAACGCGGAAAAGAAATAACATAGACACCAGAAGTTTTGTTAACGAGGAAACCGCAAATGCAGAAAACCCCCGGGACCTAGTCCAGATTTGAACACCACACTGTATTAAGCCGCAACAGACACTAGCCTACTACAAACTAACTTCGGTCTAGACTGTAGTTGAACCCCAATCAATCTCACACTAATTCAAGGTACAGTTGCGCTCCTTACGTCTCTGAATCCCAACAGGACTCTACGTACTTGATTCCCTTAGTTGATCTCACCCACAACTAAGAGTTGCTACGACCCAAAGTCGAAGACTTGATAAACAAATCTGTCTTAAACAGAAAAGTCTATTGTATAGATAAATCTGTCTTCCACAGATAAACCTATGAGTTTTGTTCCGTCTTTTGATAAATCAAGGTGAACGAGAACCAATTGATATACCAGACTTATATTCCAGAAGAACAGCCTAGAAATATCAATCACCTCACAATAATCTTAATCGTACGGTAGCGAAACAAGATATTGTGGAATCACAAACGATGAGACGAAGATGTTTGTGATTACTTTTTATCTTGCTTATCGGAGAATAAATCTCGAGCCAATCTTAGAGAAGATAGTACTCAATACGATAGAACTGCAAGATCATATCACGCAACTACAGAGAAAATAGTTGGGCCTGGCTTCACAATCCCAATGAAGTCTTTAAGTCGTTAACCTACATTATTTCGTGAAAAACCTAAGGTTAAAGGAGAATCGACTATAGTTACAACTAGTATCACAATGAGGTGTAGGGATTAGGTTTCCCAGTTGCTAGAGTTATCCTTTATAGTCTTCAAATCAGGGTTTGCAATCAATGTTACCTTGGTAACAAAGCATTCAATATTCACCCTTAGATGAAAACCTGATTAGACTCAAGCTAATATCTTTCAACCGTTAGATCGAACTTAGCTTGTTACACACAAATGAAATGTACCTTCATTGAGATATGGGTAACCATACCTAAACATGTACACCTTGTTGGCTCAACAATAGTTAACCGAAGTTAGCCATATAAACACTTTCATATCAACCTTATTCATCTTAACCATAACTAGTTCAAATGACTCAAATAAAACTAGTTCTAGAGTTGTTCAATTGTTTATATTCTCATAGAAATATACAAGACACAATTGAAGCAAAATCGATTTTGATTCACTCGAATCAAGTCATGAACATTATAGCCACGATTTGCAAAAGATTGCATTCCTTATGATATAAATGTATTAGTTCATGAACAAACCGATTTTAGAACATCATCTACTTAGGTATGCATACGGGTATGCGTACCTAAGTAGCCGGACCAAGTTTGGGTTTCGCCAGTACGTGAACTGGTACGCATAACATCCAAACTCAGCAGAAATTCTCGGACCTGAACCTTACGCTAGTACGAGTATTGGTTTGCATACTAGGTTCCCGGACTTTCTCAAAACTAACAAGTACGCATACGGGTATGCATACCATGGTTCCCGGTCATGGATTACATATATGTACATACTATGCTTAAATCCATTTTTTCTAAACTTTATTTCAATCATTGAAACATTCTTAGAGGATGACAATAGTTGTTTTCACAAACTATTAGCATCAAAGCTATTTTCAAATGATTGACATAATCAATACGAAACATTCCGAGTCTACATCAAATGAGATGTTACAAGCCGATTTTCATATGATTATCTTTTGACTTTCGTCAAGAATATAAGATGAACTTGGTTAAAGCGAAAGCTTACCAACACATATTTCGAGAAATATGTAAGCGAGTTAAACTGAGCTCGAAATATCAAATGTGTATAATAGAAGTCTATATAGCTATACGACTTTTGTCTCAAATAGGTGATAGAGTAGATAGACTTTTGAGTGATAGATGAGTTCAAGTCTTCACATACCTTTTGTTGATGAAGTTCCACAAGCTCCCCTTAGTAATTCTTCGTCTTCAATCGATGAACGCCGTGAAGTCTAATGCTCAACTACACTTTCTATCCTAATCCGAGACTTAGCTATAAGTTGACAAGAAATCAAGACTTATAGTTTTTGCTACTAAACTTGACAACAAGCTTGAGATAGCAACACTTGCGAGTTCGACCGAGCAGTGCTCTAACACATAACCGACGTACATGCCCTACGAAGCAGATGTGAAGTCTTTCGATACATATTGAATTTTATTTTTAGTTTACAGTTCTACATTTTTAGTCTTTTCAGACTTCTCACTGTCTACAGTTCATCAACTTTCAATTTTAGTTTTAGACTACAATATATTGAGTTGACTTGGTGTTTTCATTTTATAATTTGTCTGAGAATAAATAAGTTTGATTAAGTTTGTCAGATTTTTTGCAGACCTTTATATTATTTCTGAGAATAAATAAATTTAGTGCAACCAATAGGTTTCATCATATTTTTGATGGAACCCTTTTTGGTTTCACCATTGTTTTACAGTCACTTTTCTTCTGCATCTTTGACTCACTTTTCTTCTGCATCTTTGACAACACAGTAGATGATGTTGTCTACTGTTTATTGGTGCCGCAAATAAACAGTACATCATTTATGGATATTGTTTCATAAAAATGAGACATCATATTTCCGTAGACATAAGCTTTTAAGGGACCATAACTGAAATCACACAAAATCATTTTTTATATAAACTGTAATTTTTCACCATTACAATTACTCGATAACCATTTCACAAGTACTTTAAACTTCAACTAAAACTGAATGTGCAAGAAGAACTGTATACAATCATTACAATTACTCGATTACCATTTCACAAGTAGTTCAACTAAAACTGAATGTGCAAAAAGATGGCGCGACATTGCGGGTATTAATCTATATTGTCAAGGAGTATCTTCAATGCCAACTTTGGTCTCATATTTTGAACCTTTTCTCGTATATGATCTTCACGAGACATGTTTTCATTCAAGAGGCTCTTCATGTAATATCAAACATGAAGGACACAATCATTCCTGAAAATCCAAAACAATGTCTCAAAAATGGTTACAAGTGACAAACTGAAAGTGTTCTGACATTAGAAGTTTATTTAAGAAAACCCGTAACTGGAAATTATGAAACCAAATCTGGTTACATCAAACAAACATTAAGTAAACACGCCAACATAAAATGGTTGGTGTGTTTACTTCCAAACATAGCTTACCCCATTTGTTGACAACATGAAGGGGTGTGCATAGTGTATGGTGTTGGTTGACTTGTCTTCAGTGGAAGCCAAGGCTTTGTAGTGAGAAAACTCTGCGGTTTCCATATCAAAATCAAGCAACATCCAATGGTTTACATCTCCAATTGTTGTCAACAATGGAACGAATAAAAATTGCACGTTGTAATATATCTTGTCGATGAAACCTTCTATTACAACATCATATTTTTTTCTTAATGAGTGACATGTCTGAAACAATACGAGAAAGCTCCTTAATGAGTAACAGACATGCAAGTTTGTTTTTTTTCTTAACGAGTCACAATTTTTTATTCCTAAAGAATGAAACCAAACTTGGTTCCATCAAAATTAACCATATAACCAACAACATTTGTGTTCTACAACTATGTTGCCTTCCAAAAACATTACATTAGAGAATTTCAAAGGAAACTTACATAGGCAAATGTGCTTAGAAACACAGCTGTTTTGTACTTTGGAGAACCATCTTGTTTCAACTATTTTTTTAGCATGTTCTTTTGCAGTTTCAAAATGTAGAACTCAATGATGTCTCCTGCGACGTCACCCTTTCTCATCAAATTATCCATCATCCTCCTTGATATCCGCAATTAAAGCTTTAAATGCTCCCACGCTGTGGACCTATTAATTTTGTTTTTTAAAAGCTAGTGAATGTTGTATCAAAGAAGGAGAAACAATGCATAAATTAGAATTTTTTTTTGATGAAACCAGTTTTGGTTTCATAAGTGATTTTCCACTTACCTTTCATTGTTCTTTCTGAAAAAAGTGGTCACAAGGGGTTTCTCATTTATATTGAGTACCTTCATAATCTTCAAGTTATCAACTGTTTTTAACTTCACCCCCTGGACTTCCTGCACCTCTTTGTTCTTCTTACTACGTGTAACCTTTCTTCTTTTCCAAGGTGTATAATCTTGCATTTTAATAGGTGGTTGAAACTCCTTCTGTCTTCCCTTATTCTTGTAATCATGTTACTCAACCTTTGTTCAGCACTGACGTCTCGATATCCCTGCTCTTTGCTGTCACTCTGTGACAGTCCTAAACTGAAACCATGTTCTTCATTATCGAATTCAAAAAAATCCTCT
The DNA here is from genome assembly GCA_023531105.1 of Papaver atlanticum. Classification (NCBI taxonomy): domain Eukaryota; kingdom Viridiplantae; phylum Streptophyta; class Magnoliopsida; order Ranunculales; family Papaveraceae; genus Papaver; species Papaver atlanticum. The sequence goes on from JAJJMB010007708.1 coordinate 16,984,923, forward strand.
GCCATTTTTATGGCTGAGTAATAGTATACGCTTTCAACATTTTGCTTCGATGAAGAACATCTCTTGGCCTCAAATTCAACCCGCTCGGCCACCTTGATATCCTCAATAGATTTTGACGAAGAACATTTATTAGCATAATCGGATTCCATTTGCCGAATAACATCTTCATCAATTTCAAACTGAGTTTCATTATCTTCTTGTTCAATCATTTGCCTCGAAGAAGAACATTTCTGTTAGAGCACTGCTCGATCGAACTCACAAGTGTTACTATCTCAAGCTTGTTTGTCAAGTTTAGTTGCCAAAACTATAAGTCTTGATTTCTAGTCTACTTATAGCTAAGTCTCGGATTAGGACAGTAAGTGTAGTTAAGCTCTAGACTCCACAGCGTTCATCATGCAAAGACGAAGAACTACTCAAGGAACTTGTGGAACTTCATCGACAAAAAGGTATGTGGAGACTTGAACTTATCTATCACTCAAAAGTCTATCTATTCTATCTCCTATCTTGAGACAAAAGTCGTATTGCTATATATACTTCGATTATACACATTTGCTATTTCGAGCCGAGTTTATCTCGCTTATCTATTTCTCGAAATATGTATTGGTAAGCTTTCGCTTTGGCCAAGCTCATCTTTACTCGTGACGAAAGTCATGTTGAATATTTCAATAACTTGAAAATCGCTTTGATGAAAATAGTTTGTGAATAACAACTATATAACATCCTCCAAGAAAGTTTCAATGATTGAAATGAGAGTTTAGAACATGTAACCATCTTTGGATATAAACATAGTGTGTTTTAACATTTATGTAAAAGTTCAAAACCAGGAACCCAAAGTATGCGTATCCGTACGCGTACTGGCGGTTGTTGGAAATCCGGGTAAGTATGCGTACCCGTACGCATACTGGCGGAAAGTTCACGTCCGTGAATTTCTGCTGGAGTTTGAAAGTGAAAAACAAACTCATCCGGTTACTTAGTGTTCGCATACTTAGGTAGGTTACTTTCTAAAATCGGTTTGTTCATGAACTAAAACATTTATAAAATAAGGAATGCAATCTTTGCAAACCGTGGCTATAATGTTCATGAATTGATTCGAGTGAATCAAAATCGATTTTGCTTCAATTGTGTCTTGTATACTTTTATGAGATCTAAGCAATTGAACAACTCTCTAACTAGTTCATTTGAGTAACTTGAACTAGTTATGGTGAAGATGAATAAGGTTGATATGAAAGTGCTCATATGGCTAACCATTGGTTAACTATTGTTGAACCAACTAAGTGTACATATTTAGGTACGGTTACCCAAACCTAAATGAACGTGCATTTCATTTGTGTATAACAAGCTAAGTTCGATCTAACGGTTGAAAGATATTATCTTGAATCTAATCATGTTTTCATCTAACGGTGAATATTGAATGCTTTGTTACCAAGGTAACTTAGATTGCAAACCCTGATTTGGAGACTATATAAAGGAAAACTCTAGCAACTGGGAAACCTAATCCCCACACCTCCTGTGTTATACTAGTTGCATAAACTAGAGTCGATTCTCCTTTAACCTTAGGTTTCTCTCGTGATCCTGTAGGTTAACGACTTAAAGACTTCATTGGGATTGTGAAGCCATACCTAACTATTTTCTTTGTAGTTGCGTGATCTGATCTTGCAGTTTCTATAGTGATTGAGTGCAATTATAAGATTGTCTTGAGATTTATATCTCTGATAGGCAAGATAGAAAAGTATTCACAAACATCTTCGTCTCATCGTTTGTGATTCCGCAATATCTTGTTTTTCTAGTCGATTAAGATTATTGTGAGGTAATCGATAATTCTAGGCTGTTCTTCGGGAATATAAGTCTGGGTTATCGATTGGTTTCTGTTCACCTTGATTTATCAAAAGACGGAAAAAAAAACTCGTAGGTATTTTTGTGGGAGACAGATTTATCTATTCCTGTAGACTTATGTGTGTGAGACAGATTTGTTTATTAAAGTCTTCGACTTTGGGTCGTAACAACTCTTAGTTGTGGGTGAGATCAGCTAAGGGAATCAAGTGCGTAGTATCCTGCTAGGATCAGAGACGTAAGGAGCGCAACTGTACCATGAATTAGTGTGAGATTGATTGGGGTTCAACTACAATCCAGACCGAAGTTAGTTTGTAGTAGGCTAGTGTCTGTAGCGTCTTAATACAGTGTGGTGTTCAAATCTGGACTAGCGTCTTAATACAGGAATATAACGAATAATTTGACGAAGTCATCATCTTTTGTTAGAGCATTGCTCGGTCGAACTCGTAAGCGTTGCTATCTCAAGCTTGTTTGTCAAGTTTAGTTGTCAAACTATAAGTCTTGTTTCTAGCCTACTTATAGCTAAGTCTCGGATTAGGATACAATGTAAGTCCGGGAATTCAACTGAAGTTGATCACGTACGACAGTACGCATACCCGTTCACATACTGGCGAACCCAGACCAATTCCGGCTACTTAGGTATGCGTACCCGTTTGCATACTTGAGTGGGTTAAGTTCTAAAATTGGTTTATTCGTGAACAAATACATTTAAACAATAAGGAATGTAATCTTTTGCAAACCGTGGCTATAATGTTCATGAATCGATTCAAGTGAATCAAAACCGATTTTGCTTCTATTGTGTCCTGTATACTTCTATAAGAATATAAACAATTGAACAACTCCATAACTAGTTTCATTTGAGTCATTTGAACTAGTTGTGATTGAGATGAACAAGGTTGATAAGAAAATGTTCATATGTCTAACTTCGGTTAATTATTATTGAGCCAACTAAATGTACACGTTTAGGTACGGTTACCCATATCTAAATGAAGGCATATTTCATTTGTGTATAACAAGCTAAGACAATCTAACTGTTGAAAGATATTAGCTTTAATCTAATCAGGTTTTCATCTAACGGTGAATATTGAATGCTTTGTTACCAAGGTAACATTGATAGCAAACCCTGATTTGAAGACTATATAAGGGAGAATAGCAACTGGGAAACCTAATCACCACACCTCCTGTGTGATACTAGTTGCGACTAGAGTCGATTCTCCTTTAACCTTAGGTTTTTCTAAAACCATGTAGGTTAACGACTTAAAGACTTCATTGGGATTCTGAAGCTAGATCCAATTATTTTCTCTGTAGTTACATATTCTGATCTTACTTATTCTATCGTATTAAGTACTATCTTCTCTAAGATTTGCTTGAGATTTATCTCCGATAGGTAAGATATAAAAAGTAATCACAAAGCTCTTCGTCTCATTCTTTGTGATTCCATAATAACTTGTTCGACAACCATATCGTTAGGTTATTGTGAGGTGATTGATGTTATTAGGCTGTTCTTTGGGAATATAAGTCTGGTATATCAATTAGTTCCTATTTACCTTGATTTATCAAAAGACGGAACAAAAACTCGTAGGTATTTCTGTGGGAGACAGATTTATCTATACAATAGACTTTTCTGTGTGAGACAGTTTTGTTTATCAAGTCTTCGACTTTGGGTCGTAGCAACTCTTAGTTGTGGGTGAGATCATCTAAGGGAATCAAGTGCGTAGTATCCGACGTGGTTCTGGAGACGTACGGAACACGACTGTACCTTAATCAGTGTTAGATTGGTTAGGGCTCAACTACATTCCAGTCCGAAGTTAATTTGTAGTAGGCTAGTGTCTGTAGTGTGGTGTTCAAAAATGGACTAGGTCCCGGGGTTTTTCTGCATTTGTGGTTTCCTCATTAACAGAACTTCTGGTGTCTGTGTTATTTCTTTTCCGCATTATATTTTTATATAATTGAAATATCACAGGTTGTGCTTAGTTCAATCAATTAGATAATCCAACCTTTGGTTGTTGATATAAATTGATTGACACTTGAACATTGGTCTTTGGTGCCGTTCAAGTTGATTCTCATATTAATCAGGCTCGCAGATTCCTATCTGTTCGATTGCAGATTGATTTGAGAAATAGAGATATAACTCTTGGATGTATTTTCCTTGATTAAGTCTGATTGTCTAGTTGATTCTCTTGGATATATCTATTGGGGTTAGTCCATACAGATTGCCTAAACGAAATATTGGGTATGGTTGTTAGACCCCCGCTTTTTCAGCTTTTGTTTCATCCGCAGCGGCTTCCATCATACGCCATTTAATATCGGTTTTGTGCGTCTTCTTAATTCCACCAAAATACAGAGACACGAAAATGTTAACCTTTTTAATCAGCTCTTCATCGATGTCTACTTCTACATCCTTCATCATTTGTAGACTAAAAATCACAGCAAAATGTTCTGAAATGGTCTTCAGTATCATTTCCTTTAATCTCGTTACTCTGAAACAATATGGAAGCTTACCATCATTTCTTTGTTCAAGTGTATTTAAAACCTTCATGATGGATTTCGTCTTTTTCTTTAGCTCATATTCTTTAAATACACCATCAAAGAAGGGCTCGAAGAAATGCCAGAATGGACATGATAAAAGAGCCTTCATATGTAGTTCTTTGTTGTGTATCAAAGCCTTTATTTCAGCTGCTACCGCGCACAAATGATGCAACGAGCACCTGTATGACTCTGTTTCTCTTCTTTTTTTTCCCTGTTGTTAAGCCATATGTAAACTATAAGTACTAACAAAATTCAAGCATATCTATGATATAAAGGGATATTATGAAACCAAATTAATTCCAACTCGCAGCAAATTCAAGAGTAGTCTATAAAAGTATTATGTACGAATAAATCAAACAAACACATGGTTATGATGAAACCAAAGTAAAAAATTGTGTAAGCAAATATAGTTACATCAAACAAACTCATGGTTATGTAAGAATACAACAAACATCACCAAATCCAATTCCGATGGAACAAATTTGAAAAAAAATATGAAAAGTGATGAAACCAAAAAGCGTTTTATCAAAAAGACCAGATTATACCTTAGCAAACATTATCAGTTATGGTGGAACCAATTTAACAATTGGAAAATGATGAAACCAAAAATGGTTTCATCAAAAAGACCAGATTATACCAGCAACACCAAACCATCAAAATGATAAAACCATATGTAAACTATAAGTACAAACAAAATGATGAAACCATAACCGTATGTGTTGATTAATTCTGATCATTTTACCAGATTAATCCTAAACCTAACAAATGAAACCTAAAAAATTGAAAGATTAAACCTAGACCAAACAGAAAACCTAAACAAAACTGATTTTAGCATCCAAAACAAGAATAAACTAACACTGCCGAACCAATACAAGGGAAGAATGATGAAACCAAAAATGGTTACATCAAATCTGACCAGAATTAATCAACCAAAAATTTGACAAAGTGAAAAATAATGCAACCAAAATAGGAACAACATGATATGAACCCTTAATAAGTGAATCATAGATGAAAATGATGGAAACCAATTTTGGTTTCATTAAAGAAACCATTGAAAAAAATCGATTATGAAACTATAGAAACCTAAGTATGAAACCTAATTTATGCAAAATCAGTGACGAAACTAAATCACTAAAGATGTAGAATAGTGAAACAACATCACTGGTTAACATATTCGTTGAAGAAAAATGAAATCACTAAAGAACATCTGAAGAACAATAAAATCGATGAAATAAAATCGACGAAACCACTAAATAAAATCTAAATTGGGTTATGATTTACCTTCTGGAGATTGTTTGACCACTTTTTTAATATTTTTCTTCATCTTTTCATCTTGCTTTTTCTATTGCTTCTTCGCCATTTATGTCAAAATAAAAATGAAGCTTAAACCTAATTTTGTAGAAGAAGGAACCAAAATTGGTTTTAGATCTAGGTTTATGGTTTCTGGTTTCTGAGGGAAGAGAAGAGAAGGCTTAGAAGAGAAGAGAAGGTTTACTCGAAATTAGACGGTATAAGATTTTATTGAGGTGCAGAAATTTTTGTGGGCTGAAATATATGTAAGGGTGATTTAGACAGTTTAGGTTAAATGGGATTTTTGGGTTGAATTTATTTTGATGGGTCTATTTTAGATGGATAGTGACCCCATAAGGGCTGTAACGCGCGCATTAAATATCTATTCTATTCATTCACTAATGAATTGCCCTTAATTGTTGTACTCCAAGTCCAACTGCCTTTTAAGAGGTTGTTCTAACCTTAAAATAACACTAGAATCTGTATTTAATGTATCCCACCAAGAACAATGTTCATATTACGAGTAATTATCAATTTCCAAACGTAGAGGTATCAAGCGACAAGATTTTTCTATTATTTAAGCCAGTGATCATATATATATCGGGGGAAAAATTGTTTCGTCCATTTATAGTTGGGACCACATCAGTTTGGTCCACCGATAAAAACGCATGTTTTGTTTGGTCCACTAATACTAAACTGACCAAATCAACCTTACGAAACGCGAAACGCGTGTTTAGTTTGATCATTTTCTAGACGACCAATTGACAAGAAAAGCTACAACATTAAACACACCGAACACCTACCTCATCTCTCCAATCTTCCAGTTTCTCCATCTGTAACCTAAAAAATCATAAACAAAACTAGAAAGAAATCAAACGTCAACCAGCACTAAATCAGAAAAAAAAAGAAAAAAAAAAAAAAAAAAGTCGAGAAATCAAAAATCAAAACTCAAAACCCTAAAATAACAAAACCGAAGAAAAAATAGAAGGAAAATCCATAATCAAGGAAGAAAAACAACCAAATAGTTGTAACTAAAGAAGAATCAATTCCAAAAGAAGTCAAAATCGAAGAAAGGTAAGATATGAGAAGTTCATTTTTGATGTTTGAATGCATATTCTTCTGAAATTTTCATCGTTTTTCTGTTGTGACTAGTGTAGATGTAGATAAACTTTATAAACTCTAGAAAATGTGAGTAATGCAGATTTTGTATGCTATTGTGTTAGAGTTCATCTTGTAGAATGAATTCTGAACTTTTTTAGGTGTATTTCTGCTGTTCATTTTATGATATGAACTCTAGAAAATGTTAGTAATGTAGATTTGGATACTATTGTTGTTAGAGTTCATCCTGTAGAATGAATTCTGAACTTTTGTAGGTGTATTTCTGCTGTTCATTCTATGATATGAGCTCTAAAAAATGTTTGTATAATATAGATTTGGATGCTATTGTTGTTAGAGTTCATCTTGTAGAATGAATTCTGAACTTTTTTAGGGGTACTGCTGATGTTCATTCTATGATATGAACTCTAAAAAATGTTGGTAATGCAGATTTGGATGCTATTATTGTTGTTATAGTTCATCTTGTAGAATGATATCTGAACTTTTTTTAGGTAAGTTGCTTCTGTTCATTCTATGAAATGAACTCTAACAATGTTAGTAATGTAGATCTAGATGTTATTGTTGTTAGAGTTCATCTTGTAAAATGAATTCTCAATTTTCTTAGGTGTACTATTGTTGCTCATCTTATGAAAAGAACTTTAAAAAATGTTAGTAAGATAGCTTTGAATGCTACTGTTGTTGGAGTTCATTTTGCATATTGATCCTGTTATACGCAGTTAGATATTGTCGGGGTTCATTATCTAGAATGATCTCTGGACATTTAGATGCTGGTGTTCATTATCTAAGATGAACTCTTACATATTTTGATATAGTGGATGCTTGTGTAGTTAGAATTCACTATCTATAATGAACCCTGAA
>JAJJMB010007708.1:17002697-17031662 GCA_023531105.1 Papaver atlanticum
TTTGATGGGTGTTCATATTGAAGAATGAACTATGGTCTGGATGAAATCAATTTTTGTTCAGTTCATTACTTTGAGTTAGGTTTTTTACCATCAACTGATATGAATTACCTGTTTTTGATTACTAGCAGATCTCGTTTTTTGGTGGAAATTAAGTAATCTGAATCTCAGTTGTTGGTTCTTTATCCACTTGCTTAATCCTTGTAGCAACAACTCTTGTGCTTCAATCCGCTTTGGTACAGCAAATAGGAAGTCCTTGTAGCAGCAACTCTTGTGCCATCATTACTGGTTATTGGTTGGATCAAAAACAGGTAAGATTAGGGTTTCATCACCTTTCCTTCACTTATGTCGTTTTAATCGATATACGTTAATTTGCGATATGATTATCTTCTGAAATATGCGCTCTGTCATCTACGTATCTTGCTGTTTTTTGAGTTATTTATCTCCTTGCATGATGCATTGAAGTAGACATGCCTAGTCGATCCGTGGAGATGTCAGAGGATAACTATGACTGTGTTTCCAATGACGGAGATGAAAGCATGATTAAGACTACTTTGAACATGGATGACGAATTATTTGTGGTTCAGTATAAACCAGAAAAGTCTCCCCCAGGCCATAACTTTCATCTTATTGTAAATCCGAGAGAAAGTGATAAGATAAAGATGGTTTCTCCGAAGAACATCATTCGATTCTGTCTGCAAGGAGGACATTATGTTGTTTCAGTCATAGAATTTAAGATTGCTAGGAAAGCCTTGCCTGATTTTTTCGGATAGACGAGACATATGCTTGGTTATGACCGTGTCAGGATGATGCTCGACAGTGCACAAGTTACCGAGGCCATTAGAGCGTCTGGAGAAGCCTTCATATACCACGATATGCCTGGTATCGTGACTTTTCTTGCTCGATGGTGTGTTCCTACACACACATTCATATGTAGGTGGGGAGAACTCACCATACCTTGGAGGATGTTGCTGCTCTACTCCATCTGCCAATTACTGGTAATATTCCCCTTGTGTTTTCAGCATAAGAAACTAAGATATGTCCAGCTTTAAGAACCGATATGATTAAGATCAATGGCGTCGGAAATTGTTATTCCTAGTGGTTGAAGTATTGGTTTTCGGTGGAAAAAGATCAGTCTCGACCTGATGACAACACCCTGACCATTGCCGCATTCTTATCATTGTGGTTATCTAGGGGTGTATTTGAAGACGGCAGTTCCCAGTTGAAGGCATTCGTGATTCCTGTTGCAGTTAAGATGGCTCAAAGTGAAAAATTTCCCATTGGCAGTCTGTTTCTTGGTTCGTTGTATTCCCATTTAGACTCCTTAGTCACTGACAGCTGCATATCCAATGGTTATATGAAAGTGGAATCATATGTTAACACGCTGTTCATCCAAGCGTGGTTGTGGGAACATCTGAGCAATTATGAGCCTACTCCACATAATGCTTTGCAGAAGAAGGGTGTAGATCCTCGTCATGCCTTTTCTGAAGATAATAACGCGAGGATAATGCGTTGGTCCAATAAAATGCCACGTTCCAAGGTACGCCTTGTTGATTTGTTGGATAACGAGGCTGTGTTCGACCTTCGTCCTTGGGCACCAATTCCTCCTTATAATTCTCAGTTGACCACTTTTGTTGGGAAAGAAGACGTGATGTTGCAGTCTGGTACTAATCTTACTAATGGTGAGAAAACTTTTATGTTGAGTTGCACTCCTGGTCATCGTTTGTTATGCAACAAGAATATCTCGTGGAAGAATACAATATTGAAGTGCCATCAAGTTCAGAAGAATCATTGTCATAGCTATGGCGTTTTCAATGTAATGTACACTTATGCAAATGTCATACTATTACATAGACACTCACTTGTTGTTATTGCTCCCTTATTTTTACTTGTTGAACCACAAGAAGAAATGTTTTTATTTATTTATCGGTTAAGTATGAAACTCATTGAAAAAGGCACTTGAAGGGTACTTAAATCCAATGAATCCATTTTTTTTTAATGCACCGTTAGAGTGGAGCAAAGTTACCGTGTACCTGAAACATAATCTAGAATTATCTTACAATTTGGAAGAATATTCTCCTGTCACACGTGGGAATTAACCGGGGCCGGGCCTGCTAGTGACATCAGTCGGTCTCTGTTATCTTAGTACAAGGGGTATTTGAAGTCTTTTTTATCAAACCTACTTATAAACCCCTTTCTACACTTTGGCCGTTCTCTGTTTCTGTTTCCTCCTCAGGGTTTAAACCTAGAAACCCTCTCTCAGTACCAACCAAATGGAATCCATGGAGGCGGTAGCAGCAGATAATTATCAAATCGATTTGGGTAACCTAATGGTTTTTGACCCTAATCACCACTTCCAATCAGTTCCTTCTGACAGGTAAAAAAATCAAAAAATATATCTCTTCTTCAATCAATACCTTTTCAGGTTTTCGTTGCTCTTCTTAAATCACTAACTGTTAAAAAGAATTATTTTTTTCTGGTGGGTTTTGTTACTTAATGTGTTCAGTGTTCTGTGTTTTTTTGATTTTCTTTTTTTCAATTTTTTTTTTGAATTGTTTCTGTGAAACTAGTAACTAAACAAACCCTAAATCCGTTTATATATGTATGTAGAGATGAATTAGCGAATGAATGCTTGCAAAGGGGGACTGAGCTAGTTCAAGCAATTGCTAATGCTGTTTTTAATATACCAACAAGAGAAGATCTAGATGGTCCTATAGTTACTTTGCCTGCACCAACCACCAGGTTGCCCAGGGAAAAGCCGGTATGTTTGTTGATGAAGAACTAGTTTCTGTTTGCTAGACTTGTTAGCTGACTAACTATCATCTGTGCATTTTACTTTGTTATTGTCAGCTTCCAGTGCGCAGACCACCTACAGCTTGGGAGACCTTTGCTAAAACAAAAGGTTTATTATCCAATCTAAAGCTCCATTAATTGCAGAATCTAGTTGAATCATCATCCCTGTAATAAAACTAAATATAGTTGAATGCTTTGTTTTAGAATGCGGATCTTTCTTAGAGACTACTTGATATGCTAAATGTGAAGATTTTTTGATTATTGCAGGTATTAAGAACCGCAAGAAAGACAAGGTTGTCTATGATGAACAGACTCATTCATGGAAGCGTCGCCATGGTTATGATCGTGTGAATGATGATAAAGATGTTCCCATCATCGAGGCCAAGATGACCGATGGTACGTTATATATCTTAAGTTATCTAGTATATGCAAGACTCAATATTTTTTGGTGAACGTCTCGTACTAAATAGAAATAGTTTTAGGCGATGGTTTGGTGTATTTTGCTTGCAAGATGTTGTTGGAGTAGTGCGATATGGCGATTAGCTGTCAGATACAGTAAAATTAAAGAAAACTAGAATAAAATGTTGGATGCAATGGAACTGAATAGCTGGAATCTTTGCATTTGAAAGAATAATGGAATGATATATGAAAAATCTTCCTGACAGATGACACAGCCTTGCCATATCCAGGAATTCCATAATCAAGAGTAAGATGGGTGCCCTAAATTTGTACACGTTACTGCACTGACCACCTACTAAACAACTGCAAATTCTAGGTCAATCATTTCAGGATTCTAAGTTTAAGTTTAGACTTTAAGGCCCTTATCAGCACTTGCTTTTTGAAGTGTATTGGTAATTGGTCTGGTTTTTAACAGATCATCTCAGTATATTGTCAACTCACTGATGAAACCAAAACCAAAAGCTGATTATGAACTCTGAGTCATTATAAGAACTTGTTGGTGGTACTTCGAAATATTAGGTAATGTTATTTAGTCATTCTGAGAACTTGTTGCTTGATTAGTGACTGAAATTTTTGTATTAGAAATGTGTAAGGAATTTGTTGAAATCTTGGACTGGATAAATAGGCATCAGCAAGTTCTAGCTTATAAGCTAATTTGTTGGGAAAATGAATACTCGTGGTTTCGACATGAATACTCGTGGATTCAGTTTCTTTCTTGACCTGGTAGTGATGGGTGCTGTCATCATGTATAAAGAGTTATTCCGTTTCTTCATTTACACTTTCGCCGTTTCTTTTGGTGAAAAATGAATCTGCTGCTTTCGGTGTATATCATATACCACTATTGAAGTGCACTTGGATTTACAATGGCTGTCATATTTGTGCTGACTGGAGCATTTAAATTGTATATGAATAAAGTTTATATCACTGTGCTTAACGGGGAAAGTCAATTGGTGCTGATTGACATCATTAGCTTCACTTGATAGATGTTTACATACTATAATGGTCTAATAAATCATGTAAGCCTTTTGTCATCAATTCTAAGTATTCTGGCAGTCAATGCAGGTGTTTCTTTGGTTCTTAAACCATAAGTGAATAAAATATTAGGACTAACTTTATTTCAGCTGTAGGACAAATTTAGCTTTTATGACACTACTACCCGTATACTGAGTAGTGATATGAACTAAGCGAAGAAGTGTTTCATTCTAGTCTATCTAGAATCTAATAGTAATTGGTTTTCGCGAACTGTTCAAAAGAGTTTTGAAAGTTGATAGATTTTAGAAGTTTGGCTAATGGTGTTTTATATCTTGGTCTTTTTGCAGAGCCAGGAGAGGATCCTTTTGCCAAGAGACAAACAGAAAAGAAGCAGCGTGTTGAAAAGAACGAGAAAAACCGGTTACGGAATCTGAAGCAAGCTGCGAAAGTTGGTGCTCTGCCAAGGTATGGCATAGTTGACATAAGTTTGTCTTTAAAAACATTAACTTGTATGTTGGGTATCTACTGGATTTTTATAGAATTAGTAATGCTCAAAAAAAAAAAAAAAAAAAAAATCAGCACCAAATGTTAACACGTGGATCAAAAAGACATGCGATTGGCTCCAAATATCTGAAAATTATCTAAGTTAATCACATGGTGTCGTTTTCCTGGCTGAATTTAATATGGATCAACAAACTGAATTCCAGAGATACCATTATTTCCTTATCACTATCCACAATATCTGACGAAGAATTTTTGCAGCCATGTTCAACTTTCAGCAACATCATTACCTATTACAGGAACTCAATCTGTACAAAAGAAAGTTGGTAAGCATGAGCTAGAAAGTGTCGCGGGTATGGCAGCAACTTCAACCGCTAGTGGAGGAAAGTTTGACAAAAAACTACCAGGAGAAAAACCCCCAAAGCATCCTGGCAAGTTCCGAAAGGTATGTATATCAGCAAACTGAACGGTTTCATTCAACTATATATATTTTTTTCTTTTGCCTTCTGGTAATGAACTTATGGACGGTCACATGTTGCTGAATTGCCCGTCTTCCATTGTCTCTATTGTTTAGTTTCTCCCCGTTGCTGAAGGAAAAGGAATGGGCTCTTTGGAGAGGGAGCAGACTGATAAAGTTCTCAACAAGCTCTTTTCCAAGCACTCTCATGAAATATTTGACGTGAACAAGGTAAGCTGACTGTTGACCAATCTTTGACTTTAGGCATTGGGCTCATCATTTAATCATGCATAATATCAACTCACTGGTGATATCTACTTTTCAATAGGCTGTCAACATGTACAACGATAAGAATGAGAAGAAAAAGAGGAGTAAGAAGCAGGATGGGAAAGCATCACCATATGCAAACAAGTTAAAGCCAGCATCAGGGAAATCGTTTAAGAAATCGTCATCAAGTGGATCATCTAAAAAATCACCAGGTAAAGGATCGTCTAAAAAATCATCGTTCAAGAAATCTTCATCAAAAGGTTCATCGAAATAAATCTGAAGGTTTTTATTAACAACAATGAAATATAATACTATTGAGTATGAGAGGTGAAATGTGTGTCAAAAGCATAATTTATCTTGTTTAACGTTCTTTTTTCATTAGCTGGTTGTATCTTTTTGGTAGAAGTTCTTTTTATAAATACTTTGGAAGAATGCATCTGGCTTTCTTATGGATCCCTTTTTGCGAAAATTTTGTATTTCAGCCTAAGTTGATGAAGCAAAATACAGAACATAATTGTCTCAACAAAAGTAATCTAGAAACAAACATTAGAAATTGTATTAATTTCATTGAGAAATTTTCTTTCCTTGCTTTGAGTTCGAAGATAGATTCTTCACCGCTATTGCTGTCTTATTAGGGATAACACCCTGCATTGAGGTTTTTGATTAACATTTTGGTTGAAATGAATTCAGCAGTCACTGACTGCCTAGCTTGAAGGATGTGAGTGCTACGTGTACTAATGCTGCTCATGTTGCGCGGAGTTGATTCTGAATGTGTACCATTCCATGGTAAAATTTTGGAGTGTGGCTGCATTCAATACGAATGAGTCTCACTAGATTTGATCAAATTAGGTGCTGCTATGGAGTGAGAACATCCCCTCATTCATCAAAAATCACTCACATACTCATTCAAACGGATGAGTGGGTGACAGTCTTCACGAAGAGGTTGATCTTCTGCCTCGTGAGAAAAACTTGAGCTAGGAGGCTAATCTTCTGCCTCCCGGAGAAAATCTTGTCCTAGGAGGCTGATCTTCTGCTTCCTGGAGATAAAAACAATTTTTTTTTCTTAAAAATAAATGAAATCTCATTCCATAGCCCTTGCTCCAGCCATTTTTACTTAAACAAAAGGGTAAACACTACGTTGAAAGGCCTCGGGTCCTTGACAAATTTAATTTCCAATATTAAATAAATAAATAAATAAATAAATTTGGTTAATATTCGATGAAAAGAAAAAATAAATAAACGAGAATACAAGTAAGCAACAGCCATGATCCTATGAAAATATTTGCCTGAAATTTCTTGTGTACAAAATATTGGAACAAGTATGTACACAAAATTGTGATATGCTGGTGTCTATCCTAAGAATAATTGCAGAGACCAAAAGAACATGATGCTCCTATGGTGCAACGGTTATTGCATGAACCACAATGTCTAGGGTTATAAGAAGGATTAACGCATCTCCCTTGGCAACACGTTTCCGAGTACTTGCATTTATGGCCGCACACACCACAATTGTTTTTGTCTTCCAAGATATTCACACATTTCTTCATACAACACTGATTAGTTCCTGGTGGACTTTCATTATTATTGTAAATCATAGGGTTGTTTTGACATGTTAGTGGGAATCTTCTAATCGGTGCCTGCTCCGCCTTACGATCGGCAAGGATCTTACTTACGCCTCTTAAACACAATTTGGCATTTTCAGATAAAGGGTTTTTAGCACACTAGAAGTGAAGGATCGGCAAGGATCTGGCCTTTGTAATAGGCGTTTATTTTTAGCACACCCAAAGTGAAGGGTGGGCTTCATTAACCACACACATTCATTTTCAACAAAAAAGATTTCGAAAGAGATTGTCCTTGATAGTTTGGTGCCTTTGGTGGTATGTTGAAAGGCCACCAGATTAGGTGATGAACTAGGTCCCTAGAGAAAATATTTTCCTTTCTAGGAAAATATTGGTCAATCAAGTGGATAGAAGAAGAACTTTTGTAATATCGTACATTTTCGTGTCAATTTTCCGCGTCTGAAAATTAGTGCGGCCTTCCATTCCCTATGATTGAAACCCGAAATAGTAAGTAAGGTTGGACCATGGATAAGAATGTTGAAACTTTGCTAGTGGGTGTTACCGTCCAGCATTAGGATGTCGAAATTCATCTTTCCCCAATGGATAGATATGCTAACAATTTTTCATTATCTAGGTGTTTTTACGTTGTTTTACTAAAAATGAAGCTCCCTGAAGCTAATTTATTTATTTATTTGAATCACAAGATCATTTTTTTTTAATCGAAAATTGATCCACAAAATTTGTTAAAGAGGTTCTTTTAACCTTAAAATGGTACTAGAATCTGAATTTAACATCTCAATTAAATGCCAACGTAGAGGTATCCAGTGTCTAGATGCATGTTTCTGTTATTTAGGCCAGTCATCACTCATCATATAGATCACAACAGAGTTTGTAATACGCGCTTATGTTTTGCGAGTAACTTCCGAGGCCAAGTAATTAACATGGCCTTTTGGCGTGCAACATTGTGATTAAGTGATGCCAAGGGGGACCATCACAAAGTTCGCCCATCACGCTTTGCATGGGTTCACATCAAGTACCCCTTCTCATCCTTAAAGTACATGTATAAATATCGCTAGTAAATTGTTGGGGATTAAGGTGTTCAGGAAAGCAAATGCATGTATGACGATGATGGTGCGTGTATGTCGATGGTGGAATCCTTTAAAAGGCATCAAGGATAACACTCTCATCCCATCCCATGAAAATGGTATTGGCGGACTCAAAATCACAACTTGTTCGTAATTTAAATTGTGATTCAAGATTATCATTCGAAAATAGCTTGGAACAATGATATGTGTCATTGATGTTATTTGGGAATGTTTCGAATTGATTTAGAGAGAAATATAGAACTATTCAAGTAAGAGTTCCGCATAAATCATCTCGAGAAATTACCACCAAGGCTCCACTTGATTTAATTCATATGGATTTCTTTGGACCCATTCAACAACCTACTGTTGGAGGGAGGAAATATGCCTTGGTAATGGTTGATGATTACACCAGATTTACTTGGTGGCGTACTTGGCACACAAGAATGATACCCTAAGTGAGTTCAAGGTTATTGTCAATAGAATCCAGAATGAACAAGGTCGCAGACTAAAGAAAATGAGGAGTGATCAGAGAACTAAATTCAAGGATACTAAAGTGTTCGAATTCAACAATATTCACCACCCACAACTCCACAAGCCAATGAAGTTGCAGAAAGGAGAAGTAGAAGTATACAGGAAATGGATTGAGTAACGCTCCACAACAAAAACTTACTTCCAAAGTTTGGGGAGAAGTTGTCTTTACAGCATGCTACTTGATCAATCGTGTGTATTTGCGCTCACGAACCCTAAATACTCCTTATGAGTTATGGTACAGTAAGAAACCTAACTTACACCATCTTCGTGTGTTTGGAAGTAAGTGCTACATTCCTAAGGATAGAGAATAGAGAGGGAAATTTGATTCAAAAAGCGATAAAGGTATTTTCCTTGGCTATGCATCTGATAGTCGTGGTTTTAGAGTATACGATCTCAGAACTCATGTTATGATGGAATCGGAAAATGTTATCATTGACGACTTGAAAGAATTTCGTCATGATAACTCTCCTGCCGAGTTACCTCCTTTGGAAACAACTGAGAAAGTCAAAGAACTTCCAGAATCGGTGAAAGTTGTACCAACGGTTACCGATCCTGATGTTTCTGGTGACAAGACGTATGGGAACTCGTACCTTGCCCCTCTAACATTAATATTGTTGGTACAAATGGATATATAAGAACAGGTCAGATGAATTCAGTACACTGGTCCGAAACAAAGCAAGACTTGTCGCTCAAGGATATTCATAGATTGTAGGTATACATTTTCTCATTAAAAACCAAACATTTCATTCCCATAAGATGCTCTTCCAGTTGACAAATATTTTGGAGCTATATGGATCCTAATACCACAAATTTGTGTTGGAATATTAATGGTTCTTACATCCACTAATTTTTCCAAACCGAAATCCCCAACAACATCACTAAAATTTTCATCTATAAATACATTAGCAGTCTTTACATCACAGTGAATAATCTTAAGGTTGCAATGCTGATGTAGGTACTCAAGTCCACGAGCTTCCTTGCGAGTGGCATCACTCATTTTCTCTTAGGACAGTCTACCCGGTTCCTAGGATTTCACCTTTCTTAAGCGACAAGCAACACTAAGATTTTTCACAAAAAGATAAACCAAATGTAATTCAGACGGTATCGTACAAAATCCGATCAGCCATAAAATATTTCTGTGAACTGCTACGCTTACCATCTCAACCTCACCGAAGAAAGTTCGCTCAACACCAGGACTCTAATATCAGTCAATTGTTTGACAATAATTTTCGTGTTATCTGCAAGCACCCCTTTGTACAACTTTATGCAACCCGTGCAAGAATATTTTTCTCGCTGAGTTATAATTCTCGCCATGCAAATTTTTTTCACTACGCAAGTACAATTCTTCGACAAACTTCACTTGTAGCATCTACAAAAACTTCACTCCATCTTTATTCCCATTCTTCCACAAAAAGAATACAATAATTCCGAAGATAAGTATCAAACCTCCTATACATTTTTCGATTATAACTCCAAGGTTAATTCATTGCTAGAAGATGCACATAAATGGGGAAAATTCCACTGCAGTGTAAGTTATTCAGGTAAAGTTATATCTGGGAACTTTAAACAAACGATCTAGGTATTTGACCAGTTAGACAGTTTAAAGCCAATTGCAGCTATGGTCAGAAGGCCTGCAATTGACTCGGGAATACTTCCAGTAAGATTGTTTCGACTCAACACCAAGAATTTCAGTTTCTTTAGAATTCCAAGAGAAGATGATGACGTTGATAGAGTTGCGCTCTGCGAATCGGCAATTTACTCAATCCTTTTTTCATCTTTCTTCTTTGAATTCAACGTACAACATCTTTAATTAAGGTGATTTCTTAACTACAATCTTCAATGATTGGCGTTTAGTTTCTTCTTCAAGTACTCATAGTTCGTATAAATTAGGGTATTTCATCATAATTTTCATGGAAAATAATATGATTCTAGAAATGGGTTCATCTATAGTAGATCTAATTAATTCTTCTGATGAAAATCCATCGATTGATCTTGTCATTTATACTGATAATCGGTGTGCTGCTTGGAGATTTTCAAATATTGGTTGTCTTGATTTACTTCGAATGAAATTTTCTGATGCTGTTTTGAATCTGAAAAATCAGTGGAACTTGGTGGGTCAATGCAAAATGATTCCATTAGGGAAAAGTTTTTTTACTATCAAACTGGATAATGAGTGTGATAAAAATTATATCAGAGCTGGTAAATGGGAAGTTCTAAATAAAATTTTATGGATTCGAAATTGGATTCCCAATTCTCGTCCAAGAAATCATAAAACCTCGTCTGTAATGATTTGGGTTCATTTTCCTGGTCTTAGTTTGGAGTATTGGGATGAAAAAACACTTTTCACTATCAGTAAAGCATTAGGTGATCCAATAAAAGTTGATGAAGCTACACTGAATTATGAGAGTGGTTATTATGCAAGAGTGCTGATTAATATTAATTTAGCAAAAAAGATTCCAAGTAAACTCTGGATTAAAACAAAGTTTGGAGAATTTATGCAAGGTGTAATATTAACTAAGCCACCTAAGTTCTGCAATAGTTACAAAATAGTTGGTCATATGCAAGCTGAATGCAGGGTTAAAAAGGATTCACCAAAGGGAACTAGCAGTTAACAAGTAAATGGCAGTTCTCCAAAGTCTATTTTGAATGTAGTACCATCAATAGTTAGAGAGAGATTTGATATTTGTGAAGCTCCAAAGGGAGCTAGAAGTCAACAAGTAAATGGCAGTTCTCCAAAATATGCTTTGAATATAGCACCATCAATTATTAGAGGGAAATTTGATATTTCTGAAACCCCTATTACTCAAATTCACCTGCCAACAGAAACAATTCAACAGACAAGGGATACAGTTACAATTACTTCTGGAATGTTTGGTTCTTTACACAATGAGAATGATGAAGAAAATGCTATAACAATGAATGGGGATAGGGAAGCTCTTGATCCTGCAAAGATGTTACAAATTTAATTGTTGAGAAAAATGATGTGGAAAAGAGTGTTACAAAATATGTCAATGGTAGAGATGGTTCAGTTTCAGAAGAAAGAATACCTAGTACTTCTTGGTCTAAAATTATTCAAAACCTGGAACAATCAAGTCTACTTCTACTTCAGGTGAACACAGTATTGCTGTTTTAAAGGTAATAACTCAACAACCACCTATTAAATACGAATTTAGGAAAAATCAAGGTAAAATAGGTACTAAAAGCCTCCAATCTCAACAATGAAAATCCTTTTTTGAAATATAAGGGGCCTTAGAAGACCTTGGGCTCATAATAAATTATGGTCATTAATAAATCAATTTCATCCTTCTTTAGTTTTTGTTGCAGAACCAAAAGTAGTGTGTAGTGCTTCTTTTTGTAATAAGTTGAATCTGCCAGGAATGCAAAATATGGTGATTCACAATTCAGTAGATAATAAAAAGGGTGATATTTGCGTTTTATGGAATAAAACTCTACCTACTCCAACTGTGGTGTCAATGTCCAGTCAAATGATCACTGTTAGCATTGGAGGTGTGCTTATTTATGGTATTCATGCTCATGTTGGTGTGGTTCAGAAAAGATTTTTGTAGGCTAAAGTGGAACTAATTAGTGACTTGAAGCAGCCTTAGTTAGAAATAGGATATTTTAACTTTATTATTTCTTCAGATGAAAAAGTTGGAGGAAGGGGTCCTAATAGAAGAGCAATGCAGGAAATTACAACTTGTCTTGATAATTGTGAAATAAAACAAGCTCCCAAAACTGGAAAACATCACTCTTGGTCTAATTGTCAACATGCTAATAGCAAAGTTCTCTGTAATTTGGATAGAGCAGCCTTTAATCATTTGTGGATTCAAAAATATGCAGATTGGGGTTACAAAGTGGGTCTTAGAATTGCCTCTGATCATGCACCCTTGCTAGGTGGTTGTGCTAGCATCCCTAAACCAAAAAATCTTCATAAAAAATTTCAGAAAATGTGGTTGACTCATCCTGGGTTTATGGAAGTAGTTTCTCAATGTTAGTCTGAAGAAGTTAGTTCCTCAAATAAGCTGAAGAACAAGTACAAGAAGCTATGTTACTCTTTAATAACAATCCTGCTGATACTGAGGCATTGGATAAGTTGGTGACTGCTCAAAATAATTATAATTCAAAAGAAGTCCAGCTGAGTACTATATAAGATAAAATGGGTCAAGGAAGGTTCTGCAAATACAAGCATTTTTCATGCTAACTTGAAGATCAGACAAGCTAGAAATTTCATCAGTGAACTGCATGATACTAATGGTGACATCATTTCAGATCAAGGAAAAATTGCTGACATTTTGTTTAATCATTTTGACCAAAAATTCAAATTCAAGTCAAGGAAAAATTGCTAACATTTTGGTTAATCATTTTGAACAAAAATTCAAATTCAAGGAAGTTGAAAGTGTGAGTTATCTTCTTGATATCATTCCAAAAGTAATAAATGAAGAGGACCAACAAATGCTAGATGCAGTTCTAACTGAAGAAGAAATTAAATCAACAGTTCTTAGTGTGGATCCGGATAGCTCACCAGGTCCAGATGGTTTTTCTGGATGTTTCTATAAAGATTGATGGGAGATTATACATCATGATGTTGTTCAAGCAATACAGTTCTGTTGGGCTAGAAAATTCATCCTAAAAGGTCTCAACTCCAATTTTCTGGTTTTAATTCCCAAGATAGAAGGTGCAAACACTCATAATCAGTTTAGACCAATTGGTCTTAGAAATGTGAGTTTCAAAATATTTACCAAAATAATCAACACCAGGATGAGTACACTTATGGCTAAGCTCATAACATCTCAACAAGTAGCTTACATCAAGGGGGAGTATTCAAGAACAAATCCTATTAGATTCTAAAATGGTTAATGAAATGAAAAGGAAAAGAAGAGGTGGGAATGTAGGAGTAAAACTTGACATTTCTCAAGCTTATGACTATGTAAGATGGGAATTTTTATTACAAGTCTTAAGCAGGTATGGTTTTTCTAACTATTGGTGTCAATGGATAAAGATACTCTTTGAATCTGCTAAAATATTAGTGATGATAAATGGAGGCCCTCATGGTTTTTTCTCAGTTGGAAGACGTTTGAGACAAGGGGATCCATTGTCTCCTACTCTTTTCGTATAACATGTATTCTTAAAATGGTGGAAGAAAGTTTAATAATCCCAATGGTTGTCAGGAAAGGAGTTCACCCAACTCACTTGTTCTTTGCTGATGATGTTTTCATCTTTTGCAATGGAGCTAAAAGAAGTGTAGATAATCTTACTAAGATGCTAGAGGATTACCAAAAGGGTTCAGGTCAGATTATAAATAAAACTAAGGGTAAACTCTTTATTGATGGAACTTCTGAGCTAAGAAAGATACAAATTAAGGAAATTATGCATTAGTAATTGACTATTTTCCTGATAAATATCTAGGAGTGATTCTTTCTTCTGGAAGAGTTAAAGTCACTACAGTATGGCCAATGGTGAAATTAATGCAAAAGAAGCTAGCTGCTTGGAAAGGAAAATTGTTGTCTTCTCAAGATAGGTTAGTTCTCATCAAATATGTATTGTGTAGTATTCCTATCTACAATATGACAGTTTACAAGTGGCTTGTATCTATAATCAAAGCTTGCGAGAAAATTATAAGAAACTCTCTGTGGTCTGGTGATAGAGAAATTAGAAAATATACAATTATTTCTTGGAGGAAGGTATGCACTCCTTACAGTGAAGGTGGTTTGGAGATTCAAAGATTAGAAGTCATTAATAGAGCTATGCTTATGAAGATGATGTGGAGAATTATTAATTCTGAAGAAGAATGGGCAGTTTTCATTAAGGCACAATTCAAAAACAGAAAAGGACAATGGAGTGATAATTGGAAGCTGTCTTCTATTTGGCGTGGTCTGAAATGGGCTTGGGAAGCATTAAAAGAAAATATAAGATGGTGCATTGGGGATGGACATAAGATATCTGCATGGCGTAATACCTGGGTGGGTGATACTCCTTTAATAGAGAAAACTGTGTTTAATTCTTATGTAAGAAATAACTTACAAATGAAGGTGGCAGATATAATTCAGAATGCCATATGGAATGTGCCTCTTGAAATGCAACATCTTTTGAGTTCATTAAATCTACCAGAATTAGGTGAAAGGTAGGACACTTTGATTTGGACTGGAGAATTACAAGGTAATTTTTCTACCTCTTTTACTATTTCCATATTAAGACATAAAGAACCTAAAATGCACTGCTCAAAACATATATGGAATTCTTTTCTTCACCCAAGCATAACAAGTAATGTTTGGTAAATGATACTGTCATGGTAGAAAGAGGATATGAATTGGCATCTAGATGTTGTATTTGTGAGAAAAGTTAAGATAGCATGAACCATCTTCTATGGTATTGTCCTTTCAGTGTTTAATTTGGAATTGGATTTACTCAGTCGTTGGATGTAGTCTGCCAAAATCCTTTGATAACATATGGAATAGTGCAAAAAATAAAAGTCCTCTGATCAAAGAAGCCTGGATCACAACTTCTTGTTCAGTCACTAAAGAGTTATGGTTCTAAAAAAAACAAAAGACTTATTGAGGAAACCAAACCAAATAGCAGTTTAAAGAAGAATCATTAAGATGGTTTTAGAATGAAAGGAAATCAGTGGAATCAGAATTATGACCTTCAGGTAATTGCATTTTTCAATCTGGGTCCTAGGCAGAGTAAATTTCAATGCATTAAAAGTTCCTACTGGATTTCTCCTCAAATTAGATATACTCTTTTTTGTTGTGATGGGCCTCTTTTGGTAATCTTGGTGATGCTGGATTTGGTGTGGTGGTTAGAAATCATTTGTGTCAGTATTTGGTGCTTTAGCTGGTGGAATTGGCATAACAACAAACTATATTGCATAAATATATGTTGTAATGTGTGCAGTAGATCTAGCAGGAGAAGGAAATATGCAGCATATTATCATAAGCTCTGGCTCCAAAACAGTAATCACTGATTCATAAGAATGAGATGGTTAAAAGCAGTAAAGAAAATCTCTTCAATACAGTTCAGTCATTGTTTCAGAGTAGTAAACTTCTTAGCTGATACTGAAGAAAAAAAGGGTGCTAGGTTAACTGCAGGGGAAAGACAAGTGTTTATGTGCAGACCAAATTTCCTCCCAAGGATTGAAATTCCTGAGGTTGGATATTACAGGTTTTGTTAATTGAGAAATCAATACCAAGATTGGATGTGTGAAGCAATTTCAAGTTGAGTTAAAAATCCACTTCTGTTTGATGTAATTTTGGGCCTATGTAGCTGGCTCTTCTTTATTATCTGTTTAATTTTGGGCCTATGTAGTTGGCTCTTACTATTATCTCTTTTAAAAAAAAATAATAATAGTTGTAATCCAAAAATAAAAAATAAAAAAAACTGATATTTCTCAAGTCAAGTAGTTACTTTTTAAGTCCAAGTTTGTTAGGATTAATAAGTTTTCAAACTCACTTGGTATTTCTCCACTTATGTTGTTTCCTTGACGTAAGGATAGATAAGGTTTCCAAAACTCCCTTTTTAGGTGACAACACCCCAAAAAGTTGCATAAATGACAGTGTTAATTATGAGTGGCCGGGTCGGAATGAACTTTGGACCAAATGCATGGATCAACTAAAAGTATATCCCAATCTGCAATTTGAGAAGGAGTCGCATTTAATGATTCTCTCAAGGCATACAATGCCTCCCCTTGATCATCAGATACCACTGAATAAAGTAATGAAGCCAATACTACAAGAAAGCTAATGTTTATACGTACATGAAACTAGTAATTAGTGTTTGCACACACAACCTTTATGTCTTTAGCCGCATTCTTATATATTATTGTAATATTTATCACTAAATGTAAGGATATGTAAGATATTCCACCAAACAACACTCCGCTTTTTACTATCCTATGAATATTTATCTATATAATATAAAAAAAATCATTTCAAGATCTTCGTTTCTTGGTTTTAGAGAAAATACTTAGCATTTAAAATTGAAATTTGTTTTTTATATGAATTATTTTGAATTAGAGAATTTCTTTCTTATAAATGCTTAGAAAAATGGCTAAATTCATAATAATATTCGAATAGAGTCGTATTGTACTTGAAAAATTATATGATATTCAAATACAAAAACGAAGTTCATATAATGACATATTGATTTTTCAATACATGAGATATATTTTGACAACATTAAATGTTTTTTGTAATACTTATATAGTAAAACACAAAAGAAGCAAATATATTTGATGGTAAAAACAAATATTATATGCAAAAAAGTTATTCATATGTAAATATTCAAACACAATAAATTACGAATTTCGCATGTGTAATTCAAATACTTTATGAAAATGTAAGTAAATAGTAATTAAAAGAATTTTAACACGTAAACAAGAACTTATAATTTGTAATGGGTAAACGCATCGTATTTCGATGTTGTTTAAGTATACGAATAAAAATATTTTTTACGCCTCTTTGTCACAAAACCTGGAAACTCCAATGAGTTGTTAGAGGATTTAAACTCTAGTTACCCAAAATTGGAGGCAATTTATTGTAAATCTGCAAAATCAAAAAATTATTGTATTAAATTCTAAAAGATAATCCCGATGAAGCTTTGGTGCTTCAAATTATTTCAAAGAAAACAAGGTGGTTGAAGAAAACAACACGATGGGCACATCCTAGTTGTTTAAATCTTAGGGGAGAAAAACACATTGCAGGCTTAGATCTTCTTATGGATGAAGACAGAAAAAAAGAAGAAGCAATTATCAATGTATGATGAGGAGAAGACAGAGGTTATAAGTAGAGGATGTTTCTCAATTGCCGCATCTGATAAAACTTTCAAAGATCCCAAGTTCACTGATGAAGAAGAATTTTTTTTAACAACCAAGGGAAGCTAGTTCTCAAAGACATGTTTAAGGAAAAGGTAATTCACTCCCTGAATTGAAAGGTACCCTTGTAGTTTTGTAATTTTTGTCAAAAGCCTTTGCATATTTATTTTGTGTCAAAAGTCTTTGTATATTCAAATTCATCGACGCAAGAGTAAATATTAACATATATTTACATTCTTATTCAAAAAGGCAACATGTTAATAATTAAAATAAAGATAAATGCAATATTGACAGCTATAGTGAAACCAAGGATACAACACATTCATTTATGTTTGTTATTGTATGATTATGTAGTTATTTGGCTCTCAATTTCCTGCGTGTTTATAGTTTGGATTCTTTGAAAAGTGTATACATTGTTGCGCATAATGTTGACAGAAATAGAGAACCTATCATCTTGGAAATTTTGCAAGAAATTCAAAAATTTGGCAATAAACATAGAAGAGCCCTGGGTACTTTTTAAACTTACAATGAGTCTGCAAACCTCTTACGGGAATATTTTAGTATTTTTAGGTAGTCATACCTTTAAAAGTAAAATGTTTTACCTATTCAGTCTTACAAATGATGTGGATACGTTTATTTCGGATTTATTGCAGTATACTAATATAATTACAATTGTAGCTATATTATTAATTTTTGACGATGTCATTGATATATTAGATTCTTGTTTCATGCAACATCTATTTCATGCTTTAGAAAGTCAATGTGTTAATAAGCATTGCCAGAAAGGAGTTTCTATTGTGTTTTACAGTAGTGTGTACATAAAACGAAATGACATTTCCAAAAACGTTTTGTTCATGGATTAACCCAAAACGAAGAATTTCTAGCACAAGATGAATTTGGATGAGTCCATTAATAGTCCGTACATTGGATCCCTAGTGTTCTTTGTATTAGATATTGAAAAAGGTGGGGTCTAACAACCTCACCAAATATTTCTCTTAGCAATCTGTATGGACTAACTCCAATACACTTTCAAGAGAATTAACTAGACAGTTAGACTCAATCTTATAAAAAGTATATCAAAGAGTTTATATCTCAATTTCTCAATTAATTCCGCAATCAAACAAATAATAATTTGCTAGCCCGATTGAATATAAGATAAATTACTTGAACGGTACCAAAGACCAATGTTAAAGGATCAATCAATTTCAATCAACAACCAAAGGTTGGATTTACCAATTGATCGATTCAACGCACAACCTGTGATATTTCAATTATATAACAAAATATAATACGGAAAAGAAATAACACAGACACCAGAAGTTTTGTTAACGAGGAAACCGCAAATGCAGAAAAACCCAGGGACCTAGTCCAGATTGAACACCACACTGTATTAAGCCGCTACAGACACTAGCCTACTACAAACTAACTTTGGCCTGGACTGTAGTTGAACCCCAATCAATCTCACACTGATTCAAGGTACATTTGCGCTCCTTACATCTCTGATCCCAGCAGGATACTACGCACCTTATTCCCTTTGCTGATTTCACCCACAACTAAGAGTTGCTATGACCCAAAGTCGAAGACTTGATTAACAAATCTGTATCACACATAAAAGTCTATAAGAATAGATAAATCTATCTCCCACAGAAATACCTACGAGTTTTGTTCCGTCTTTTGATAAATAAAGGTGAACAAGAACCAATTGATATACCGAACTTATATTCCCGAAGAACAGCCTAGAAATATCAATCACCTCACAATAATCTTAATCGACTAACGAAACAAGATATTGTGGAATCACAAACGATGAGACGAAGGTGTTTGCGACTACTTTTCTATCTTGCCTATCGGAGATATAAATCTCAAGCCAATCTTACGATTGTACTCAATCACGATAGAAACAGCAAGATCAGATCATGCAATTACAGAGAAAATAGTTGGGTCTGGCTTCACAATCCCAATGAAGTATTTAAGTCGTTAACCCAACATGGTCTCGTGAGAAACCTAAGGTTAAATGAGATTCGACTCTAGCTTATACAACTAGTATCACATAGGAGGTGTGGGGATTAGGTTTCCCATTTGCTAGAGTTCTCCTTTATATAGTCTCCAAATCAGGGTTTGCAATCTAAGTTACCTTGGTAACAAAGAATTCAATATTCACCGTTAGATGAAAACCTGATTAGATTCAAGCTAATATCTTTCAACCGTTAGACCGAACTTAGCTTGTTATACAAAAATGAAATGTAACTACATTTAGGTTTGAGTAACCGTACCTAAACGTGTACACTTAGTTGGTTCAACAATAGTTAACCGTGGGTTAGCCATATGAGCACTTTCATATCAACCTCATTCATCTTCACCATAACTAGTTCAAATGACTCAAATGAACTAGTTAGAGAGTTGTTCAATTGCTTAGATATTATAGAAGTATACAAGACACAATCGAAGCAAAATCGGTTTTGATTCACTCGAATCGATTCATGAACATTATAGCCACGGTTTGCAAAGATTGCATTCCTTAATATATAAATGTTTTAGTTTATGAACAAACCGATTTTAGAAAGTAACCTACTTAAGTATGCATACGGGTACACATACTTAAGTAACCGGATTGAGTTTGTTTTCACTTTCAAACTCCAGCAGAAATTCACGGACATGAACTTTCCGCCAGTATACGTACGGGTACGCATACTTTGGGTTCTCGGTTTTGGAATTTACACAAATGTGAGAACACACCATGTTTATATCCAAAGATGGTTACATGTTCTAAACTCTCATTTCAACCATTGAAACTTTCTTAGAGGATGTTATATACTTGTTATTCACAAACTATTTTCCATCAAAGCGATTTTCAAGTTATTGAAATATTCAACATGATTTTCGTCACGAGTAAAGATGAACTTGGCCAAAGCGAAAGCTTACCAACACATATTTCGAGAAATAGATAAGCGAGATAAACTCGGATCGAAATAGCAAATGAGTATAATCGAAGTCTATATAGCAATACGACTTTTGTCTCAAGATAGGAGATAAAATAGATAGACTTTTGAGTGTTAGATAAGTTCAAGTCTCCACATACCTTCTTGTCGATGAAGTTCCACAAGTTCCTTGAGTAGTTCTTCGTCTTTGCATGATGAACGCCGTGGAGTCTAGAGCTCAACTACACTTACTATCCTAGTCCGAGACTTAGCTATAAGTAGACTAGAAATCAATACTTATAGTTTTGGCAAATAAACTTAACAAACAAGCTTGATATAACAACACTTGCGAGTTCGACCGAGCAGTGCTCTAACAGATATTTTGTCTTCTGGAATGCTATATGGACTCCAAGATGACTATGTTTTTATTTTTTCTTTGATGTAACAACTGTGTCCTGCAGACTGCAGTACATAGTGGCGATCAAGATAGGAAATACGCTAGGCCGGGCTTTAGTTAATAATCTTAATGGGAAGTCTGAGACCCTATCATGCCACAAGTTTAATAGTAATCTAATAAAAAAGATTCTGGCAGAATCCGACGATAAATATGTTATTCAGATTGTCATTCAAGAGCTAATTCTTATTCTAACATGACGACACTTCTTCAAGATTCTTGTGGAAATCTTGTTATACAGAAAGCATTGTCTGTCACAAAGGTCAGACGCCCTCTTCTTGGTTGTGATAAATGTAACTTTGCGCACTCAAATAACTTTTGTAGATAGATGTTCGCATTACAATAACATGGGATGATCTGTTGAGCAGTGAACATAGATGAGAATTTGGAAAAATCCATATAAATTGTTAAGCTTTAGTTATCTAAAACTAAAAGAGTGTTTTCATAGTACGTATCTTAACTTGTTATAATAATCGACTTTAAAAAAATTCTTTTGTGTAACAAAATTTGGTGTAATAGCAAGAAACAAAGTAATAAATCTAACATCTATACTAACCGCCATCGAATTTTGATTTTCTTGAATTTCGATTTTCATAGAGAAATGGGTATAGGTGGACTCGAGTCACGAGTAAAAAATTATATTTTTCGTTGAAGATTGCCTCAAAGTTCGAGTGACGATGAAAACACGTCAATAGTAAAATAACGTTGTTTAATCTTTATTTATTTTATATTATATTTTTGAAATTCAATTAGTCAGTCATATTGTATTGTTCATGTACCAAACTCCAACCTGTACCAGTATTGAGATCAAGTGTAAGTTCTGGACAAAAATACCAAATGACAAAATATTCCAATTTTTTCTCAATAATTGTAAAACTGGAATGGTGAAAGATATTAAAAAGTGTTGATACTTCGTCCTAGATGAATGAGAAAGAAAAGAAAGTCGTGGAGTTTCACATTCACTACAATATCACCTGTAAAGTTGGGGCTGACTCTTATGACAGTGAAACTGTGAAGAGCTTCTGAGATAAATCACATCTTCACAAAGGAAAAAATAAACTCCGCAACAAATTAAAAACCATATCTGATATGAATTTCATATTATTTATTTATAAACTAAAAGAGTTGTTTTGCGAGGAGACATTCTTCTGAAGGTTCATGAGACTTGGTCTAAGCACATATAGTTGTTATATACAAGGGTTGATCAATGACTCTTGCACATGGAAAACTAACACCACCTACTAAAAGGTTATCTCTAGCAAAGCAAAACAGAACTTACTTTTATGAGCATGAGATTCGAACCTCTCATTTCAATTATAAAATTTCAAGTTCCAATTTTTTGACATTGCTATGGGTATTAATTTGCTTCAGGATGTACCAAACCCTTACCGATGGATGTTTTCTAATATGAATTCTGGTACACCTCCAAACATATTGGTGCCCCATATTAGCATCCATGCAACTTTCTAGCTTAAGGCTTAGGTTTTTCATGATGTTCTTAGCCTATTTATACTATTTAATTAATCCACAAGATTTGTGCAATAGTATTACGGTTCAGTTGATTCGCAAGATTTGTCTATTAAGATTATTAAATGCGTACTTAGAAAGTTTGAATTCGATGAAGCATGGTTGCATTAGAAAGAAACCTATTTTAAGGGCTACTGGAATTTTGAAAGGGTTCCATAATAAAGAAAAGAGCTTTTTCATAACACCCCGTGTTTTTTTTAACATGGCGCATGCTAAAAGATGCGCTATGGCCAGAGATGAAGCTTCATCCAAAGCTTCCGTTGCATGGTAAGAAGCATATTGGCTTGAGGCCAATACCGCGTCAAAATGGCGCATTATGTTTGGTATTTGGCCAAGAGCCAAATCTCGCATCAAATGATGCATTAAGCCAGTTGGGTAGGTGGCCTTGAGCTTGCAGCGTAATCATTGCACATTATGAAAGCCATTGGCCTATAGCCAATAACGCATAATCATTGTGCATCAGGCCAGAGAGGTCTGGCCGAATGAGTGTTGCGCAATCATTACACGCAATCATTGTGCGAATACGCAATCATTACACGCAATCATTGTGCAAATACGCAATCATTACACGCAATCATTGTGGTAATACGCAATCATTACACGCAATCATTGTGCTAATACGCAATCATTACAAATGAACAGTAAAAGTGGGAGTTGATGAATGATTTTTGCTCCCCTAATCAAAGTTGTAAAAATGTCAAATAAACATATATAGGGAGGGGAAGTTGGTTGAAGGTGCATATGCGGACTATGTACCAAGTAAGCTTCATAGCTTAGCCGGAAGAGTATAAATGATGCCTAAGGCTCATTTATAGTTGCGTAGCCTTTTGAAGAGGGCATTTGGTGCTTAGGCATTACTATGCCATGTCACGGACCCGATGATGCATAATCATTATGCATCTTGGCGGAATGGCCTATACGGACCAGGCCATAACCATTATTGCTAGACCACAACCTTGCAAACGAGTTTGGCTTGAGTTACTATCCCTTGGATGAACTACGATCTGTGCTTGATCCCTTTAGAGTAGGGAAGGGTACATAGGCAGCCGCAATGAGTTGCAGCATTGCCGGTCTAGCACTTTGTCGCTCATATCATTTATTTGAGAGATGATTGCGGCACATTGGCCTCTCATATCATCTAAGATCAGTAGCTCGACACAGGAGATGATTGTGGCCAAACTTGGTGAGACAAGTTGACGCAAATGAGCAAGTTATAGCCTATCTGGAGACTAAAAACCCGATTGTCGTAATTTAGCTCAAGACGGGTCTAAATTGATTGGAAACGGCCCAACGATCAAGACGTGATCACGGTCTTGGAATTTTAGCCAAATTCCATCGTTTAGGGCCTCAAAAGGTTGTTTTTTCTTTCTTAATAAAACCTTTGCAGAACAGGGGTAAGTTGGAACAGTGTGGAAGCTAAGTTAGATGCATCATGCTCCACGAGCATGCTTGCAAGGGAAAATGGATGTGCATTTTCCTAGCTTAAAGACCCGGATCGTAGCATCATCATGGCGCATCGTGGAAGTTATGGCATGCGCGCTTAGGCGCGACAGGCGTAATTTTCCGGTCCGTCACAGTTGGTATCAGAGCAAGTTCCGAGATAACTCTAGGGACTATACGGAGTTGACTGGTCAACGAGTAATTTTCCTACAAAGGAAAACATAAAGTTGGAGAGTAGGCCAACTTTTGCGCGGAAAGGAGTTTGTAACTGCTACGTCAGTTACTATGCGAATCGAGTTGAGCTTGTTTAAGTACTGTGAGTTTGCCTGGCCTAAGTGGCACCCCACTTACGAGTGGATATCCGGAAGACCGTATAGGATGGTGGGTAGACAATGGGACTGATCATCCCCACACGTTGGCAACTGGCCAATGGTGTGCGTCGTCAGGCACGGCTAGCATCCCACTTACGAGTGGCAACCTGGATGACCGTCAGGGACGGTGGGAAACTGGATCCCGTTCCACATAGTACTAGATGTTGTTGACGTCAACCTTGTGAACATTATGGACTCCTGAGTGTTTAGTATGGGATACACATTTAGGATACCTTGTTGAGATATCCTTTTGTCAACTGGCCAATTGAGATTCTTGGTGACGTTGTGGACTCTTTTTGGATTCTTGAGCAGGCGGTATGGGACGTTTGCTCAGAAGGTCTAAATTGTTGTTCATGACAACTTGAAGAAACCCGTGATTTATGAGCATCTGGTATGAGACTTTTTCTCAGGAAATCCAAACCGAAGAGTTTGTCCACAATAGTTTTGTTTTGAATTTCGGGGCCGAAATTCTTTAAAGGGGTGAATATTGTAACGCCCCATGTTTTTTTTTAGCATGGCGCATGCTAAAAGATGCGCCATGGCCAGAGATGAAGCTTCATCCAAAGCTTCCGTTGCGTGGTAAGAAGCATATTGGCTTAAGGCAAATACCGCGTCAAAATGGCGCATTGTGTTTGGCATTTGGCCAAGAGCCAAATCTCGCATCAAATGATGCATTAGGCCAGTTGGGTAGGTGGCCTTGAGCTTGCAGCGTAATCATTGCGCATTATAAAAGCCATTGGCCTATAGCCAATAACGCACAATCATTGTGCATCAGGCCAGAGAGGGCTGGCCGAACGAGTGTTGCGCAATCATTACACGCAATCGTTGTGCGAATATGCAATCATTACACGCAATTATTGTGCAAATACGCAATCATTACACGCAATCATTGTGCTAATACGCAATCATTACACATGAACAGTAAAAGTGAGAGTTGATGAATGATTTTTGCTCCCCTAATCAAAGTTGTAAAAATGTCAACTAAACATATATAGGGAGGGGTAGTTGGTTGAAGGTGCATATGCGGACTATGTACCAAATAAGCTTCATAGCTTAGCCGGAAGAGTATAAATGATGCCTAAGGCTCATATATAGTTGCGTAGCCCTTCGAAGAGGGCATTTGGTGCTTAGGCATCACTCCGATGATGCATAATCATTGTGTATCTTGGCGGAATGGCCTTTACGGACCAGGCCATAACCATTATTGCTAGGCCACAACCTTGTAAATGAGTTTGGCTTGAGGTACTGTCCCTTGGATGAACTACGGTCTGTGCTTGATCCCTTTAGAGTAGGGAAGGGTACGTAGGCAGCCGCAATGAGTTGTAGCATTGCCGGTCCAGAACTTTGTCGCTCATATCATCTATTTGAGAGATGATTGCGGCACATTGGCCTCTCATATCATCTAAGATCGGTAGCTCGACACAGGAGATGATTGTGGCCAAACTTGGTGAGACAAGTTGACGCAGATGAGCAAGTTATAGCCTATCTGGAGGCTAAAAACCCGATTGTCGTAATTTAGCTCAAGACGGGTCTAAATTGATTGGAAACGGCCCAACGATCAAGATGTGATCTCGGTCTTGGAATTTTAGCCAAATTCCATCATTTAGGGCCTCAAAAGGCCGTTTTTTCTTTCTTAATAAACCCTTTGCAGAACAGGGGTAAGTTGGAACGGTGTGGAAGCTAAGTTAGCTGCATCATGCTCCACGAGCATGCTTGCAAGGGCAAATGGACGTGCATTTGCCTAGCTTAAAGGCCTGGATCGTAGCATCATCATGGCGCATCGTGGAAGTTATGGCCTGCGAGCCCAGGCGCGCCAGGCGTAATTTTCCGGTCCATCACATTTTTGGTATATATTTATATCTATATTCCAATAACCCATATCAAAATATTTTTTATAACGGCCAAAATATCCTTACTTAGTTTGGGTTAATGATTTTAATTAGTTTAGTTAATCAAGTGTAAGCATGTTTTGTTAGATTCATAAGATTTAATTAACCTACGGTCAGTGGCTGAAATAGAGGTAGATTTAACGTAAATGTCACCTAGAATCTGCCAGGCCGAAGAAATGTGTTGGAGCAATTGCTTAATTATGCCTGCAAAACAAATACAACCAAAAACAAAATAAGGTTATGGCTGAGTCGCGGACTAGGTCGCTCTCTTTAATACGTTTCGCAGTTCTTCCCAAAAATTGTGCAAGCAGTTCATCGTTGTCGCGTCGTCCCAGGATAAAACAACCGAGTTCAATCTCTTGCACGATCACTCATGCAGGGTGAGAGGATGTGAAACTTCTACACTTTTATTCTTGCTCAGGATCACTCCTTGACAAAAAACCAAGGATGATCACACACTTGTGTTTCTTTCTCCCAACAAATTCATTTTCTTTAAAACTCAAGAGACATAAAAGAAAAACTCCCTCACTAGAAAAAAAAGGTTTCAATCTTATTATTTTCTTCAAATTCTGATTTTTAATAGCCAAAGAAATAAATATGGGATTAAACGAAATACATTATTAAGATGTTAATAATACACAATAAATATTTTCTTTACGAGAGATAATAATTGTCACATTATAACCATTCAAATGAGACACTATTTTTTGTATATCAATAATGTTTTTAAAACATATACTCTCAAATAAATGTATTCCTAATCGTAGCCTCACGTTTTTAATTCGCACGACTAGGAAATGATAAAAAAAACTAGTCATAGCTTAGTTTTTTCGATTTCCATCATAGCTAGATTGATCGATGAACTACTAGCCGTAAAAATTAAAAAACTCACCTAAGATTATAATGTACTTTTATCCCTAGCTAAGTTTTAAATTTTTACAGCCAAATTACGTCATTATTAGGCCCAACAATAGGTATTTTTTTTTTTTTTTTTTTTTTTTTTGCATTTTGGACCGAGTTTAGTTTATACTGGATCCAAAACTTCTGCAGCCCTTGAGGCTTGAAGCACTTATCGTTTCCTATAGCTATGATTAGTTTCAATTTATTTATCGACTCAACCGTAAGTTACCTTTATAGATAATCCGTTAACATTGTGAAACTATTAAATTTACTCAGTTGAAATAATTGACGTAAAATAGACGTCTGGGCATGAAAATTCGCCAATACCCAACTCTATTACACAAGATAGAGCTGCATGCAATGTTCTCCAGTTTGTGCCGGAAGGTGGGTTCTTGGTTCAACACTCTTAAAGGAAACACAAAGGGTTCTTGGTTCAACACTCTTAAAGGAAACACAAAATTGGTCAAATAGTCCTAAAATAATAATTTTTGGGTGAAAAAGACATGTAAAATTTGATACTCTTTAAATGGATGGGAATTAAAAGGATACTTTTTTTATTAACCATTTTGGGTAATCAGCCCAGAAAAAAAAAAGAATTTACCTAAAATATCCCTTAAACCAATTTGTTTATAAGCAAAGAGATTTTTTAACTCTAAACTCAGCTTCTATCGACATAAAACTTAATTTGTCTAACGCAAAACAACAAATTACTTTCTAGTGAGATCGTAGCACCACAAACAACTAAAACAAGAGTTTATACTTTTTCTGTGCTAAGAAATCAATCTGTACAGTTAACTAAAGAAGTAAAAGAGTATTACTAGTATTGACTACAATATAATTATAAGCTCCCATTTCTGCAGCAACTCAAAGCTTCTACCAATGCTTTGATTTCTGATACTTCCAAGATCACCATTACTTCACGTCTAATAGCAACACCAACTTCTACTCGAACTCGAGATACGTACGCTAGCATTCATAACTCCATAGAACTACCATCCATCTGGACACTCCATACCATCAGTAATTGTTATTGCTTCCCCCATTCGATTCATACCAATTACATCACCACCAAATCTTGGATGATTAATGGAGAAATGAATTCCAGCAGTTCATTTACACAGTACCTAAACAAGAGATATTCAAGTCTAGTGTCAAAAATATAAACAAGAGATAATAAACAGTTTATAAGAAGGGTTTGGCATGAGATGCTTTATGCATATTTTTCAAGACAAGGAATTGGAAAGAGTCAGTCAGTTGAGAATTGTGACAGATCAGAAATTTTTTGCTCCCAACGGATTGGGTTACAGCCCGCTTGGCAAGCTCCGACTCCCTGAAACGCCACTCAAATTATTATTTTTTTATGTTCATTCATAAAATCCCTATCTCAGTAGTTAAAAATCGTTTCTTACTGAACAACAAACTTGAGACCCTGCTGAACAGAAATCTCATTGGTCTCAAGGCTAGAATTCTATGAGCATATGTCCCATACCATAATACTCATAAAATTCCACAAGAGTTCCAATTTCCAAACAAAATAAGAGTCGGCCAGTTGCCAAAATAAGAAACGGCCAATTGCCGAACATGCAGCCAATTGCCGAACTAACAGATGGCCAATTGCCGAAATAACAGATGGCCAATTGCAAAAACTTAACAGACGGCCAGTTACCAAGATTAACAGAGGCCAATTGCCAAAAATTTACAGACGACCAGTTGCCACTAATGAACGGCCTATTGCCAAAATTAACAGAGGCCAATTTCCCAAAATTTACAAAAGGCCAGTTGCCACTAATGAAAGGCCAATTGCCAAAATTAAGGTAGTTCTGGTTACCAGCCATCATTGGCCAGTTGCCTATGATATATACTTGCCAAGATTGCAATCATATCCGAATAGATGGTATGAACTGCCAAAGCAGCAACCAACACTTTCAGATGATATGAACAACCTGGTAGATTTGTACTGAATGATGTGAATTTTAGTTGTAGTGAAAGTGGTGAGTAAAGTTCGTTCAACTCGGGCTTGTGAAGGATTTTTTAGAATT
>JAJJMB010007708.1:17031672-17060867 GCA_023531105.1 Papaver atlanticum
TCTTTAATCTCCCTAAAAATCGATCAAAAATCCATCCACAAAATCGTCTGTTTTTTGAAAATTTTCCCGCCATTTTTCTGTTTTTGAAAACGTGAAGAAATGTGACCTCCCCCTATCCAGACCCGGTCTGTACTTAGCAGCTGCTTGGAAATGGGTTACCCCTTATCCAAAATAAGAGTCCGAATAGCAAATGTCCTTCCAGGAGCCTTTAACAACTTTTCGAGCCAATTTCGCCGCAAAAGCCTATTTTTTCCAAAATACACCTACAAGGGATAAAATACCAAAATTAGTGCAAAAATGGGTACTAACACTATACATAAAAGAGATGAAAATAGACACATAAATGCGTCTATCACTGAACCGCAGAGCAGCTGCCTACGTACCCTCTCCGTTGCTCGAAGGGATCAAGCACGACCGTAGTACGTCATTCTTGTATAGATAGTATGAACTACCCATAGTAGTAGCAACTATCTCTTATTAGCTATCAAATAAACTTAATTTCACCAAGCCAGCCGTTCATATAGATTCCCAATGTCAATTTCATATTCCAACAATGGAAGACTACAACAAGAATTCACGAAGTTAATTAGATTTGTTTAGTAATCAAAACTTAACCAACATATTAATACATATTAATTTACAAATCTCACTCTAACCCAAAGGATCCATCTACATGACAAGGTATAAACTTGATTTACTTTCCAATAAATCAAAATGACCAGCACATTAAGTTACACTAGATCTTACGGAATAATGGATAGGCACATAAAAGGATGGCCCTTGGGTATATTGGTTAACATGCTATAGGCGTATTTCAAAGTGTCTGCATATCTTTCGAGTGCCCATCGCGCAGATCTAAGTACCTAAAAGTATGAACAAAATGATTCTCCAACCACAACAGAGAAAGACGTGTAGAAGGACTACAGCTCCAGCTTGCTATGTTCTAAAGAAACTTGGCCTAAAATTCAGGGTGAACAACGCAATAACCAGCAAGAATACAAGCAATTGAAATGCACATCAAATGTGCCAGAAACCAAACTTGAACAAGGGTTCTATCATTTACAAATCCACAAGTAATAATAATGATTATATGTCAGCACCGGGACTTCCAGCATAATGCATCACACAGGGATAAAAACAAGCGCTATTATTATGCAAGATATCCGAAAACTAAAGAGTCTGAATTTATTATAGAGTCACGGCAATATTGATGTACTGACAGTTTCATACACTAATGCCAAGAATCATTTTGTTAAAATTTAGTAATTAACAGAGCACCGAATTCGATAGCACTATTTTTAAAGAGAAGTATCGGTTGAATATACATTTAGTTTCCAAGTCCGGTGTTGGTATCGCCAAGAATTAACAAGCTATTGTTGTGCTGTAAGCTCGAGTAGCCATCTTTCTCGCTCGTCTAACTATACCCACTTAATTCGCACCATACGTACTACGTACGACAACACTATATGCATACTCACAATCTGTTACTATCACTTTTCTAACCTTCGTGTCCCGGTTCGGCCAAACACCATTTACAGGATACAAATTAAATAACAAGTTAACTATTTTAGTAAGCCCGACGAGAACACTGAAATGTTCACGATAACTAATATTATCCCCATATGCTATCACAGATAGCTCAGACATACTCCGAAAAGCTAAATCCATTTGTAAGATTTCACCTAAATAAACTAAAAGCTTTTAGTAATCTAATCATCATTATCTAGCTCAAAAGTTTATGAGTTCATTTCTATCACGGATTTCAGAAGTCCACTAAATTAAGAAATACAAAGTTGGTACAAAACCAAACATTAAACATGTTTTCAAATATAAATTAAACAAGTACCAACATTCAGATTCGTAGACAGTATTATATATTTTCATAAACAAACTAGTGAAGTAGAAAGACTACTCATAGATACAAATTAAATGGTACATGTTTGTCCTCAAATACACCTATCAATCAGACTCTTGTTGTTGGTCGAAATGAATCCTAGCCAACGAAGACCCAAAAGAAATGATAAAGATAGATAGTTCATACTGATACGATACGACGAACACCAAGTCGCCATAACCGTTTATAGCTTATACCAAATCAAGGGTAAAAACCAATTCCTCTCCATGGTCGCAGTACATACTAGCTCAATTTCAATAATAAGAAAAATAAACGGAATTGTGTCAAGCAATTCATCTAACACATAAACTGCAACAACTTAAGAATCTTGAAACCTCAAAACTACCAAGATTGAACGTTCACAAACTCCACAATTGTAATCAGACAAAAACAGTAATAAATATGATCGTTTTCAGGCAACTAAATAGTGACCACATTACGAAGTTTTACTCGTACAACTCATGCACAGTAGAGATGGAAAAATACCCATTTTCTGGGTTTGAAAGAATTTCAAATCCTCATGCATAAAGTTCAATCAAACGATCATTCACTCATTCAAACATTTTCACAGACGGGTTGTGAGCTATAAAAGAACCCAATTGAAAACCCCAAATTTTATTGATAAACTTTCTTTCAAAAATTCATGAAATCAAACTCATAGCACAACCATCATTCACAATGTTACCCACATAGGAATTAAAAGCAAGAACAATGATCAACCACCATTTAAATCCTTACAATGTAAGAAGAGAAATATTTCCAAAGATACAAACTGATGGGAAGAAGTCTCCCTACCTCTAGCTCTAGCCATCTCTTCATGTAGGATCCAAGCTTTCAACCTCATTAACTATTTTTAGGTTCATTCTTCTTGCTTTAAAACAGTACTTGAGCATAAGACATAAAAATCGCTCGCTGATTTCAAGACTACATGGACTAGGTCTGCACTTGAATTCTTTTCTTCAGAAGGTTCATTCATAAATATCCAATTTTGTGCATTTAATTTTCTAACAAGATAAGAAAACTCAGAGAAAGAAGAGAAGGCAGTAGAGAGACGAAGGAAGAAGAGAAAGATCTCATTCCCTTTTCTTCCATTTTCCTTGTTTTTAAGACTAAAATGCCCTGGCATCCTCACTGTTTGACATGTGGTTAGCATGCATAGAAACTTATTAAGGCACTCAAGGCTTTAAATTGAGGCAGACTCCTCTATCTAGGTATAACATTTACTTTTGTGGCAACCTACTAAAAGTTAACAAAAAAAAAACAAACTTGAGTATTATAGTACTAGGCACTCCAATTGCGTAATCTGACTAATGAGTTCAGTTAAGCCCCATAAAAAGATACGGAGTCTCACAAGAATGGTTGTAGAAATGGGACATACCTGCTTGACATACTAAGAGGTGATGTCATTTTTGGTCGTAGATAAAGTTCCTCAATATTGGACTGATACCGAAACTAGTATTACTGCTACTACAAGGTAAGGTTTGTCTTTTTACTCTTCTTGTTTCTTTCAGGTGTGTTTGCTCGACACAATAGTTCTTTTCAATGATTCTTCTGCCAAGATGAAATTGTTGCTTGCAAATACATGTTCATTCTGCAGATTTAAAAATCACATTCTACCTCAATCATATACATACAAATTCAAATTACACAAGAATTCAATGGCCTCTTTCAAATTCAATTCAATTGCATATAAATATTATATATGTGTGCATGATTCTTCACATAACAAACTTTCAAATTCAATTTGCAAAAACACAAAATATGCAAAGGAAATAGCTAGGTAGGTCTCGACTACACTGTAGGTCACATGTATATCTAATTCAAGATGAAACTGGTTTTATCTTTGTTTAGACATGGTTGAATCCAAGTTCAACCTAAAGCATAACAGGATGAAACTGGTATCATCTTAGTTTAGATATGGGTGAAACAAAATTCAACCCAATGTAAAACAGGATGAAACTGGTTTCATTTTAGTTTAAACATGGGTGAAACCAAATTCAACCCAATTTAAAACTGAATGAACTGATTTCATCTTAGTTCTAACCCAAATTCAACCAATTTTAAAACCGGATGAAACTGGTTTCTTCTTAGTTTAAATATGAGTGAAACCAAATTCAACCCAATGTAAAATAAGATGAAACCGGTTTCATCTTAGTTTAAACATGGGTGAAACCAAATTCAACCCAGCTGAAACAGAATGAAACTAATTTCATTAACATGGGTGGAACCAAATTCAATCTAATGTAAAACTCGATGAAACCAGTTTCATCCACATCAATCACAAGAAATTCAACATTTCAATTATAAGAAATTCAACATTTAAATCTTAAAAATCATAGACAAAATCGCTTAGTTACATCTCATAGAAATATCACTAAGTTACATCCAGTTATATGAAAACAAAATCAAACAATTCAACAATCAATGCATGTTAATTTGAAAATAAAAACAGGATGAAACTGGTTTCATCCACATCAATCATATGAGATTCAACATTTCAATATTAAGGAATCAGAGACAAAATAAATAAATCACTCAGTTTCCATTTATATGAAAACAGAATCAACTAATTCAACAATCAATGCATGTTAATTTGAAAATAAAATCAAAAAGAAATTTAGGGTTTTTGAAACTTACGAGTTTTAAGACTATCAGATGCATTTTTTGAAATTGATTGATTAATTCAAACCCTAATTAGGCTAGCAATCTTTCATGGTGGCGGAGTTGGTGTTTGCAGTAGTTGCCTTTGATGGTGCATACGATGGACATAGATTATGATGGTAGATATTGTTGATGCCATCGACGAAGAAGACGGTGGAGAAACCAATTTCGACTAAGGTGTTGAAAGATGATGGTGGTAGCTACTGTTGATGGAGGAGGGGATAAAGATGATGGTGGAAAAAGAGAGACGGAAGTGATTTCCGGTTTTTTGTTTTTGTAGATAATAGAGAGGAAGATAAGATTTTTTTTTTTTTTTTTTGTTGATACAAAGAACCTTTTCATTAATGGGAGTTCAAGGTTACAATGGGTTTAAAATCAAAATTAAGAAAATACAAATAAACATACCGTACAAGTTTACCAAGAAATCCGACAAGAGAAAGAGATGGATTACCGGTGTAGAACAAATACAAGCATGAATAAAAACCGATCAAGTCGGAGGAAGAATGGTTTTTCTCGGAAGTGTATTCCAACCATTTTGTTTGTTTTTCTTCTTCATAAAGATGTGCTCCAAAAGTTGGAGTGATTTGTTCAAATTTCTTAAAACTTGTGATGGAGATTTCGTCATCAAAATCATCATTCATGAAGATTCCGTCGCCGGATAAATAGATGATGAAGATTCCGGTAAAGATTCCGTCACCGGATAAATAGATCATGAAGATTCCGTCGCCGGAGCTAACAATGATGAAGTTTTCGTCGTTGAAAAACATCCCAAGTGATCTTAAAACCCATGAAACACAAGAACGGCTATTAAA
Organism: Papaver atlanticum; assembly: GCA_023531105.1. Classification (NCBI taxonomy): domain Eukaryota; kingdom Viridiplantae; phylum Streptophyta; class Magnoliopsida; order Ranunculales; family Papaveraceae; genus Papaver; species Papaver atlanticum. Next base: position 17,037,040 of record JAJJMB010007708.1, read on the forward strand.
ATCGAGATAAACCTCTCTAATAGAGGAGATAAAAACACCATAAGGGTGTACAAAACTTACCAATAAGTAAGAGAAAACCATGATAGAAACTAACTAATAACAAATATCTAACCTAAGACAAGAAAAGGAAAAGAAAATCCCGCCTAGATCCGGCCCCAAAAGGACCAGATCTGAGCCGGAGATGGTTGCCGGTGAAGGAAACCTTTTTTTCCTGTTGAACTAGTGAGAGAGGAAGATAAGATGAACCGTATTTTCTAGGTAGTATAATAGAAAGAAATAAAAATGTTTAGTGGGTACTTTTATCAGTTTTGGGTTTTATTGGTTTCAGTACGTTCTTCTCACTCACATTGATACTTTACAAGTCCAAATAAGCCATGAATCACACTTTGTTGGGCATATGACCCATTTTCTCAACAAAAAAAAATCTTAAAACTTTAGGCCTATCGTGGGTTGGGTCCAGCGGGTTGTACCACATGAGACATCCCACGGTGGAACCCACCTGACATTAAAACTCACGCCCTATAAATCCGTTGGGGTCCCAGGGACCGTGTCTTGCAGTACAACCCGGGGACACAACCCACAGAGGCTGTAGCAGAAATGATTTTTACCCAGTACGGATATCGGAAGTAAGTATCGTAAAATATCTAATTTCCGATGAGCTAAGAGCCCAACCCAGGTGAAGCAACATCTTTTTGTCACCCCAATTTTACGTAGTAGACCTAAAGGAGTAGTTCGAGCATAGCATTGTCTTAGCCAGCCTTACATCTTTATATATATTGACGTATGTAATAATTAATCTAGTTTTCCAGGAATCAATAAGATTCTTAAAGATTTAATTAGTGTTTGGGTCCTAGATTTTGGTATGTCTTAGTGTTTGGGTCCTTAGTTTGTCCAATTTAGTGTTTGGGTTGTTGACCCGTTAGTCAAACTGTTGATACATGAAAATAATTACCCTTAGAAAAGGAGTCCCCTTAACCCTTTAAGAACCCCTCTCAAGATATGTAGACTAGGGGACTAGGCCCAACCCATAGGGTGATGGGTGATCCTAGCCCAAAAAGAAGAAAATGGAAGAATCGGTCTCACTCCAAGCCAAAAGCCCATAGTAACTTGGATAAAGGGGAAGTGATAGTTTTTTAATCTATTGATCTTGTGAGTGCTTATTCATAAGAGGATGAGGAAAGATCATTATAAGAGGGAAGAAAGGATATTTAGAAAATCATTCTGAACTCATCCATTCTCTCTCTTCACCTTTAAGGGGGTAGGCTTGCTGTGGCTTGGACTTGCTTCTCCTTCCCACTTTTACCCTATCAATATTGCGACCACAGTGGGGGGGAGTTTAGTCTCTCTCCCAGCAAGACCCGTCCTCCCCAATTCTCACAAAAATCTCACCATGGCTTTCTTTGATCTCCGCGTTCATCCCTCTCCACAGATGACAATGGCACGCGTGTCCATCATCCGTAGTTGTCATCAGTTCAGCTTAAGAGGCTATCCGGAGTCTCCATTCTTCTCCAACTTCTCATCCGCGATAAGCAATTCACAACAATTTTCACAGCTCCGACAAAATGACCAAATCTTAGCAACAAGTCATCACCACTCCCCACCCATCATCAACAGAAGCTACAAGAGAAGCTGCAACCATCACCGCCTTAAATCCGGAGAATCTACACCAAGACCAATCCGGTCTCAATTCAGCAGAGAAGAGCATGAACAATGAGGAGTCGATGATTGAGATTTTCAATTTCTGTTCTTTCCGCTCACCTACGTCGAGTCACACTAGCAGCCGCTTCATCTTCCTCCGATTACATCAAGCTACACCAACGTTGTCTCTCTCTTCACCGCTTGAACTTACTGTATAGATAAATCAAGGACAAATCAGACCCGGATATGAAATCGACTACCAGCGCTTCACTACACCATCTCCGCTCCATCCTGATACCCTGACTATCCCAAAGCACATCAGTACAGCTTACATACACCGAGTCACACTAGAAGTCGCCTCATCCTCCTCCGATTGCATCAAGCTACATCAACATTGCCTCCCTCTCATTCGCTTGTACACAACAGCGTGGCTAAACACAACAAAGATAAGTTTCTTTTGGGGTCTATAACTTTGATTTACAGTCAAATCCTTCATTCGATTTACAATTGAAATTCATATTTGTGATCTTCGTCTTAATGCAAAGTTCGATATGAATTTTGCAAAGTTCATTACGAATATTACCAAATTTTTAGGGTTTACAGCTAAGATTCGATCGAGGTTTCGATTCTTAATGTCAATTAAATCAAACTTCTAATTTATTATCACTACACATTGATCCTGAAATCGTTTTGAACTTGACATACTATTGATATTTCATATGATCTATACTTACATCCATGTTTGAATGTTTTCCCTAGCTGAAATGAAGTATTCAGTGATGAATTGCAAGAACTAATTATGGAAATTTGGTTCTCTGTGCCTAGAATCAGTAAAAAGATCTCTTGAATGAAAACTTTAACTATTGACGAATAAACCTGCTGTCTTACGATAAAGAGCGGGGATGAATCGTGACCAGAAATTCTAGTCTAATTATTTAAAAATGTTCTCCAATGGAACTTCAATGGAGCAATTGCAGTCTGTTAACTCCAGCTGCAGTAAGCCTTGAACTATAGATGTTGCGAGTGGCTGTTGATTTGTGTCTAGCTCGATATAAAGAACCTCACACAGATATGGTCGATTAGCAAAGATAAGTAATATCTGTCTCTTTAAACTTTTTTGATTGTTATATATACCCTAAAAATATTCAGTGATAGCTTCACTTTAAACTTAATTCATAATCTTGAATGAAATCTTTTTAATTCTGTAAGCATTAAACTATGGAACCTGACCTAGTGCTTCTATAAGGAAATCTCGCATGTTAATGTCTTCACATCTCACTTCTGTCAAGATCGTAATGATATTGGTGTTTGGTGAATGGAAATGTACTAGTGTTAATGTTGAGTAGGTGCTAAGAGTTGCCAGCATACTATAAAGGAGCTATAAGAGCTATGTGTCTACGTCATAATGCCAAAGTTTTGATCATATCACTTGGTGGTCGGAAGAACTACGAGGACTTGTATTATGAACATGGTTATCATTACTGAATCAAATGGCAGATAAGTATTCCCTTTTCTTTAGGATTTTCTGATTCATATAAAGTATGATCCACAATAATTATCCCTGAATAATATCAGTTGCAAGATTGAATGCATAAATTTGTGGAGCATCATATAGAGCTGCTCATAAACATAATAATTTTAAGGACCTTACTTTGTATACAAGAGAATATAAATTGCTTAGCATGAATGATTCTGCACATTCCCGAATATGAAAAATGCATGTTGTAGCAACTCTTAGAGACTTCGGAATTATTATCCTCTATCAGATATGTCGGATAAGGTAAAATCCTCAATGGATTGCAGCAACTAAATTTATTTTCTAGCATTTCAATTTTCTATGAATATTATTGCCTAATGGTCAGTTTAGCAATGTATCTCAAATGTTGTTGACCATGTACAACCTTTTGAGCTTTCAATCTCAGAAACCTTATGGATCTGACTGTCATTGAAAGTTGTATGGAGCTTGGAACAACTGCCCACCGCTTAACGCCACAACAACACCCTTCATCCATAGCTGACTGCCCAAAATGCTGCAGCCTTGCTATTCGATTCATCGAAGACTAAGAGTTGTCCAAAATTGTCACTCGAGGAATCGCACTTCAACTCCAACCTCCTCATATCAATGTCCAGTCACCAACCCCAACAAAAAGTAGAAGCGACTAGGAGCCAACTTAAAGCTCATCAGTGTCATTCAAATGCATCCCTGCTCTTGCCTACAGAACCATGCATGGACAACATACTAAAAGGGGACTAGACTTATCTCTCTATGCTTAATCGCTTTAATAATTTCTTTTTGACTTACTCCATGACTTGCATCACACTTTGGCAGACACTTGCATATCGTAATCCTTTAGATTTAACCAGTAATACTCATCATATACTACTATGAATCCTTTAAGCTTACCAAACTGTCAATCAACAAATTCTTATATCTTTCTATATGCTATTCTAGACATGTTCAAACTTCATCTTTGATTAAATTGACTCTGGTAACCTGGTTTGATATGTCAGGAAGAAAGCAGTGATATGAAGAAGCGCATAGCAAAGTTCAAAAATGGAAATAACAGCCTCTGTTGGATGTTAATTGCAGCTACAGCGAGCCTTGATCTAAACAGGTTTGAAAACTCCTCCACTAAATGCAAAAAAATATATGATACCAAAGATTCATGAGCAACCGCTATTTTCACATCTAACCTGATATAAAGATGAGTTTCATTTTCTTTTAACCAATATTTGGTGTGAAATCCAATATTATACAATCTCTTTTTCTCTATTTTTCTCAAATGAGAGCTTAATCTCTGGCATGAAATTTGTATCTCGACCTTTGTTCATAAAATGAAAACATATGCTTTTGAAATTTACAAGACCTTATATAAGTAGGCAAATATCTTTGATGTTTATCCATTTTGACATTTCAGTAAACTCCGTTATGCTTTTATGCTTCAAGTAAGCTTCATCAGAATCTATATTGTGCTTCAATTTACACATAAACACGTATTTAACATGATAAGAATTTTTGGCCTCAGTCAAAATGGCAAAAAGTGCACAATTATGAAAGATTGTTGAAACCTTGTGTGCCTGTCTTAATGTCACTACTCTGAAGTTATTACTTTTTTTTTAAGCATAAAATCATGTACCTCTGAAAGTAACTTCTCTTTAATCAAAGCATTCGAAATAGTGTATATATGTCGCTTGAAGCACTTGTAACACAATGAATTAGTCACGCACGCGGCTACGCTTAGTCATGGTAGTTTAGATAAGAGCATGTCGCTGTATTGATTGTTAACTAAGTAGAAGTCTTGAACATGTATCCTCCAAGTGTGATTACATAATCGTATGTTTATATATTCTTTTCCTAGGGTACAAAATTGTTTCTCGCCATTACCAATACACACACCCATTTGGACTATTTAAAAGATTAGACCAAGAAGTGCTAGAATAACGCCTATTTGCATATTGATATTTGAGTTCCATGAAACGTGCCTATATCATCTAGTCTGCATGTGTAGACTACCATCTTACTAATTTCACTAAGTACACCGAATATCCATGTCATCTTGTATTGAACCTTAAGAAATTTTGAATGTGATAACACCGTGAATTGAGAATAGCCATGATTAGGGCTGAGAAATGAGAAAGGGTGGCCTCGAATGCACCACGAGAAATGAGAAAAGGTGGCATCAAATGCACCATGAGAATTGAATAGTAGCCCATGGCTAGGTTCCGTGCACGACCAATGAAGTGCACCAATAGTCCCGAGTGGCTAGGTTCCGTGCGTGACTAAATGAAGTGCACCAATAGCCCCGAGTATGGCTAGGTTTCGTACACGACCAATGAAGTGCACCAATAGCCCCGAGTGGCTAGGTTCCGTGCATGGCTAAATGAAGTGCACCAATAGCCCCGAGTCTGGCTAGGTTCCGTGCATGACCAGTGCAGTGTACCAATAGCCCCAAATGTGGCTAGGTTCCGTGCATGACTAAAAGAAAGTGCACTAATAGCCCCGAATGTGGCTAGGTTCCGTGCATGACAAAATGAAGTGCACCAATAGCCCCGAATGTGGCTAGGTTCTGTGCATGACCAATGAAGTGCACCAGTAGCCTCGAGTATGGCTAGGCTTTGTGCATGGCTAATGAAATGCACGATAGCCCAGAGTTTGGCTAGATTGAATAATAGCCTAGAGTATGGATGGAACGAATAAAGCCCCAAGCATGACAAATGAGTAAAGCCCCGATTATGACTAAGCTGCGAGTACGACCGAGAAAATGAAAATAGCCGAGCGGTGAGATAAGATGGCCCACCATGAACTGAAAATAGCAAGTAAAAAGGGTGGTCCGGAATGTACCATGAAAAATTAAATAACAATAAAATAGATAGATAGCTCGAATGCGCCATGAATTAAGTCAGCGACAAACGCTAAGCGATGACACAATCCAGTTATGAGTAAGGCTATGAGATGATGATGATGATAAAAAAAAAAAAAAAAAAAGGTGTGGAGTTTCCTCTCCCCAAGTAAGAAATAATACGTTTTATTTAGATAAATTAACACACTTCAAGTACATTGAGTGCAAAGCCACTGACGCGGATAATTGCGAATGTCATTTCATGCTTATGATCACCCATCTTTATCGGCATCGTCAAATGATTCCAATAATTGTGCACAAATGACAACCCCCTCAACTAACGGCGAGCATGTTGAGCGCACATCACTTAACGCCGGATTGAACAACCGTGTCGGCCTACATATGCTCGAACAGTGAAAACTTGTAAGTAGCCGCTGTTCACAATGTCGTTAAGAAGAAAAGAAGAAGGCAGTACACCGCTCCTATGAGCTTCCATCTCAAACCGATCAACATTTATCAGTCGGGAATATCAATGTGACGGACTGGAATATTACGCCTGGAGCACCTGGGCGCGCAGGCCATAACTTCCACGATGCGCCATGATGATGCTACGATTCGGGCCTTTAAGCTAGGAAAATACACGTCCATTTACTCTTGCAAGCATACTCGTGGAGCATGATGCAGCTAACTTAGCTTCCACACCGTTCAAACTTACCACTGTTCTGCAAAGGGTTATTAAGAAAGCAAAAACGGCCTTTTGAGGCCCTAAACGATGGAATTTGGCTAGAATTCCAAGACCGTGATATACATATCACGTCTTGATTGTTGGGCCGTTTCCAATCAATTTAGACCCGTCTTGAGCTAAATTACGACAATCAGGTTTTTAGCCTCCAAATAGGCTATAACTTTCTCATCTGCGTCAACTTGTCTCACCAAGTTTGGCAAAAATCATCTCCTGTGTCGAGCTACCGATCTTAGATGATATGAGAGGCCAATGTGCCGCAATCATCTCTCAAATAGATGATATGAGCGACAAAGTGCTGGACCGGCAATGCTGCAACTCATTGCGGCTGCCTACGTACCCTTCCCTACTCTAAAGGGATCAAGCACAGACCGTAGTTCATCCCTGAAGGGACAGAAAACTTAAACCAACTCGTTTGCGAGGCCGTGGCCAAGCAATAATGGTAATGGCCTAATCCGTATAGGCCGTTCCGTCAAAATGCATCAAAGGATGCATATTTAGCCCACGGCATGGAATAGTGATTCCCATGCTCAATACGCTCCATTGGGAAGGTTATGCCATTATAAATGAGACTTAGGCATCATTTATACTCTCCCGGCTAATCTATGAAGCTTACTTGGTGCATAGTCAGCATATGCACCTTCAACCAACTACCCCTCCCTATATATGTTAATTTGGCATTTTTACAACTTAAATTGGGGGACCAAAAATCATTCATCAACTCCAACTTTTACTATTCATGGCCGTTGCCATATATTTCTGAATAACCGACCAAGATGGTTGTTCACTGCCAATGCCAACTATGATGTTCAGCCATGTTGGCCGTCCACTGCCAACCCGATGTTCAGCCATGTTGGCTGTCTGCTGCCAACCCGATGTTCAGCCATGTTGGCTATCCGCTGCCAACCCGATGTTCAGCCATGTTGGCCGTCCGCTGCCAACCCGATGTTCAGCCATGTTGGCCGTCCGTTACCAACCCGATGTTCAGCCATGTTGGCCGTTCGCTGCCAACCCGATGTTCAGCCAGCTGAACATTGTCATCGCATTGGCCAAGGGCCAATGTTCCTTTTCCTACGCAACGGAAGCTTTGGATGAAGCTTCATCTCGGGCCATGGCGCACCTTTTAGCATGCGCCATGCTAAAAACACGGGGTGTTACAATATTCACCCCTTTACAGAATTCCGTCCCCGAAATTCAAAACAAAACTATTGTGGACAATCTCTTCGGTTTGGATTCCCGAGCAAAAGTCTCATACCAGATGCTCATAAATCACACAAGGTTTCTTCAGTCTGTCATGGAGCATCGATTAGGACTTTCTGAGCATACGTCCTATACCGCACACTCAAGAATCCAAAAAGAGTCCACAACGATAACGAGAATCTCAATTGGCCAGTTGCCAAGAGGATATCTAACCAAGGTATCCTAAGGGGCGTCCCATACCACCACTCAGGAATCCCTAAGGTTCACAAGGTTGAATATGTCATCGAAATGACAAGATCCTAGCGCAGTATTGTGTGGAACAGAATCCAGTTGCCCACCATCCCTGACGGTCATCCAGGTTGCCACTCGTAAGTGGGATGCTAGCCGGGCCTGACAACGCACACCATTGGCCAGTTGCCAACGTGTGGGGATAATCAGTCCCATTGTCTACCCACCATCCTATACGGTCTTCCAGATATCCACTCGTAAGTGGGGTGCCACTTAGGCCAGGAAAACTCACAGTACTTAAACAAGCTCAACTCGATTCGCATAGTAACTGGCACAGCAGTTACAAACTCCTTTCCGCGCAAAAGTTGGTCTACTCTCCAACTTTATTTCCTTTTTAAAGGAAAATTACTCGTTGACGAGTCCACTCGCACAATCCCTAGAGTTATCTCGGAACTTGCTCTGATACCAATTGTAACACCCCGTTTTTTTAGCATGGCGCATGCTAAAAGGTGCGCCATGGCCCGAGATGAAGTTTCATCCAAAGCTTCCGTTGCGTTGGAAAAGGAACATTGGCCCTTGGCCAATGCGTTGACAATGTTCAGCCAACATGGCTGAACATCGGGTTGGCAGCGAACGGCCAACATGGCTGAACATCGGGTTGGCAGCTGACGACCAACATGGCTGAACATCGGAGTTGGCATTGGCAGTGAACAACCATCTTGGCCGGTTATTCAGAAATATATGGCAACGGCCATGAATAGTAAAAGTGGGAGTTGATGAATGATTTTTGGTACCCCAATTTAAGTTGTAAAAATGTCAAATTAACATATATAGGGAGGGGTAGTTGGTTGAAGGTGCATATGCGTACTATGCACCAAGTAAGCTTCATAGCTTAGCCGGGAGAGTATAAATGATGCCTAAGTCTCATTTATAATTGCATAACCTTCCCAATGGAGCGTATTGAGCATGAGAATCACTATTCCATGCCGTGGGCTAAATATGCATTCCTTTGATGTATTTTGACGGAACGACCTATACGGGCTAGGCCATTACCATTATTGCTTGGCCACGGCCTCGCAAACGAGTTGGTTTAAGTTTTCTGTCCCTTCAGGGATGAACTACGGTCCGTGCTTGATCCTTTAAGAGTAGGGAAGGGTACATAGGCAGCCGCAATAAGTTGCAGCATTGCCGGTCCAGCACTTTGTCGCTCATATCATCTATTTGAAAGATGATTGCGGCACATTGGCCTCTCATATCATCAAAGATCGGTAGCTCGACACAGGAGATGATTGTGGCCAAACTTGGTGAGACAAGTTGACGCAGATGAGAAAGTTATAGCCTATTTGGAGGCTAAAATCCCGATTGTCGTAATTTAGCTCAAGACGGGTCTAAATTGATTGGAAACGGCCCAACGATCAAGACGTGATACACATCACGATCTTGGAATTCTAGCCAAATTCCATCGTTTAGGGCCTCAAAAGGCCGTTTTTGCTTTCTTAATAAACCCTTTGCAGAACAGAGGTAACTTTGAACGGTGTGGAAGCTAAGTTAGCTGCATCATGCTCCACGAGCATGCTTGCAAGGGCAAATGGATGTGCATTTTCCTAGCTTAAAGGCCCGAATCGTAGCATCATAATGGCGCATCGTGGAAGTTATGGCCCGCGCCCAGGCGCTCCAGGCGTAATTTTCCGGTCCATCACAATCAAAGTGTATTTTCACTATCAGAATGATCACATGCGGCGGAGTACATTCATTAGATGATTGAGGTGCTTCATCTCAAAAACCAAGCAAACCAGGGTCATAATAACGAAATAATACTTCAACAAAATGAAGTAATTGATCAAAGAACAATACTTACCATGTGGTTGACATATGCAAAACAAAATTAAATGTTCCTACCGATTATAAGAAGATTATACTTACACAATATGCATGAACTGTCAAATCAGATAAGCACCAAACACCGCCTACCATACAGGCACGCATAACTAACATCTAGGGGGTTATAGTTATGCAACATGAACACCCAATAGTCACACTTTCGCTTTAATATTAAATAGTTTTCAAAACCGATACGCATTGAAGAGGTGCAGGTTGCTTTACACTTAAATAATAAATCTAGAAAAGCATACGCATCAGAGACGCATAAACAATGAGCCATGTATCGTAGCTCTAGCACTCAAATAAAAGCCAGAATTATGTTTCTTAGGAGGCGCGCAGGTTGCACTCATCCGCCCTCCACTTGAACATTTAAATAAAATTATAGGAGGCGCGCATGTTACATCCATCCACCCTCCACTTGAACACTTAAATAAGATTTTAGGAGGCGAGCAGGCTTTTTCTCCGGGTCAGCAATCTCTTTTGGAAGAAGACTACGCGCACCGTTATTTATCTTAACAACATCCGAAAGCTATTTCAACCATTGTCACATGCACATACATATTCTCTAAGAGTATCCACTCGGGCTAGATGATTATGACCATGTGAGTGTTGCAACTAAAACGCCTCTCTGAAAGCCGCGTAGTCATACATCATAACTACCACATACTCGCGCCTCATGTGGCATAGCCGCATATGCAAGCACATTAAACATAATTTACTCGTCATGGCCTATTATCTGTTCACTTTGGCACTCGAGGATTGCCTTATAAAAATGAAGATATTATCTTGATCGCCTGCGCCTTTATTACATATTATCCTAAGAATACCCCGCGCCTACTAGGATGCAAACAGGAAACCCATTACTGACATACAATAATCTTATTGGATTATTATTAGAACACGACAAACATCGATTTGAATGATAATATTGGGGACTTGGAATCACGGATATAAACTATTCATCGTGTTTTACAAAATCGCATAAATCTTACCAATTGTTTCAGCGCGGAAGAACGCCTCCTATTCTTTGAGCCGGACAAAGAAGGCAAAGAACTGCCCCTTCTAATAACCTTCCAAGGAGATTCATCATTAGGAAGAAGCTCCCAACTCATCTTTATCCTACCCTTCCTCCGGAGCCTTGACTTTAACTTCGTCCAAAATTTAGAAGTTTATCGAATTTGCCTTGGCTAGAATCAAATGATCTTGAAGATCCCTATCGCTCTTATTCATAGCTTTGAAGATACAAAACTCAAAATAGCAGGTGTCGCCATGAATAGGGAAACCATTAGGCGCGACCACATCTTCCATCACTGAAGTCACCTCCCCCAAGAAAATAAAACATTTAAAGATCAATCATCCAACAAGCGAATAACCGCACCAAACTGTCATGATCTCATCGGACAACTCTATACCGAGAGGATGCTATGGCGCCATGTATACTCAAATAGTGGAGCATTTCCCTATGATCGGGGTCGGAGTATATGTAATCCACCCAAGGATCCCACGTGGGTGGAGATACAGCGGACGAGCGAAGTGCAATTGTCAAAAATATAGTCTCCCTATAAGCTGCTAGGAGAGGTACCTCCTCTAAGGCAGCTATCGGGGACACATCCGCCTGGGACGGATAACCCGACCATCAGATGAGGATGGAGGGAACACATGAGGGTTCGACATGCACGGAAGTGTCCGTCTAAAATCCATCAGTTGCATCCACTAACTAACGAATCATCATGTGACTGTTGACCTTGCCTATGACCAGTAAACAGTCAGGGGACTAATGTTGATACATGAAAATAATTACCCTTAGAAAAGGAGTTCCCTTAACCCTTTAGGAACCCCTCTCAAGATATGTAGACTTGGGGACTAGGCCCAACCCATAGGGTGATGGGTGATCCTAGCCCAAAAAGAAGAAAATGGAAGAATCGGGCTCACTCCAAGCCAAAAGCCCATAGTAACTTGGATAAAGGGGAAGTGGTAGTTTTGTAATATATTGATCTTATGAGTGCTTATTCATAAGAGGAGGAGGAAAGATCATTCTAAAAGGGAAGAAAGGATATTTAGAAAATCATTATGAACTCATCCATTCTCTCTCTTCACCTTTAAGAGGGTGGGCTTGCTGTGGCTTGGACTTGCTTCTCCTTCCCACTTTTACCCTATCAACACAAACCAGTCAACTAACGAATCTAAGTCAAACTATTACCGGATTTAACTTCAGTTGTATTACATACGCCATTCCGTCAAATTCTTCTCCTTCAGTCACTATTGGATCAGATCTTGGCTGAGAATCATCATCATCGTTTGATACACTTCATCAAATTGGAATTCGATTCCATTAAACTCACCCTTTCTACTATAACATTGTTTACTTTCTCTGCCAATCTAATAGTTATTGTTTATAAGAATATGATTTTGATATTTTGGGTGTAATAATCAGTTTACTAGTCCAAATTTGGATTTGATTTTTTCCATTAAATTTAGTTCTAGAATACAGTTTCTACATGTAAAAAGATCAAAAGCATATAAGAAGAACCCTAAATTAGGTCAAAATTTAGAAAAAGATTTCTTCCGAGAAGATTTAAATGGGTACAAAGAATATGACTTGCTGATTATAAATCTGAGTTCAGATTTCAACATAGATAAGATATCTGCATCAAGAACTGGGACCTAAGAGAAGATCATGAGCATCAGCACATAGAGGGAAGATTTTGAGCATGAGCACATAAACAGAAGATGAGATATTCTATTAAAAAACCCAAAATGAATTACTTCTCCCATCCATGAAATCTGGGTTTTCATTTCTTAAACTCTACATTTTTTTTCACAACTGTTCTCCTCTTTTACCGATCAATTCAATTAATACAGTCAAACAGAATTGTTTTAAGACGTTCATTTGATTAATCTAAAACCATTCAAACGGAGTAAATATTAAGGCTAACTAACAATAACTATCCACACGGTTTGACCAGAAAATGTGGTTGACTAACGGGTCAACGACCCAAACACTAAATTGGACAAACTTAGGACCCAAACACTAAGACATACCAAAATCTAAGACCCAAACACTAATTAACTCATTCTTAATTAAACTGAGGAGTTAATCCCTTTTTGTTGCCCTACTTGGCTATTACCATAACATTTCAGTGATTGTGCAAGTAAGAGCCATCAAAGTTTGATGTTTGTAAGGAAAGAGTAAATAAAATTACGTGGTGAAAGATTTAGATTCCCTATAAGCATTTCAGATCAGCTCCAACTCAAGGAAATGAGCCGCATCTGAGATGAACAGTCAACTAACTCCAATGGATTGAATTTCTTTTGTATTAATTATATTTCGAAATTTACGAGTTGTTTATATTTAGATACAACAAAAATAAAATAAAATAGAATACAAGTAAGCAACACCCCTAACTCTAAGAAAATTGTTGCCTTAAGTTTTTTGTGTTTAGCTCAAAAAAAATTGAACAAGTATGTAAACAAAAGTGTGCTATGCTATGGTCTATCCTAAGAATAATTGCAGAGACCAAAAGAACAATATGCTCCTTTGCTGTAACGGTTATTGCATGAACCACAATGTCTAGGGTTATAAGAAGGATTAATGCATCTCCCTTGGCAACACGTTTCTGAGTATTTGCATTTATGGCCGCACACACCACAGTTATTTTTGTCTTCCAAAATATTCACACATTTCTTCATACAACACTGACTAGTTCCCGGTGGACTTCCATTATTAGCATTACTACAAATCATAGGGTTGTTTTGACATGTTAGTGGGAATCTTCTAAATGGTGCCTACTCCGCCTTACGATCGACAAGGATCTTACTTACACCTCGTAAGCACAATTTTGGATGTTCAGTGTTTTCCATATTAAAGTACTTGATAGAAGCTGCTAGCATGGATGCGTAATATTCATCAATTGCACCATTATAGTTCCATTGTTGTCTCATTGGCATTGCACTGGTTACATCAATGACTAAAGTCATGATTGTAATAGTCAATATGAAGAATAGTTTGATGAGTCTGTTCATGGAGATGAAGATAAAAGAGCACGAATTGAGGTTTATATACAGTTTAGGAGAAGGGTCAGACAAGGAAAAGGTACTGAATAAGCTTATTAGGGACTCTGGAAGTTAAGAGAAAGAATGGAGATGCAAAAGGGCGCATATGGTATACGTATAGATGATTTCACGGGGAAGTAGGCTCATGTTTGACTTTAAGGAGGATGTGGAAAATACACAGTATATAAAAGAACTATGGGTTTTAGTTCGGTATGGTTCCATGTCAACCAAAATTTATACAATGTTGAAAAGAAGTCTTCACCAACGTAAATCTATGTGTATGATTTCAGATCACACTACATGACTTACTTTTAGAGTCGAAAAAAAGAATTCACTTTAAAACAATAGATCGCATATTTCAACAATCAAAAGGTACGATCTCCGACTTTTAGTTTTAATCATTAGCATTTCAAGATTTCTGGCAGCACCGAGATATATATATGCTTTTTAATCTGAAAGTCATTGAGCGAACTTGAGTTAGGCGGTACATTTTTTTGTTAAGTTCTTTGGCAGCAGTGTATCGACATATATATGTCACTTGTGCTTGCTAATTCAATTGTCAAGTGGCCTGTAACTTTTTGATTTTTTTTTTAAAGCAATTTTTGGCTGTTGTGTATGTTAAAACTTCATACCAAGGGGTGATGACAGTATAATTTCTTAAAATAGGTAGCCTTGACATTAAAGAAATCTATTACTCCGCAGTATAGAAATTAGAGTTAACAAGTTCAAATTTTAGGATCCAAAAACAAGTCAAAAAGTTCGAAAGTTTTGATTAACCTCAAGTGAAATTAGTAAAAACAGGGAAAAAGAAAAAAAAGAAACTCTGGCACGCATTTATTGTGAACGACCGTCTCTAATATCGAAAATGATCGCGGATTCAATCTATCTCGACAAAGACTGTGGGGTAAGGTTAACCCCCTGCTAAACTACCGGGATGCGAAGGGGCCCACCCATTGTGTCTGTCGGGTTAAACCACGAAATTCAGCCTAACATCAGTGTAGTAGTCCGAGCCGCCAGTATACATTTGTACTGCTTTTTTTTTTCTTCTTCGTTTCTCGTTAATAGTTCGTTAGGTTTCATGTTAACAGTCAGTATTTTAATCTTAACATGACCAAAGCTACCAAGCTAGGAAGAGAGCAAAACATTAAATACAAAAATATTTTGCTCCATGCTGCTTACCCGCCAAATTTTCTTGTTAAATAAACTCTAACCCTTTGTTGATGTACCTTTGTTTGAATGATAAAGTATTTGGTTTGGCACACCAAAAATAAAAGAAGATGGACTTCACTAAACACACATTTATTTTTCAACGAAAAAGATTTCGAAAAAGACTGGCTTTGGTGAAAAGCCAGATGAATTAGGTCATCAACTAGGTCCCTGAAGAAAATATTTTCCCATTCCTTTTCCAGGAAAATATTGGTCGATCGATCAAGTGGATATAATTCGTACATTTTGGTGACAATTTTCCGCGTCCAGAAAATGTACCAAAAACTATTGCGGCCTTTCATTCCTTGGGTTGAAACTCGACAGAGTAAAGCCAGAATATTTTGGTAGTGGGTGTTACCGTCCAACGTTGGACGTTGAAGTTCCTCAGTGGATAAGAATGCGTAGATATTAGCTTGGTCAGCATCTATTCATTCACCGATGAATTGCCCTTCATTGTTGAACACTAGAACTCCAACTACTGCCTTTTAGGAGGTTGTTCTGACGTTAAATCTGAATTTAATAACCCAACAAGGCAACAAGAACAACATTCATATTAAATGTTAATTTCCATTTGCAGAGGTATATATCTAGTGGCAGGATTTTCCCTAACATTATTTACGCACAGTCACCAAATACATCACAACAGTGTGTCTAGTTTGTCCTTATGATTTGCGAGCAACTTCTGAGGCCAAGTAATTACTTGGCCTTTTGGCTTGCAGAATTGTGGTAAAGTGATGATGCCAACCAAGTTTGGACCATCACAAAGCTCGCCCACCACACTCCGCATGGGTTCACATCCTAAAAATTCCCCTTCTCATCCTCAAAGTACATAAATATTGTTAGCCATGGGTCTAGGAATGCAAATGCATGTATGACGATGATGGTGCTATGTTGATGGTTGAATCCGTTATAAGGAATTAAGTATAACACTTTCATCCCATGAAATAGCACTGTACCAAAATTAGCGTACTAAATAAATTATAGAACCTGTCCCATAAAAGAGAGAGAGGACGAGCAACTCAACTGAACTGACTAATTAAGCTAGAACTAAGAGTTTACCTACAAATTTGCATAAGTAGGGATGCATTGGAAACTGCTTAGGCGTAACTTCAAGAGAACCCATTTTTGTTTAAGTCTATCCACTGAGAATAAGAAAGTGATCGACTTTGAAAGAAAGAGAAAAAGATTTGTTCCCAGCTTTGTGTAAATTTTCAAAGTAAGGAACGGAACAAGGAAATGGGTTTGCCTAACTTTGTCAGACAGCTGCGTCAGTCCTACTCAACGAGTAGAAAGTTGAAACCAGGTTCAAAGTTCATCTTTCTCTCCAACTAGAATCACTTTCTCGGTTCCTAACTAGGAAAACGACTCCAGCCATTTTTACTTAGACAAGAACACTACATTGAAAGGCCTCGGGTTCCTGACAGATTTAAGTATCCACGAGTTTCAAGCATATCCGCATTGAAATTTTTCTTTACTAAGACCGATCCTTATAGAACGAATTCGCAAGGTTCACAATCTGCTCCATGTCATTGTTGTGATGTGGACCAACTCTTGTGACTGTAAAGGATTAAAGGCTCAAGCGCGTAATGTATTAGCGCCCCAAGCGTGTAGCCAATACATCCAAGGGTACTACTTAGGAGATGGTATATATCCAACGTATTTCTTGGTTGTGCAATCATACCGTGTTATGGGCGCTCCCGTGCCAAACGGCTAAAAGGGGTGCTATCGAGGGAGCATTTGGGACACTTCAAACCAAATTTAACATTATCAAGGACCTGTGCAATTATTGGAAAAATTCCTATATGCAGACAATTTACCATAGAGCTACTTAATAGAGCACAATATATATGCGTGTTAAAAAAAAAAAATGTCACCAAGAGTGACACCAAAGTTAGAAAAAAGAAAAAAGAAAAAGGAAAACAACATGCCCACGAAGGAGCAAATTGATGAGCAAACTCATCACAATCTCAAAGAAAAACTTCAAACCTAAGCTCCAAAAGAAATTACTTAGGATCCTTCACAAACAAGAAACCCAAAAGATATGGGTGTTGAAAGCTAATCAATCTTCAAAATCCTTATTTTCATCTTGAAACGAGCATTTGACCGCATCAATTTGCTCATCATTGTCGGTGTCGGGGTCAAAATCTCTCAAACCATCATCATCCTCAAAGGAAGGTGCTTCCATATCTGATTGAGACTTAGAATTCTCCAATAGATTCTTATACATAGATCTCATCAAAGAATGGTCAGAGATACCCATCAATTTGTTAAAAACGATTTGAGAATCTATTTCGGCATCAGGAACAGAGAGAGTAGCAGACTTAACTTGATGATCTTGAGTCAACTGCCTAGAAGAAGGGGAATTTTTCTTCTTCTTTTTCCGAACCGTAATCCAACTCAAATCTCCTGGAAGACTCGCCTCCGAATTCACCTTCACATTAGAATTAGAAGTCACACTTGGAGTTGAAAACCCATTTGTTTCGGTAGAAACTAAATTTGGGCGTTCCCCTCCTCTCGAGTCTAAGGTTGCTTCCAAAGACATAGCAAATGCAATTGTCGATTCAGAGCAAGATACATCTGAATCTAAGAATTTCTCCACTGTCACTTGATCCTTATTGCCTTGTTTAAATTTGCCCATCCCTCGTCAAAAAAAATATATATATGCGTGTGAAAAATGAATATTTGCATATATTCCATGTAAAGAAAACAAAACAAAAGAGAGTACAAGTAAGCAACATCCCTGATCCTATGAAAATGGTTACCTGAAATTTCTTGTGTCTAGAAAAATTTTGAACAAGTATCTACACAAAATTGTGGTTTGCTGGCATCTATCCTAAGAATAATTGCAGAGACCAAAAGAACATGATGCTCCTTTGCTGCAACAGTTATTGCATGAACCACAATGTCTAGGATTATAAGAAGGATTGATGCATCTCCCTCCACAACACGTTTCCGAGTGTAGGGGCAAAATATCGCTCGACCAATAGGAGTGTGCGTCAACATTAAGAGAGCGAGGCAATATCAAGGTTGCGCGTCATTTATACATTTCAAGAGTGCGCGTCATTTATACATTTCCTTGGTGCACGTCATTTATCAATAGAGCCGTGCTCCAATATCAATAGAGTCGCGCTTCAATATCCAAAATAAAGGGGTTTATTGGTTGTACTCCACTCCATATTAGCTGTCATCCACTATGTAAACATATATATAAAAGAGAAAGGCAGGAGAGAGAAGGGGAGGTCAACCTTATCTCTAGTATTCTCATCTTCTTCCTCCCAACTTAGATCTAGATCTCTACTAAAAACCCATTAATGGAGATTCTAAATGTAATATTCATGTAATTCCAACAATCATAGTGAAGAACCATGGATGTAGATCACATTGATCGAACCATGTAAAAAATCCTTGTGTCCATTTAACATTTCAAGCACTTTAATCTTCATTTTCATGTTCAATATGTTTAGATCTACAGAAATTGTTAAGGGGTGTTAGTTGTGGGATTTCCTGCAACTACATTTTGGCGCTAGAAGGAGGGGAGAGTAAAGGATTTATCCAACCTCAAATCAGTTCAAAACATCATCAGTGAAGATCCATTCAATAGATCCAGCGAAGTTAGCTACTGTCAACAAAAGATCTCACTGGATCTCTAAAGTTGAAGGGCAAATATGGAAGCTTAGGCGACGATTTCATCTCTTCAGACAACAGGTAGTATTTGCAAGTTAGAGAAATCAAAGGAAAACAGATACATGGAGGTGTTAGAGCAACATCGATCATTCATCTTCAAGGGACAAATCCTTTTCCTATTCTTTTAATTTTACTTGTGAAATGTTTAGATCCAGTGATTTAGAATGAAGTTTTGAAAAAGATTTTCAAAAAACTCATAAACTATCCTTCTTCAAAAGTTTAATTTTCTCTTGAAAACAGGAACCAAAGTGAATTTCGGCTACAGATTTACACTTGATAGAACTTGTTTTACACACCCACTCTGTGAATTTCAAAAATACTGAGTATCAAATTTTGGTATTGATTTGGGGATTTGGACGAACAAAATTAGATTTAATTCTTAGAGATTATCTTAAAACTATATATGCTGCTCACTGACTAATTGGTTGTTTGAAACAAGGGTTTGAATACCTCTCCCGGTATCAATTGGTAACCACGAAGGAAGGAATCACTTAGCTTAACGCAAGCAGTTTTGCAGATCTGGAAAGAAAGTGCACCAGCATCACCAGCCAACAAACCGCGATACCAGGAGGAAGCGTTGCCAAAAGAAATCACGCCGGCTACCTAGTAGCTCATCAATTTGCAGCAAAGCAATCACATCAAGCAAGGAAATCCAGCTCATGAGACGTGAAGCTTGCTAAGGCATAGAGATTACAGGGCGAAAAATTCAACCATAGTGAAGAAAAAAGTAGAGGGGAGAACGATGGGGACTATTCTAACAGGAACAGTAACGCGAAAAAGTTTGCATGGGAGGAGGTTTTGCAGGTGAAGGAAAAATCATCATAGCGCGAAGGATACGGGCGATCAAATCAACAAATGAAAGTGACGAAAGGCGAAATAATGAGATTGGGCAGAATAATTAAAACTTTTTGTGCAGGAACAACCATAGGCGATAAAATCACTCCAAGCACGAGAAACAAATGGAATAAGGTGATGATAAACGCTCTACAACAATTGCAAGGGATATTCAGGTGAAGGAGATATTTCATTAGACACCCGAAGGCGAAGGTGAAACATCAGGCTAAGAATTGTCGTCACAGCATCACCAAAAGTTAACTGAAATTCAAATGCAAGGTATAACACAGGTTCAACAACAAAGAACGACAATCGATGGGAATTTTAGGAGTTTCGGAGAGGAGTCAAAGCCAACAGATAGCATCAATTGCAACAATGAAGGAACGTACGAGCGATAGAATGATCTAACTATGACGGTGTTGCATCATGTACAAACTTGCTTCAAATGGCTAAGGAAGAAGATAACAGATGGCCAAGGAGATACAGCTAGCTACAGCTGCCTTGAATGGCAACAACCAGCTAAGGAGGAGACACATGAAGATAGGCGATGATATCCCAGAAGAAAGAAAAGTGACGTATCCCAGGACGAAGAAAAACGCATTGGACTACCAAGAGTGAAGAAAACGCATAGATAAACATTATACAAAGGGCGATAACATGAGAATAACTTACGCGAATAATACCACTCCTTCACAAACAAAAGCCAGCATAGATGGTTCGAGTTGGAGACACGAGTTCGATTTTTTCTTAGCGCGGTATTTTTCACATATTTTTGATGAAATGCCAAGGGTGAATAAAAGAATAAGAGAAGAACGTTATGTGTTTATTTTGCATAAAGGTGCTTGAACAGTTGGTTAGGAGAGCAGAATGTGCGCTCGCGATCGCGTGATCGAATCCCAACTTTACCAGTCTTTTAGCGTGTTTTTATTCGAACTGCTAAGAGCGAAAATAATGATAACCTTAAAGTGCGGTTATATCCCTTCACAAACAAGAGTCTGCCCAGTTGGATAGGTGCGTCAAATTCGCACAACAGGAACTAGGATCGAATCCCACCTTACCTATATTGTTTTGGCAAATTTAGGTTGTCAAAGGCGAAGATAAAGTCAAACTTCAGCATTGTGCGTTAATTTTGCACAACAAAGTCTGCACAATTGGTTTACATAAAGTCAAACTTCAGCATTGTGCGTTAATTTCACACAACAAAGTCTGCACAATTGGTTTACAGGGAAGAGTACAAGCCCGAAGTCATGTGTTCAAATCCTAACTCAAGCGTGTTTTTAACATATTTTTGAAATAACAAGAGCGAAGAAATGAATAAAGTTACAGCATTGTGCATTTCATTTGCACAAAAGAAGATGCACAGATGGTTAAGTAAAGAAGATGCAAACTTCTGATCCTGAGTTCGAATCCTACCCACTGCACAGAATTTTGCATATTTTTTCTAAAAGAGCATACAACCGCATGACACCAAGTTCACTCACACTAGTTCAACACTTAGAAGAAAATGGGCCAATGCTACAATTATCAAGGGCGATATCAGCGCACCAAGAGGAACTCATAACTACAAACTTACATCAAGATAACTAGAGCACCACAACAAGAAGAAAGAAATGCAAAGAAGAAAAGGACAACAAACACAAAGAAAAGCGAAGAAGAGAGGAAACAACAATACGAATAAAAGAGAAAGGCAAAAATAAGACCTTAATAGAAGGCAACAGAAGTTAAAACCTCTAACTAGGGAGGCTAGGCATCCAATTGTGGCGTGCACCCTAGTTCGCATAAACGCAAGAGTCAATAATAAAACCTAACGCGCGTCATAATTGGGGAAAACCTAGTTAGCATGACTCAGGTGAAAGCTACACCGACCCTGGAATCTGAGTCATGGAGATGTGGGGCGAAATGAAAGCCTATCCAGCAGAGACACCTTAGTTGAAAGACTAAGGTAAGAAGTTCTCTCCTAAGGAGTGTAGAAACTCGATCAGGGCGCCGGGGTACACGGTTGAGTCAAGAGTGCCTGGGGCGTCTAGAGCGTACCTGGCCGCTCTTGGAAAGTCCTGACTATGATACACTCGGTCCTCAAGAAACCCTACTTAGGGTGCGGTTTCGTAACCACAAGCCATAATGGCGGAAGGATAAGAGGCCACGAACATAACTGATTGTTGCATCACTGGATGGGAAGAGCCCACCCTAACCCGGTAGGGGTAAGCTTCATTTAAGG
Organism: Papaver atlanticum; assembly: GCA_023531105.1. Taxonomy (NCBI): domain Eukaryota; kingdom Viridiplantae; phylum Streptophyta; class Magnoliopsida; order Ranunculales; family Papaveraceae; genus Papaver; species Papaver atlanticum. The sequence continues at coordinate 17,059,064 of JAJJMB010007708.1, forward strand.
GGCAGTCAGGGGGAAAATAGGGACGACACCCTCCATTAGGGAGCTGAAATGTGTCTAAGACGACAATGTCATGAGGCTTCTACTCACGGGAGTACCTAGGCCTGCGATTTTGCCGCCCAACCAGAAATAATACATAAAGGCAAAATAAGACCTCTACTTAGGGAGGCGCAATAAGACCACACAAAAAACACAAAGACCTATATATTGTGATTATATTATTATTATGCGATACTAATAGTGCAGGAATAAACAAGGGAGGCAATAATACAATGCGATACAATGAACTAAAGACGGACAAAGAACAAAGGTGAGAAAGATGAAGCACAAGCAAATGAACATGCGAGGAACAATAAGTGCGCGAAGAGGAACGCATATACTAAAGACAAAGCCAAAGCAATGAAGAATGGAAGCAATTTGAAGCAACATCAATATTAGAGAAGAAAAATGAGCTAAGTAACACAAACATTAGTTATACATTCCATTTAATAAACAATAGATAAGCATTCTCATCATATAAGCATCACATTCTCATCATGAAAGCATTGCATAAGCATTTCATGGCATAAGCATCGCATACACATTTCATGGCATAACCATCACATAAGCGTTATAATCGCCCAAGCATTTTCCGAATTTTTATAAATATGAAATAAGTTCACATGATAAAGCACAAAAGAATCAATATCATGCAGGAAGCTGAGGAAGGATAAACAAGATGACATCTGATGTGATTTTATGTTGTTGTAAAAAGTGATAAGTAGAGTTCGTTCAACTCGGACTTGTGAAGACTTGATTCTAGACTTATATTCCGATTAAAATAGCAAATAAACAAAGATGATATCAATATTACGAGAGACTGGGACTTAGGATTCCACCAAACTTCACAATCAATTGGTTCATACGATGATTCATAACAATACTAGCTCTTTTATAGACTCTATTCCTTTGCCAAAAGTAGATTTTATAAAGCATTAGATGTAAATCATAAGCATAGTGCATCTAAAGTTCTTAGAATAAGCATACACTATCAAACAAAATCACAAATAATCAATGAAAATCATAAATCGATTGAAAAGCAATGCAAAAAGTCATAAGAATCAATTATAATTACCATCAATTGTGAAACATGGCTTCCTCCGTCATCCCAGTGTTGGGGATTAGCTCATCACGCAGAAAACATGCTCAAAAGATAGAAACATGGCTTAAAAGGTGTTTTTATTGAATAAAAATAATAATACAACGAATCTACAACGCTTTTCTGGCGTTACAGAAATCACCGATACAACTGAAGTGCTGTTAATAAACGATAAATCAGTTCTGTAGTTGAATATAAGACTGCTTCTGCGACGGTCCGGTGTGGGTCGAAGTTCTTCGTGTTCTTTAGCAGCAGCAGCAACAGCGGGTTTCCTGCAACTTTGATTTTTTGGCTCTGTGGTGTTCTAAACTTCCCCTAACTTTCTAAACCTCTTCTATATGACCCAACCAACCTATTTATATCATAAAGACCGATTAAATCACTCCAAAATCTTCCAAAATCTCTTCCTTTTACTTCACGGCCAAGTTGCGACAATTTCTTGTTTTAGGATTTCTACGCGTATCTGAGCTTTCCTTTTGATTCTAAACTCTTCCTTCGATATATATCAAGCTTTGGGAAGAAAATCTTGCCATTAGTCTCCCTGAAATTCCTAAATAATTCATCAAAGACCCAAAACTTCCATCACCTCTGTTTTGCTCTAATTCGATCTCTAGCCAATTTGGGTTCAATCCAAAGACTTTACCAGGCCTGTGTAGTCCTAAGGAGTAA
>JAJJMB010007708.1:17060877-17076752 GCA_023531105.1 Papaver atlanticum
AAAACTTTCCTTTTAAACCGTGAAGAAGGTGTCCCCCTATCCAATCCCGGTCTGTGCTTAGCAGCTGCTTGGAAATGGGTTACCCCTTATCCAAAATGAGAGTCCAAATAGCAAATGTCCTCCCAGGTGCCTTTAACAACTTTTCTAGCCAATTTCGCCGCAAAAGCCTATTTCTCCAAAAACACCTACAAAGGGATAAAATACCAAAATTAGTACAAAAATTGGTACTAACAATATACACAATAGAGATGAAAATAGACACATAAATGTGTCTATCAACATCGCCAAAGGAGTATGCAATTATTTCGCTCACATCAACAACTTGAAACCATTATACCACCGCATGAAAAGAAAAGATGAGGCAGAGGCAGGACAAGAATGAAGGGCGGTACCAACAATTCAAAGAAAGAAATATTCCACATCCACAACAACATCATCAATCACCGCTAAAGCTCACTAACCCGAAAGCAACAAAGCTCAACCACAAGTTCCCTCATAACTAAAGAACAAAGACGGTCATGGACTACCAAGAAAACATTTGATGTTCTTTACTTCCTCGGCTAGAATCATTTACAAAGAAGACACTCACTCATGAATAACAACAATGGAGTATGCGAAATAGAAGTTATCTCACAGAAACCACACACAACAGTTCATTGCACCTCCAACATCAACAATCCACGAAGCATCATCTTTACCAGACCAAACACACTCAAGCTCAACGAAATCTCCAAAGCACCAAACCCATTAAAGCTTAAAGTTGTTCAACATCCACAACCAACCCTCAACCCCAAACAATATAATTCTCACAAAAATTCAACACCATCTCAACCACTCCAACACCAAATACGCAGAAGCAAAATCAAAAACAAAGAATCCTTCCATCAAGAATTTGTGATCAAGAACAACAAGTTTCGGAACTTCACAAAAGAATAGAGGAAAGTACGTACTTTTAAGTTTAGTATTCTTTCCTTCGTTCCTTCAACAACAAAGATCAAAGACTACTCTAATCGTCTCGCTCCAACAACTACAACAAGGCGGATTTTTCCTTAAAGATCGCTCTTCAAGAAATATTCAAGAAAAAAGAGGAAAAATGTAGGGGCAAAATATCGCTCGACCAATAGGAGTGCGCGTCAACATTAAGAGAGCGAGGCAATATCAAGGCTGCGCGTCATTTATACATTTCAAGAGTGCGCGTCATTTATACATTTCCTTGGTGCACGTCATTTATCAATAGAGCCGTGCTCCAATATCAATAGAGCCGCGCTTCAATATCCGAAATAAAGGGGTTTATTAGTTGTACTCCACTACATATTAACTGTCATCCACTATGTAAACATATATATAAAAGAGAAAGGCAGGAGAGAGAAGGGGAGGTCAACCTTATCTCTAGTATTCTCATCTTCTTCCTCCCAACTTAGATCTAGAGCTCTACTAAAAACCCATTAATGGAGATTCTAAATGTAATATTCATGTAATTCCAACAATCATAGTGAAAAACCATGGATGTAGATCACATTGATCGAACCATGTAAAAAATCCTTGTGTCCATTTAACATTTCAAGCACTTTAATCTTCATTTTCATGTTCAATATGTGTAGATCTATAGAAATTGTTAAGGGGTGTTAGTTGTGGGATTTCCTGCAACTACACCGAGTACTTGCATTTATGGCCACACACACCACAGTTATTTTTATCTTCCAAGATATTTACACATTTCTTCTGCAACACTGATTAGTTCCTGGTGGACTTCCATTATTATTGCAAATCATAGGGTTGTTTTGACATGTTAGTGGGAATCTTCTAATTGGTGCCTGCTCCGCCTTACAATCGGCAAGGATCTTACTTACACTTCTTAAACACAATTTGGCATTTTCAGTTTTTTCCATATTGAAGTACTTAATAGAAGCTGCTAGCATGGCTGCGTAATATTCATCAGTTGCACCGTTATAATTACCTGGTTGTCTGCTCATTGGCATCACACGGGTGATATCAGTAACTAAAATCATGATTGTAATAGTCAGTGTGATCAATACCTTCATGAGTCTGTTCATGGTGATGAAGATAGAAGAGCACGAATTGAGTTTTATATAAAGTTTAGGAGAGGAGTCGGACAACGAAAAGGTATAGAAGAAGCTTATTAGAAGAGAGAACTCCGAAAGTTAAGTGAAGGGATGGAGATGCAAAAGGGAGGATAGGGTATATATATATACAGGGAATTTCATGAGGATGTATAGCCATGATGTTGACTTATTGGAGGATGTGGAAAATACACATTACATTACGAACTTTTGGGTTTTAGTTTGGTATGGTTCCAAGTCAACCAAAACTTACATGTTGACAAGATATTCTTCATCAGGGAAAATCTATGCACATGATTTTAGATCACATCATAGAAGTTACACCTTTAGAATCGAAAAATTGGAGACGCTTTAAAATACTAATAGACTGCAATTTCAACAATCAAAAGGTAGGATATCCAACTTTTAATTTTAATCATTAGCATTTTACGATTTCTGGCAGCACACCGAGGTATATCTCCCTTTAATCTGAAAGTCATTGAGCCAACTTGAGTTTGGCAGTACTGTTTTTTGTTTTCTTTGGCAGTACTGTATCGGCGTATCTATGTCACCGAAGCTGCTTCACTTCCCCCATTAGCTGGCACCATCCAGACCCTTGACTTCATCTATTTTGTTCTTCTTTGTTTCTCATTTAATAGTTCGTTAAAGTTTCATGTTTACACAGTCAGTAATTTAATCTAAACTTGACCAAGGCTACAAAGCTGGAAACAGAGCAAAACTTCAAAATAAAAAATACTTTGCTCCATATGCTGCTTACCCACCAGAAATATAAGTTTGTTGAACGATAAATATTTGGTTTAGCACACCAAAAATAAAGGTAAAAGATGGACATCCTTAACCACACATTTATTTTTAACGAAAAAGATTTCGAAAGAGACTGACTTTGTTGAAAAGCCAGATTCATTAGGTCATGAACTAGGTCCCTAAAGTATATATTTTCCCATCCCTTTTCTAGGAAAATATTGGTCGATCAATCAAGTGGATATAATTCGTACTATATTCGTGACAATTTTCCGCGTCCGAAAATTGTACTCTATTGCGGCCTTTCATTCCTTTGGTTGAATCTTCAAAAGAGTAAATCCAGAATATTTTAGTAGTGGGTGTTACCGTCCAGCTTTGGATGTTGAAGTTCCTCGGTGGATAAGGATGCATGGACATCTATTCATTTACTAATGAATTTCCCTTAATTGTTATACTCCAACTGCCTTTTAAGAGATTGTTCTAACCTTAAAATGATACTAGAATCTGACTTGAACATCTCAACAAGAACAAAATTCATATTAAATGTCAATTTCCAAATGCAGAGGTATCCGGTGGCAAGATTTTCCTATTCTTTAAGCCAGTGATCATACATATCACAGCAGAGTGTGTAGTTTGTCCTTATGATTTGCCAGTAAATTATGAGGCCAAGTACTTAACTTGGCTTCTTGGCTTGCAGAATTGTGATAAAGTGATGATGCCAAGTGTGGACCATCAGAAAGTTCGCCCACCACACTCCACATGGGTTCTCATCCTCAAAGTGCATATATAAATATCGCTAGTCAAATTGTAGGGGAAAGCATGATAGTGCGTGTATGTTGAGAATCCGTTATAAGGAATCAAGGATAACTCTTTCATCCCATGAAAATAGTACTGTACCAAATTAGCGTACTAATAAATAACAGAACCTGTCCCAGAAAAGAGAGAGGACGAGCAGCTCAACTGAACTGTCTCATTAAGCTAGAACTAAGAGTTTACCTGCAAATTTGCGTAAGTAGGGATGCATCGGAAACTGCTTAGGCGTAACTGCAAGAGAACTCATTTTTGTTTAAGTCTATCCACTGAGAATATTTGTTCCCAGCTTTGCGTAAATTTGGAAATTAAGGAAAGGAACAAAGAAATAGTTTGCCAAACTTTGTCAGACAGCTGCATTAGTCCAACTCAACGAGTAGAAAGTTGAAACCAGGTTCAAAGTACATCTCTCTCCAACTAGAATCACTTTCTAAGTTCCTTATTACTCCAGCTAGCCATTTTTACTTACAAAAGGGTAAACACTACGTTGAAAGGCCTTGGGTCCTTGACAGATTTAACTTCAAATATCAGATAAATAAATAAATGAATATTGTTGATATTCGATGTAAATAAAATAAAATAAAAGAGAATACAAGTAAGCAACAGCCATGATCCTATGAAAATGGTTGCCTGAAATTTCTTGTGTCTAGCAAAAATTTGAACAAGTATGTACACAAAATTGTGGCATGATGGCGTCTATCCTAAGAATAATTGCAGAGACCAAAAGAACATGATGCTCCTTTGGTGCAACGGTTATTGCATGAACCACAATGTCCAGGGTTATAAGAAGGATTGATGCATCTCCCTTGGCAACACGTTTCCGAGTACTTGCATTTATGGCCGCACATACCACAGTTATTTTTGTCTTCCAAGATATTCACACATTTCTTCATGCAACACTGATTAGTTCCTGGTGGACTTCCAGTATTAGCATTATTGCAAATCATAGGGTTGTTTTGACATGTTAGTGGGAATCTTCTAATTGGTGCCTGCTCCGCCTTACGATCCGCGAGGATCTTACTTACGCCTCTTAAACACAATTTGGCATTTTCAGTTTCTTCTATTTTGAAGTATTTAATAGAAGCTGCTAGCATGGCTGCGTAATATTCATCGGTTGCACCATTATAATTTCCTTGTTGTCTTCTCAATTGCATTGCGCTGGCTACATCAATGACTGAAGTCATGATTGTAATAGTCAGTATGATCAATACCTTCATGAGTCTGTTCATAGTGATGAAGATAGAAGAGCACGAAGTGAGATTTGAATAAAGTTTGGGAAAAGGGTAAAGGAATCGGTATAGAAGCTTATTAGAAGAGATAACTCTGAATGTTAAGAGAATGGATGGAGATGCAAAAGGGCGGATATGGTATATATATACTGAAAATTTTCTATGGATGTGTAGGCATGAGGTTGACTTCAAGGAGGATATGTGGAAAATACACACAGTACAGTGCATGATATGAACTTTTGGGTTTTAGTTTGGCATGGTTCCAAGTCAACCAAAACTTAGTATGTTGAAAAGATATTCTTCACCAAGGCAAATCTCTGTACATATTTTTAGATCACACTATAGAATCGGATGGACCCTTTTATTAGATTTCATATTTTAACAATCAAAAGGTACGACCTTGATCTGCAAAAGAATATGGAATATTTACTGGAAAATATAATTGTTGAATATCAATAGTTCTTTTGCTGATCTAACACTACAAATCCGAATGCTCACCAACTTTAATCATTAGCATCTCACGATTTTTAACTTTTGTAGCGATCGTGCCAACTTGAGTTTGGCAGTACTTTGTTTTTATAAAGTTCTTGGAATACTATATCGACATCTATAACTTGTGCTTGCTAATTACTTGCAACTTTTTGGTTGATGTATCTGTTAGAACTTAAAACCAAGCGGTGATGATCAGTATCCTCTAACCCCCGTACTTAGAGCATGGTTTGTGATGAAAGCAATATAATTAGCATCGGTGGGAAACAAGTCAAAAAGAATTGGTGTTGGAAATATTGTTTATTCGTAAGTCAAAATCGTCAAAACTTAAGCACACATTTATTTGTTGATTTAGCAAAATTAGGCCTTTGTAATACGCGTTTATTTTTAGCACACCAGAAGTAAAGGGTGGACTTCATTAACCACACATTCATTTTCAACAAAAAGGATTTCGAAAGAGACTGTCCTTGATAGTTTGGTGCCTTTGGTGGTATGTTGAAAAGCCACCAGATTAGGTGATGAACTAGGTCCCTAGAGAAAATATTTTCCTTTCTAGGAAAATATTGGTCAATCAAGTGGATAGAAGAAGAACTTTTGTAATATCGTACATTTTCGTGTCAATTTTCCGCGTCTGAAAATTAGTGCGGCCTTCCATTCCTTTGATTGAAACCCGAAAGAGTGAGCAAGGTTGGTCCATGGATAAGAATGTTGAAACTTCGCTAGTGGGTGTTATCGTCCAGCATTTTTTTTTTTTTTAGAAAAAGAGGTTTCCCTCATGCCATTGATAAAGAAGTACTATAAGTCCCCTTAAATGAATAACGGTACATTATTACATTTTCATTCCAAATTTGAATGTTTAAATAAATTTGTATAACTTTTAAATTATTGTCTAACCAATTATGAGTGATAGCATATTTGTTACAAAATACAGAAAATCTAGCTGCCTAGATTATTTGGGTTCTCTTGATTAAGTTAAATTCATGAGCTAAAAAGTTTATATGGAACTTTGTGTTAATATTCATCCATCATTAGGATGTTGAAACTCATCTTTCCTCAATTGATAGAAGTGCTAACATTTTTTCATTATCCAGGTGTTTTTACGTTGTTTTACTAATAAATGAAGCTCACTGAAGCTATTTGTCATTTATTAATTTATTTGAACCACAAGATTTTTTTTTTTTTTTTTGATCGACAATTGATCCACAAAATTTGTTAAAGAGGTTCTTTTAACCTTAAAATGGTACTAGAATCTGAATTTAACGTCTCAATTAAATGTCAATTTAGGAATGTAGAGGTATCCAGTGGCTAGATGCATGTTTATGTCATTTAGGCCAGTCATCACTCATCTTTAGATCACAACAGAGTTTGTTTTGTAATATGTGCTTATGGTTTGAGAGTAACTTCCGAGGCTAAGTAATTAACATGGCCTTTTGGCGTGCAACATTGTGATTAAGTGATGCCAAGGGGACCATCACAAAGTTCGCCCACCACTCTTTGCATGGGTTCACATCAAGTGCCCCTTCTCATCCTTAAAGGACATGTATGAATATCGCTAGTATATTGTTGGGGATTAAGGTGTCCAGGAAAGCAAATGCATGTATGACGATGATGGTGCGTGTATGTCGATGGTGGAATCCTTTAAAAGGCATCAAGGATAACACTCTCATCCCATTCCATGAAAATAGTATTGGCGGACTCAAAAACACAACTTGGATATGCTTCTCAAAGTAATGCATTGCTGAGAAGCATACTTGTCCCATAAAAGAGAGGACGGGCAGCTCCAACGACTAACTAAGTTTTAACTATAAGTTAATTCAAACCTACAAATTTGCCGATGCAGGATACATTAATGAAACCTTTTTTTTTTTCTAAGTCTAATAGTTTATGAAAGCAAAAAACGTAATTACAAGAAAGTGAGAAAATTACTTGTGCTCAATTTTGTGTAAATCTTGAAATTAAGTGAAAGAACAAAGAAATGAGTGTGCCAAACGTTGTCAGACAACTCTATTAGCTACGTAGTACCTACTCAGCCATCAGAAAGTTGAATTCAAGTTCAAAGTCCCATCTTACAACATGTTTTTTTTTTGTGACTCGATATATGACTCGGCCCTTGATTGGACACGAGTCAGATTTAAGAACGTTTGTTTTTTAGTTTGAGTCAGATCTGATTCGTTACTTGACTCAGACCTAAAACCCTTGACTCGAACCCGTTTGAGTCAGGGAACAAAATATTCCTAACTCATGGGACCAAGCCACTGATTCACATATTTTTGAGTCAGTTGAGTCAGGTCTGACCCAAAAAAACAAACACATTGAGTCAAATCCAAACGAATCAGGTGATTTCAGTCAGATCCAGATGAGTCAAATCCAGGAAAAAAACACATGATGATACTCTTTAACTGGAATCACTTCCTCGGTTCCTTGTTGGGAAAACATGATAACTTTTTGATGGGGGCATGGGGGCAAATGATATATTGACATGTGGCTTTCATATTAAATGTTTCAAACATATCAAAGATAAAATACAACCAGTTAAGATAACCAATATATTTTCTCCAAAATTACACTTCAAAATTCGATGTCTTCTCTTTCAAAGGTACTTGATCTGAAGGAATTTCTCTTGAATAAACCTACATCATCTCTCGATGCTAAGAAACCGAAAAAGAAGATCAAGAAGAGGGATTGTCTTAGCAAGAAGGAAAACAAAGACTGTTGAAGAAAGGACAGTGTGTTGATCAGATAATGACTCAATTCTGTATCCAAGTCAAAACAGAGTTGCACGTCTTGCAGAGTCATTCACCAAAATGTTTTAACTGCAAGAAATTCTTGTAAAGCAGCAAGGTTATCTAGTTGAGGAAATTCACAAACTCAAGTTTAGAAATGTTAACCTACCGGCATCAGACGCTGAAAGCATGAAGGAATAAAATGCAGTAAAAGATTAATAAGATTTGGTTCTTATTTTATGTCTTTTATATGAATAGACTAGTTGTTTATTCTTGTCAATCCTTGTGTAAAGTTTATTCGAACTATCAATAAATATGAATGATTGGATGATCTGACTCAGCCTTTTCTTTCAAGCGGCAAAGGTTATCCATTGTTGATACATGAGTCTCAACTAGCTGTCTTTCTTGTATAGAACCTTCTCTGACAGTATCTTCAAGAACTCGAACCTTTTCCATAGATTTGTTCAGTTCTTGAATGTGTTTATTGATATTTTCAGAAAATGACTCAACATATTCATAGAGACTTTGTTCTCTGTTAAGGAATATGTTGAGATCATATCAACACACTAAGCATATTTCTCCTGAAGGTCGTTTATCTCATAGACTTGATGTTCAAGAACTTTAGAAAGGTCTTCAAATTTTTTGGCAGGTTCCCCTTTTGATTTCGACTCATAATCTTTTGGAGGCTTAGAGAATGTCTATTCTACAGAGGACATAATAATCATTAGGATTTTGGTTTTTAAAATCTTAATTCTTGTGAAGATGATTTAATTTTAACTTACCTTCAGAGATCTTGTGAAGGTGATTTAGTTTTTTTAATTATTCCCATGATATCCTGGTTAAACCTAATTAAATGATTTAACTGAGTGTTATATTCAAAAAAGAATATTGTAGAGTTAATTCGTTCGGAGGAAGAAGATGAAAGGATAGTTTTTTTTTTTTAAATATGGCGATTTTGAAATAGTTGGAATTAGTGAATCAACTCAATTAAATATTTTATATCTGGACTCACCAACTCACCTAACTAGCTATGAATCTACTGCAAACTTAATTAATATGATTAGGGTTATAATTAGGACTATGGTTAATAAAATGAGTATTTTTGTGAGTTATAAATAATATGGGTTAGATTAACAAAAGCATGAAATATATTTAAGAGAAGCTAAAGGTGGGATATTTCCAAATAGGAAGTAACCGTAGTACATAAGCATTTAAATTGATTTCAATACTTTGCAAGACCCTAAATTTGTTGACTTGAGTTGGTGGTAAGTGCCCTTAGAGAGTCGTTCTCGCCTCAAATGTAACAAACGATGACGATTAGCCACGATTGCATATGAATTATTCTTCACTCTAGTTGCATTGTTATGATTAACCTTCTTAATATGTTCAATAAAAGACTTCTTCGTTATAACACACTCGAGCATCTTATGGTAGTGGAACTTGCTCAAGCACGTATCGTGGCTGGAATCCATATGCCCCTATAAATGGCTCTTTTCTGAAGTTCTGTTAACTGAATTGTTATAAGCATATTCAGCTTGGATTAGGATGGTATATCATGACTCAACATGATTACCAGCAAGACACCACAACAAGTTACTCAAACTGCGATTGACAACTTTTGCTTGTCCATTTGTTTGTGGATGACAAGTGCCGGAATACATCAATTGAGTAGCAAGTTCCTTCCACAAAGTCCTCCAAAAGTGTCCCACAAACCTGACCTTCTTATAAAAAATAGTAGTAGTTGAAACACCATGTAACCGAAACACCATGTAACCTTACCACTTCGTGAAAGAACAAATCACCAACATGAGTAGCATCTGAAGTCTTAGAACAAGGAAGAAAATGTCTTTTCTTAGAGAATTAAACCAACACGATGAAGATATCATCATCACCTTTTGTTGTATTTGGCAGTCTTATGCAAAACCCATGCACAAGTCGACCCAAGGGAGTGCTGGAAACAAAATTGTGGTATGCCAGCATCTATCCTAAGAATAATTGCAGAGACCAAAAGAGCATGATGCTCCTTTGCTGCAACGGTTATTGCATGAACCACAATGTCTAGGGTTATAAGAAGGATTAACGCATCTCCCTCCACAACACGTTTCCGAGTACTTGCATTTATGGCCGCACACACCACAGTTATTTTTGTCTTCCAAAATATTCACACATTTCTTCATACAACACTGACTAGTTCCTGGTGGACTTCCATTATTATTGCAAATCATAGGGTTGTTTTGACATGTTACTGGGAATCTTCTAATTGGTGCCTGCTCCGCCTTACGATCGGCAAGGATCTTACTTACACCTCTTAAGCACAATTTGGCATTTTCAGTTTTTTCCATATTGAAGTACTTAATAGAAGCTGCTAGCATGGCTGCGTAATATTCATCAGTTGCACCGTTATAATTACCTTGTTGTCTTCTTATTGGCATTGCACTGGTTACATCAATGACCGAAGTCATGATTGTAATAGTCAGTGTGATCAATAGTTGCATGAGTCTGTTCATACTGATACAGAGAGCACGAATTGAGGTTTGAATGGGGTGTAGGTAGGAGAAGGGTCAGACAAGGAAAAGGTACAGAAGAAGCTTATTAGAAGAGAGAAGTCTGTAAGTTAAGAGAAGGGATGGAGATGCAAAGGGGCGAATAGGATACATATATATGCGCAGAGAATTTTCATGGGGACGTATAGGAATGATGTTTGACTTTAAGGAGGATGTGGAATACACAGTAGTACATGAACTTTAGGATTTTAGTTTGGTATGGTTCCAAGTCAAAGCAAATCTATGTACATGATTTTAGATCACACAATAGAATCCAAAAAGTATGATGAACCCTTTAGGTGGACTGCATATTTAACAATCAAAAGACACGGCCCCGATCTGCAAATGAATCTCAATAGTTTTTTGTTAATCTAAAGTTGACCAGGCTATCAAGCCGGAAAGAGAGCAAATTTTTTGAATCAAGAACTAAGGGGTGTGCTCTCCATGCTGCCCACCAAATTTCTTGTTAAATACCTACACTCTGATCCTTCGTAAATATTTGGTCTCGCTCTCGCACACCAAAATCCAAAATAGAAGTAAAGAGTGGACTTTGTCTTTGTTAACCACACATTCTTTTTTCCAACTAAAAAAGATTTCGAAAGAGACTGGCTTTGTTAGTTTGGTGGTACATTGAAAGGCCGGATTAGGTCATGAACTTGGTCCCTAGAGAAAATATTTTCCCATTCTAGGAAAATATATATTGGTCAATCAAGTGGATAAAACTCTTTTGTAATTTGTACTATTTTGGTGAATATTTTCCGCGTCCATAAAAACTGTACTGAAAAGTGGAAACTACTGCGGCCTTCCATTGCTTTGGCTGAAACTTGAAAGAGTAAGGTCAGAATGTTTTGGTAGTGGGTGTTACCGTCGAACATTAGGATGTTGAAACTCGTCGTTCCTCACTGGATAAGGATGCATAAAACTTTGGCGTGATGTAGTTATTCATCGAAATATTTGTCTTGGATTTGGGCGTTTTCCTAACAGTTTAAATAGTGCGATTTTTGTTTTTCACAGTTCAACATCATTAGCTAGCTTTGTCAGTTTAAGATGTTGTTCTAACCTTAGATGTGTACTAGAATCTGAATTTAACATCTCAACAAGAACAACATTCATAGTAAATGTCAATTTCGGAAAGTAGAGGTATCCAATAGCTAGACGTAATCATAATGTTAGATCACAACAGAGTTTGTGATTAGTTACTTCTGGGGTCAAGTACTTTACTTGGCCTTCTGGCTTGCAGAATTTTGATAAAGTGATGATCCCAAGTATGGACCATCACAAAGTTCGCCCACCACACTTCGCATGGCTTCACATCCTCAAAGTACCCCTTCTCATCCTCGAAGTACATGTATAAATATCGTCAGTCAATTGTATGGGGTTAAGGTGTCCAGGAAAGCAAAAGCAAATGCATGTATGATGTTGAAGGTGCATGAATGTTGATGGTGGAATCCGTTATAAGGAATCAAGGATAACACTCTCATCCCATGAAAGCAGTACTGTACTAAATAAATAGGCGTAGAAAAGAAAAAAAACACACAACTTGGATATGCTGCTCCAAGGTATGGGTTTGTCGGGAAGTTTACTTTTTCCGAAAAAAGAGAGAGGACGAGCAGCTCAACTGCTGTCTAAGCCTAAAATTTTGCGGAAGTAAGAATGCATCCTTAAGCCTAACTGCAAGAGAACATTTCTAGCCAAGTCTATCCACTGAGGATAAGAAAGTGTTCGACTTTGAAAGAAAGAGAAAGATACTTGTGCCCAACTTTGAGCAAATTTTGAAATTATGGAAAGGTTTGCCAAACTTTTGTCAGGCAGCTGCATTAGTCCTACTCAGCGAGTAGAAACTTGAAACCAGGTTCAAAGGCCATCTTTCTCTCCGACTAAAATCATTTTCTCGGTTTCTTATTAGGAAAATGACTCCAGCCTTTTACTTGGACAAAGACTCCAGGCCTCGAGTCCTTCGACAGACGAGTTTCAAGCATATATCCATATTGAAAACTTTCTGTACTAATACAGTATTCAATTATTTTTTATAAGTTTCAAGTGATAATGAACTTGAAATTGAGATATCAAATCAATTATTAATTAGCAACGACTGGTTTTTTTTTCGAAGTGTCAGATAGGTGGTAGTGGTAGTTTACACTCCGCACTGTGTTCATTTTTTTGTAACATGTAATGGTTTGTTGCTACTATTAGACAATGTGTGCGTGAAGGTTGTATGTCAAGTCAACATTAGTTAACTTGACTTTCTGTATTTGTTGTAATAATACTACAGCCTTATGATTGTTTATAAAAGACATATCTCTCTCTCTCCCGTAAGAACTACCGATTCTATTTTTAATAATTGGACCGACCGAGCGAAGCGAGGAAGGATCTTATATGGCCACCATTTTGTAAAATTTAAGTGATCAATTGACACAAAAAGATTGGAAATGGTCTGGGCCGGAAAACCAAAAATAACCCTCTAAATCAAATTTTTCTTTTTTTCATTTAGACATTTTCGTAAATAAACCGAAGAGGAAGGGCAATATGTATTAGACATTTTCGTAAATAAACCAAAGAGGAATGACAAATAGATATAAGTGTCAAATTGTAATTCCTTATGTATCCTATTTTTAGAGGTATAATTGGCAACCAAACTTTAATATAACATTTCTCAAAATCCGTGCATTGGAATTTTACAAATTTTATCTCGTTGAAAAGGTTATGAAAAAATCTACGCAATGAGTACAAATAACAATATCAAATTTAGATTTTTACGAAAAATTCGGAGGTATATATCATTTTAGGCACAATTTTAGAAAATTAGATGTATATCCATTATGCAAACCACCACAAAGGATACATAATACTTTATGTAGCCATATTTTGGTTTATGCATCAACTAATTTTTTGTTGCAACTTATAAAACGATGTACTCCCTTCGTTTCAAGAAAAATGATACTTTCACTTTAGGCACAATTCTCGAAAATTGAATGCATAGCTATTATGCAGACAACCACAAAGGATGCATAACACATCATGTAACCATATTTTGGTTTATGAATCGACTAATTTTTCGTTTCTGGAAAAGTGATACTTTCACATTCCGTTTCAGGAAAAAGTGATACTTTCGCCCCGTTCTGAAACGGGGCGAAAGTATCACTTTTTCCTGAAACGGGGCGAAAGTATCACTTTTTCTGAAACGGAGGGAAAGTATCACTTTTTCTGAAACAGAGCAAAAGTATCAATTTTTTCGAAACAAGGCGAAAGTATCACTTTTTTTGAAACGGGGCGAAAGTAGTCGCAGACAAACTCCATCTTCAGAATCTTCTTCGGTCGGCCCTCCCACCGTGGCAACAGTTATACTAGTATTACCAGTTTCTTATGGTATCATTCGGTTCGATCCAATTTTGAAATTTTCTCTGCAAATAATCTTTTTCAACAACTTTTTTAGTCAGATCATAAAATCATCAACAACCTTTTACAGTAGTCTTTTGATTCTCATTCAATTTTGTACCTATTTTCTAGATCAAACTTTATTAGAACAAAAATTCAGATAAGATTTCTTGACCATCTTCATCAATTCTTTGATTTGGTATTTTCATGAAAGTGATAGTTTATCAAAGAAGACGAAATATGTCTTCCACTTCTAATTTTGTTATTCCAGATGGTAATACTCTGAATTTCTCATGACCTTTTTCAAATATTGCGAATTTTGTTTCTTCAAAATTAGATTCAACCAATTTCTTGTTATGGAGTGACCAATTTGAATCAATACTGGTATCTACTGATCTTTATGGATACGTTAATGGTGATGAGGGAACATGTTAAGAGCATAATTGTGAATGAAGTTTCTATTATCAATCCTAAATGGGTTTACTGGAAGAAGGGAGATTCTT
This sequence comes from Papaver atlanticum, assembly GCA_023531105.1. Classification (NCBI taxonomy): domain Eukaryota; kingdom Viridiplantae; phylum Streptophyta; class Magnoliopsida; order Ranunculales; family Papaveraceae; genus Papaver; species Papaver atlanticum. The sequence goes on from JAJJMB010007708.1 coordinate 17,075,372, forward strand.
TTATTATGAGTTGTTTGAAGGCTACTTTTACACCTTCTGTCTCTGGAGATGTTTTGGGTTTATCTACATGTTAATACCTAAAAAAATTACTTCCAGGTAAAACAAATGCACCGCTGTGGTACTTTCTTTTTAGGTTCGAAAATCAAAATCGAACAGGACAAGCCTAAATCACGATATCAGCCGTTTCGCCTGCTTCAGTCACGATGGAGAGGAAGATGGGTTGATCTTAGGGGAGGGAAGCAGAAAAGTTTGAGAAATTGGAAATGGTATTGAATTGTGTGTGTGTTGGGTATTGAAAACAAGGAAGAATACAGAGCTTTTGGTATGAAAGCTTGTGATCTGTTTTCTGAATAGGCTAAATGACCTATTTATATTTAGTTTAGAATACGCAATGCCAATCTCGTGAGTAGTGGAGGTAGTGAGGTTGTGGAGAGGTGGAGAATATGACACCATGTAAGATAAACTAGGGAAGTTTCTGGAAACTCCTTTTCTCACGAATCTATAATTTCTCTAACCGTTTGCAACTGCCAACACTACTCTACCTTTTCACATGGGGTGTTGCCACGCCGCATGTTTCCGTAGACCACCAGACCAATACCCCATGAAAAATCTCCCCATGTGATGTATTTTGATATTTCTTTTAGTGTTTTCGATTAATCATAAATTTCATCTTATTTAGGCTAAATTGTAGCCATTGATATGTCATACGTCTTATGGACGTGTTAAACAACTCAGCCAAAGCCATCCGTGGGATTAGCGCACAATCATGCCTTGTTGTGGCATAAGCTATCATGGCCGAAAACAACGTACAAAGTCTTTCCATGGCCTTGGACACAACTATGATGGCCGAGAGTGGTGCGCGGCATAGTGTCATAGCCTTGGCCTAAGCTGTGATGGCAAAGAATAGCGCATGGCATGGTTCCATGGCCTTGGCCTAAGCTTCCAAGGACGATAATGGCGCGTGGCTAGGTGCTACGGCCTTGTCCTAGGCTTCCAACGCCGGGAATGTCGCGCGACTAGGTGCTACGGACTTGGCCTAAGCTGCCAAGGCCGGGAATGTCGCATGGATAGGTGCTACGGCCTTGGCCTAAGCTTCCAAGGCCGAGAATGTCGCACGGCTAGGTGCTACAGCCGGGCATGGCGCGCGGCTAGGTGCTACGGCTAGGTACCATGGCCTTGGCCATAGCTGCTAAGGCCGTGAATAGTGGGTGGCATGGTTTCATGGCTTATGTTGTGGCGCATTGGCGGACATGCCACATGCCATATTTTGCCAGGTTGTGCTTGGCTATGCTATGGATTTGAACGACTGCTTTGGGATGATTCCAACTAGACTATTAATCCATTCTTGTCTTAGCTGAAGCATTATGAGCCATAACTGTTG
>JAJJMB010007708.1:17076762-17096198 GCA_023531105.1 Papaver atlanticum
ACCAGAATCTCTCGTTCGCCAACTTTATGATGCTGGTCACAGCTGTTTCGACGAGAACTAAGATCAGGAAATTGCCGAGAAAGCTCCTCAGGTATATCCTTTTTTCCTTGTCTACTTTATTTGGATTCTCAATCAAAATTGTTAATTTGTAACTTTTGTTATGGGGAGTTTGTAATCAGATTTGTTTCCTGGGGTTTGCATTTTTGAGAATATTTTGATCAGCATTCGATTTATGCCAGATATATATAAAATTTGTTGCTACTATTAGACAATGTGTGTGTAAAGGTTGTATGTCAAGTCAACATTAGTTAACTTGACTTTCTGTATTTGTTGTAATGATACTAAAGCCTTATGATTGTCATAAAAGACATATCTCTCTCCTGTAAGAACCACCGATTCTATTTTAAATAATATTACCAGTTTCTCATGGTATCATTCGGTTCGATCCAATTTTGAAATTTTCTCTGCAAATAATTTTTTTCAACAACTTTTTTAGTCAGATCATAAAATCATCAACAACCTTTTACAATAATCTTTTAATTCTCATTCAATTTTGTACCTATTTTCTAGATCAAACTTTATTAGAACAAAAATTCAGATAAGATTTCTTGATCATCTTCATAAATTCTTTGATTTGGTGTTTTCATGACAGTGATAGTTTATCAAAGAAGACGAAATATGGATTCCACTTCTAATTCTGCTGCTCCAGATGGTAATACTCTGAATTTCTCATGACCTTTTTCAAATATTGCGTATTCTGTTTCTTCAAAATTAAATTCAACCAATTTCTTGTTATGGCGTGGCCAATTTAATCAATACCGATATCTACTGATCTTTATGGATATGTTAATGGTGGTTAGATGGAACATGTTAAGAGCATAATTGTGAATGAAGTTTATGTTATCAATCCTAAATGGGTTTACTGGAAGAAGGTAGATTCTTTTGGTATGATTGTTTGAAGGCTACTTTTACACCTTTCGTCTCTGGAGATGTTTTGGGTTTATCTACATGTTAATACCTAAAAATATTATTTCCAGGTAAAACAAATGCACCACTATGGTACTTTCTTTTTAGGTTCGAAAATCAAAATCGAACATGACAAGCCGAAACCACGATAGTAGTTATTCCGTCCTACATTAGTCACGATGGAGAGGAAAATGGGTTGATCTTAGGGGAGGGAACCAGAAAAGTTTGAGAAATTGGAAATGGTATTAAAATGTGTGTGTGTGTTGGGTATTGAAAACTAGGAAGAATACATAGATTTTGGTATGAAAGTTTGTGATCTGTTTTTTGAATAGGCTAAATGACCTATTTATATTTAGTTTAGAATACGCAATGCCAATCTCGTGAGTAGTGGAGGTAGTAAGGTTATGGAGAGGTGGAGAATATGAGATCATGTGAGATAAACTAGGGAAGTTTCTGGAAACTCCTTTTCTCACGAATCCATATTTTCTCTAACCGTTTGCAACTGCCACCAGTACTCTAACTTTTCACATGGGGTGTAGTCACGCCGCATGTTGCAGTAGACCACCAGACCAATACCCCATGAAGAATCCCCCCATGTGATGTATTTTGATATTTCTTTAGGTGTTTTTTATGAATCATAAATTTCATCTTATTTAGGCTAAATTGTAGCCATTGATATGCCATACGTCTTATGGACGTGTTAAACAACTCAGCCAAAGCCATCAGTGGGATAAGGGAAAAATCGCGCCTTGTTGTGGAATAAGTTGTCATTGCCGAAAATAGCGCACAGAATCTTACCATGGCCTTGGCCACAGCTACGATGGCCGAGAATGGCGCGCGACATAGTGCCATAGCCTTGGCCTAAGCTGCGATGGCCAAAAATAGCACATGGCATGGTGCCATGGCGTTGGCCTAAGCTTCCAAGGATGATAATGACGAGTGGCTAGGTGCTACGACCTTGGCATAAGCTGCCAAGGCCGAGAATGTCGCACGGCTAGGTGTTATGGCCTTGGCCTAAGCGCGGCTAGGTGCTAAGGCCGGGAATGAGGCGCGGCTAGGTGCCATGGCCGGGAATGGAGCGCGGCTAGGTTCCATGGCCTTGGCCATAGTTGCTAAGGTCGTGAATAGCGCGTGGCATGGTGTCATGGCTTATGTTGTGGCGCAATGGCGGACATGCCACAGCCCATATTTTTCCAGATTGTGCTTGGCTATGCTATGGATTTGACCGACTGCTTTGGGATGATTCCAACTAGGCCATTAATCCATTATTGTCTTCGTTGAAGCATTATGAGCCATAACAGCTGTATTGTGGACTTGGCTATTGGTGTGTTTTGTAGTTGTAGTGGTAAAAAGATTCGTTGCTCGAACTTGTGAAGGATAACTTTAGACTTAAATTCAAAACTAAATAGAAAAATCACTAAAAATTATAGCAAACACTGACAAAGTTGATATCAATATTAAAAGAACACTGAGGCTGAGATTCCACTATTTTCCAAGTTCAAAGGGTATTTAATCTAGTATTTATATTCATGAAATTTTCTCGTTCAATTTGATTCTAAACTATTGCAACATGTAGATTTTCAAAATAACAAGTGTAAATCCCAAGTATAAAGCATCAAAAACCTATGGCTAAGCATGCTCTATCAAAAGAAATAACAATTGCTTAACAAAAATCATTCAAACAATTATAAATCAAGGAAAATAATCATAAAAATAATTGAAATAAAATAAATAAAATAGAATATACCACTTTTTGTTGGAAAAATAGATTCCTCTATCGCCTCAGCAATGGGGTTTAGCTCCTCATATTAATCATAATCTCAAAATACATGTTTATGGCTCAAAAGTTGATTAAAAGGGAGAAAAGTGTTAAAACAGCAGATTCTGCAGTTGCTGAAGGTCTAAATCAGAAGTCGGAATGGTTGCTGAAAGGCTTCGGTGACTGCAGGAAGATGCGACCGTACCTCGTTGTCACTGAAAATAAGTCTGCCTCTGCAACTGACTCTGAGGGTCTAATGTTCTTCGTGTTCTTCGCAGCAGCAACAACAAAAAAGTTTCTGTATCGACTCCATTTGATTTTTTTTACGCTTCTCTAAGGCTCTAAACTTCTCCAAACTCTCCCAAATTGTTCGTACTCTCTAAATATGACTCGAATCAACCTATATATAGCCACCAGACCCAAAATCTTTCGAGTTAATCCAAATATTCTCGTTTTTTTATTATCAGCACGTTACGGGATTTTTCTTCCCTGTTTAATCTTTTTTTACGCGTCAACTTGGTTTCCAAACTCTCATAAACTCTCTCAAGACTGAATAAGGACTCCATACACTCCAATCTTGTCGTAGAATCTTCACAAACTTCTTTTACAAACCGAAAATATCTTGAAACTATAAATACTCCCTGTTTTGCTCCAACACGGATATACAACCCAATTTAGTCGAATAAAAACACCATACCAGGTCTGTTTAGCTTAATCACGTTCATCCCAATTGTTTCCTGCGATTAAATCTCCTTCAAAATCGCTCAAAATCTAAATCTCAAATGCTGCAGGCGTGGAACACAGTTTCCCGCCTTTTTTCATTTTCAAACTTTGAGAAGAAATGTGACCTCCCCCTATCCAGTCCCGGTCTGTGCTTAGCAGCTGCTTGGAAATGGGTTACCCCTTATCCAAAATGAGAGTCCGAATAGCAAATGTCCTCCCAAGAGCCTTTAGCAACTTTTCGAGCCAGTTTTGCCGCAAAAGCCTATTTCTCCAAAAACACCTACAAAGGGATAAAATACCAAAATTAGTACAAAAATGGGTACTAACAATATACACAAAGAGATGAAAATAGACACATAAATGCGTCTATCAGCTATGCCTAGCCAGGAAGTTGTGGGGTATGCAATATATGTTCTGGGCTTGGCTATGTTTATCCAATGTGCCGCAATTATTAGGCCATCAATCATGATTTGATTATCATACGGCTGTGATCTAGGACTTGAGTCTATGGCAATATGCCAAGCCTATATTTAAAGTGTAATGTTATTCTAGTACAAATTGAATACTATAACGCCGCTATAGCATGTTCAAGGAACTCGGCCGTGGGAGTTTGCGACTTGAGACGATACTCGATATAGCTATGTATTAATATTATACTTTCAGTAGCATATTTATTTTGTACAGGAAAAGGACATCTGAAGGGTAGTCGTCATCAACATCAATGGCAACCTGAGAACGATATTGCTCTATACTAGTGGTCAATCCGTCTAGCAGCTGTCCAATCAGTATGATAGAGTAAATACTCCATTCATAAATATGTATGTTATGCGACGGTTAAACCAGAGGTTGGATATGCATTACTGATTCTCTTATGGAATACATTGTAGATACAAATTCTTAATCTTGATGCTGGGTCAGGGATACATTGTATTTCTGCAATTAGGGCAAGGACAATTTACCATAAATACTCTTGTCAAAAACTCACCATCAACACTACAGCTACGGAAATTTGGTTGTTTCTTGAAGTCGGTTTCTAGAATCAGTTTATGGATAGAAAGAGTATGCTGGGGAAACAATTATTTGGTTTGAAGAAAGGCAAATATGACTATTCTCTTGTATATTTGCGAAATTTGAAGACAATTGTTGATTCTTTGGCTGCTATTGGAGAAAGAGTAAATCAATATGACTTGGTAATGCATGTCTTGAATGGTTTAGGAAGGGAATATGATACTTTTGTGATCTATGCACAAAATAGGGAGGTGTCATTTACTTTTGCAGAAATTAAACCCGGGCTATTAAGTCATGAACAATGGCTTACTGATCAACAAAAAGATGATATTTGATGCACAAATCTTTCAGGTTTATATTCAAAAAATGTGAGTTCTAATAACAATTTTCATGGCAAAGGCGAGAATAAGAATTCAGGAAATGCCAATTATAATAATAACAAGAATTCAGGAACTGGTACTTACAATAATAACAACAACAAGAATGATTCAAACTTCAAGCCTGATGGATCATATGATGGTACTTCTGGTGTTGGAAATGCAAGAAAGGATTTTTCACAAGTGGAATGTCAAATTTGTAGAAAATAAGTCATTATGCTAGTAGGTGTCACTTTAGATATTATCCTCCTCTTTCTACTTTAGGGAATGGTACAGCAATTGTGGCTCAACAACAATAGTCAGCTTTTACTTCTGTGAGTGAATATATAGGTTTTTCTGGTCTTTCCACATCTGAAGCTCCACAATGGCTAGCTGATTTTGGTGCTACTGCACATGTGACTGGGAATAAAGGACTTTTGTAGAATACTTCTAACTATATAGGCAAGGAGAAAGTGCAAGTTGGCAATGGTAAATCTTTTGTTGTAACTGTTACTGGATCTTCTACAATTCAAGCACCTAAAACTAGTTTTAGGCTCAACACTGTTTTACTAGTTCCAGATATGAAGCATAACTTACTGTCAGTAGCTAAGTTTACAAGAGATAATTCATGCTACTTTAGACTTGATCCATACAGATATGAGGTTAAGAGTTTATTTACACATGCCTTGCTTGCTCATGGAACAGTAGTCAATAACTCGTATCATATTCCTACTAAATTTGTGTCATCTAGATCTTCTCTTTCACTTTCTGCAATTTTATCTGCTTCTTCTAATATATGGCATGATAGACTAGGACATCCATCTAGTCATATTGTTCAAAAACTACATTCACAGATCAAATAGTTTTAGCAACTCCGTATTCTTCTTCTTTATGTCATCCATGCCAGCTTGCCAAAATCAAGAAGTTTCCTTTTCACTTGTCTTCTTCACATGAAACTAAACCATTATCACTTATTCACTGTGATGTATGGGGTCCTACTGTTCGATCATTGAATGGTTATAGGTACTATATTCTTTTTGTAGATGATTATAATAGGTTTCATTAGATTTATCCCATGGAACCTAAATCTAATGTTGTTCAATGTTTTACTCATTTTAAGACTCATACTGAAAATCAGTTTTCATCAAAAATTATTTATTTTCAAGTTGATGGTGCTGCTGAGTTAGTAAAAGGTGCTTTTAAAATTCTTGTTGAGAAAAGTGGTATTCTTGTCAGAATCTCTTGTCCTAAAACCCCAGAGCAGAATGGTCTTGCTGTGAGAAAGCATAGATACATTACTGAAATGGGTAATACTCTTTTGTTCAATGCTTTTGGTCCTAAAGAAATGTGGTATGGTTCCTTTTTGACTGCCACTTATCTTATTAACAGAACACCAACTAGAATCTTGAATTATAAATCACCTTTTGAAGTTTTATTTGGTGTTGTGCCTGATTACTCTCTTCGGTACAATCTGTTATCCTCATTTAGATCATTCTAGAATTGATAAACTCTCTCCGAAATCTGTCAAATGTGTTTTTATTAAGATATAGTCCCCTACATAAGGGTTACAAATTCTATATCATGTTACTAAAAAATTATATATTTCCAGAATTGTAATCTCTGATGAATCTCAATTTTATTTCTCAGATTCTTTGTTTATTCAACAAGATTCTTCATGTTCTACTTCTAATGCTTTACCAGTTCAAATATCTTCTCTTTCTGACAATGTATCTTCTACTTCCACTATGATTACTAGAGGTCATAGAGGAATCTCAAAACCAAAGCATTTTCCTGATCGTATTTCTTATGTCTCAATCAAATATCCCATTTCTTCTGCATATGCATCTTTATTGACTATTGTTACTGAGCCTAAAACTTTTAAGCAAGCAATGAATGATCCTAAATGTCAAGTGTCTATGAAAGATGAGTATGTGTCTTTGAGAGATAATGATACTTGGGAATATGTAGCTACAGAACCACACATGAATATTTTAGGTTCCAAATGGGTATATAAGATTAAACAGAAGTCAGATGGTACAATTGACAGATTTAAATCTCGATTAGTTGCTAAAAGGTATGATCAGCAGGATGGTATTGATTATAATAAAACTTTTAGTCCAGTTGTGAAGTCTACAACTATAAGAGTTTTTTTTATGTATGGCTATTACATATAATTGGCGAATAAGATAATAAAATGTCAGTAATGCAATTTGCATGGATTTTTAGATGAAGATGTCTACATGTCACAGACGCGGGGTTTTATTAATCCTAATTATCCTTCACATTATGTTTGTCATCAAGAAACGTTTGTATGGGTTGAAACAAGGTCCTAGGGCTTGATTTCACAGGTTTAGCTATTTTCTTATTTCTTATGGTTCCAAGAAGTCCATATATCAGATAATTCAATGTTTGTATTCTGTTCTCAACATGGAATGCTTGTTCTATTGTTATATGTTGATGACATTTTGCTGACTGGTAGCTCTTCTACAATGATTGATGCTTTAATTGGTTCTCTTAAGAAAGAGTTTGCTATGAAAGAACTAGGAGATTTGGTTACTTTCTAGGGATTGAAGCTGTAAGGAATTCTGATTCTATTGTACTGACACGGAAGAAGTACACTTTAGAGTTATTATCTAAAACAAATATGATTGATAGTAAACCCTATGATACCCCAGTTGTTAAGGGTGCAAGAGTTTCTGTTCATGATGGTACAAAATTGCAGAATGCAAGTGAATATAGAACTATTGTAGACAGTTTACAATATCTAACTATTACTAGACCAAATATCTGTTTTGGAGTGAATTATGTGTCAATTTGCATTCACCAACAGATGTGCATTTACAGCTAGTAAAGAGAATTCTCAGATACTCGAAGGGTACAATTGGTCTAGTTATTACTTTAAGAAAAGACAGTTTGCAGACTTTGAAAGCTTGTACAGATTCAGATTGGACAGGTTGTCTAGATACAAGGAGATCAATTTCATGATATACAGTTTTCTTGGGTTCCAATTTAGTTTCATGGTCTTCAAAGTAGTAGCCTGCTGTTTCCAAGTCTTCAGCTGAGGCTGAGTATAAGTGCCATCTGTTGCTTCTGCAGAATTAAAATGGCTTGTTGATTTATTGTCTGAGTTGCATGTTTCTGTTTTAACTCCAACAATACTTTGTATAATAATACAAGTGCCTTGTCCTTAGAATCTAATCATGTTTTCCATGCTAGGACAAAGCATATAGAGATACAGTACCATACTGTTAGAGAATTATTGGCGGAGAATGGATTTCTGCAACTTCAACATGTTTCTAGTGAAGACCAACCAGCTGATATCTTCACCAAGGGTCTTTGTTTTCCTACCTTCTCCAGGTTGCTGCAGTGTTTGATGGATATAAGATTGCAGCCTACTTCTTCAGATTTTTCTACCAGTTTCAAGCCTACTTCTTCAACTACTTCTGCAATTACTTAGTGTTTCTTTCTGCTCTGTTCTTTGCAAACTGTTATTGTTATTAGCTTCTAATAGTTTGAGAGGGGCTGTATTAAGTGTGTGTAAAGGTTGTGTGTCAAGCAAACATTAGTTGACTTGACTTTTTGTATTTGCTGTAATAATACTACATCCTTATGATTGTCTATAAAAGACATATCTCTCTCCTGTAAGAATTATCGATTCTGTTTTCAATAATATTACTTGTTTCTCGGCTACTGATTGAACTCCCCAGTCCCCACTAACCCTCAAAAACTTAAGTTTAGTGTGTCAATAGTGTACCGTAAATAAAATCTTTATTGATATGCCTCAAATAAAAATGCACTGGTTATTAAATTACATTAAAAATATGTTTTTTGCAGCGACCAAGAGAACAGTGTGCTCCTTTGTTGCACCGATTATTGCATGAGCCACAATGTTTAGGGTTATTTTCAGGAACTTGCATTTATGGCCACTCCTACCGCAGTTATTTTTGTCTTTCAGTATGTTCACACATTTCTTCATACAACATTGATCAGTTCCCGATGGAGTTCCGTTTTTAGCATTCTTGCAAATCATAGGGTTATTTTTACATGTTAATGGAAATCTTCTTGGTGGAAGCTTCGGCTTACGATTGCCAAGGATCTTACTTACACCTTGTAAGCATTTTTTGGGCATTATCAGTTTTTTCCATATCGAAGTACTTAAGAGAAGTTGCTAGCCTGGCTGCGTAAAATTCATCAGCTGCAGCATTATAATTACCTTCTTGTCTTCTCATTGGCATTTCACTGGTGACGGCAATGACTGAAATCATGACCATGATAGACAGTATGAACAATAGCTTCATTAGTCTCTTCATGGTGATGAATATAGAGATAGCACGAATTGAGGTTTGGATAAGGTTCAGGAGGAAAAGGGTCAGACAAGAAAGAGGTATGTAAGCTTACAAGAAGAAAGAAATATGAAGTTAATAGAAGGGATGGAGATACAAATGGGCGGATATGGTATATATATACAGAGAATTTTCATGGGGGATGTAGGCTCATGTTTGACTTGAGGATGTGGAAATGGACAGTAAAAATAATTTGGTTTAGCACGCCAAAGATTTTGAAAGAGACTTTTGTTGGTAGTTTGGTGGTATATTGAAAGGCCAGAATAACTAGCTAGGTCCCTAGAGAAAATACTTGCCCATTGATTCTACCAAAATATTGGTCGATAAAGCGAATAGAACTTTTGCAAACCGTACTTTATTGGCGTCAATTCTGCGCGCCTGAAAATTGTACTGAGAGCTAATGCGGCCTTTCACTCCTTTGGTTGAAAGTATACGGGTCATGGATTAGGATTTTGAAAGTTGAAACTTGCTAGTGGGTGTTACCGTCCAACATTAGGATGTTGAAACTTATCTTTCCTCGGTGGATAAGAATGCTGAGAATTTTTTGATTTTAGTTTATTTTGATTACATCATTGGCATGGGTTATAACAGAGAGACATGCTAACTGCCAGCTAAAAATGGCGATGAACAACTCCGAGGGCTACCTACAACCAAGCAAAGGAGAATTCATTTGGGAGTAAGAGATTTGAGTTTCTAACCTCAAATACGAGGGTTCAAGTTCCAACTTTTGGCTCAAGGGGCATGCTTTTTTGTGATGCTCTTAGCCTATTTGAACCACAAGATTTGTCCGCAGGTATGATTAGATATTTATTATTCCCTCCATTCGTGGAAAAGAAATACTATCATTTTTTTTAATTTAGTCTAAAAATAGGTTTAAATGAAAAAAAGTGATAAGTATCAGTAAAATATTATTATTCTCACCATTAAACAGTATCAGAGAGCATAAATATTTTATCATTTACTAATGAATTTCCCTTGAATGTACTCCTACTGCCTTTCAAGAGGTTGTTTTACCCGTAAAAATGGTGTTAGAAGCTGAATTTAACATCTCATTTAAAAGTCAATTTCAGGATGTAGAGGTAAGGTATCCAGTGGCTAGATTCATGTTACTATCACTTGAGCCAGTCATCATATAGAGCATAACAAAGTTTCTAATCTCTCCTTAAGACTTGCCAGTAACTTCTGAGTCCCCAAGTAATTAACTTCGCTTTTTTGCTTACAAAATTGAGATGTAAAGTGATGCCAAGGGGACCATTGACATCCTCTAAGTACCCCTTCTCATCGTCAAAGTACATAAATATCGTTGGTCCATTCTAGGGGATTGATCAAAGAAATGGGTTTGCCAAACTTCCTCACTAGTCCTACTCAGCGGGTAGAAAGTTGAAAACAGCTTCAAAGTTCATCTTTCTCTAGCCTTTCACCTAGACAAAGACACTACTTTTAAAGGCTCCTTCACAGCCTTTTTCAAGCATATCCGTGTTGAAATTTTTCTATACCAAGGCAAGGACTCAATGAGAGAGGATACATGACAGGCTCTATCTCCTGCTATCTATTTTACATCTCCTGTTGTGCTCATTTTATATAGAAATGTAAAACACTTTAAAAAGAACATGGAACAAAAAAAAAAAAAAAAAATATCCTCTTCTAATCTATTACCATTTGTGTTTAATAAAAAAAACAGTGTCGAGATTATGAGATAGTGTCAGATTAAGTTTGTCAGCAGAACTCTGCCACTAAAGTTTTAAAATCAAAATGGTTTCTGATCTGTGCAATACCAGAAAAATTTGATTAAACCGCATAAAATGTCTAGTGAAAGTATATGTGTAGTAAGATCTGAGAGTTATGGCATCAAGTTGCGCAAATATCTCATTAGCCTAGGATAAATGAGTGAGGTATGACATGACTTTATGGCGTTTGCAGTGTCTATTATCATATCATATGGACCTAAGGTTGAGAGCCTGCAGAAGGAAACATTAGGAAAAAAATACTTTCCAAGAGATGGGCCTAAGAATTCTTAACTACCAAATGTTTGAGTTGAGGACATTCTCCTCTTTCCAGTTTCCACCCTTAATTGAATGCTCTAGATCCAAGGATGCATATTACAAGAACTTGGATGGATCACATGTTTGTCAATCATTCTGTTCCATCTGGATCGTATTTGTTGAATGTGCATGACAATAGGCGCTACTAAATAGTTGGTTTAACTGAACAAATATGGCTACAATGTGTACAAAATTGGAATGCATCTGTGATGTATTGTGGATGTCCCATATCAATATTGGAGCACCACTTATCTTCTATCTTCGAAATACTTTGAATATGCCGAATATGCCCTTGGAGCTAGTATAAATTAGAAGAGATAAGGTAAGAGAAGGGAGAGTTTTTCGTGAGAATGAGAGTTTTCTCTTCTTCAACCCTATTTGTGTTCTCTAGGTGGAATTAGATCATCTAATTCTAGAGATTCAACTAGATGCCTCTTAGTATCTTTTTAGTTTCCAATTTATATTGGGGAGAAACTATAAATTGTAGGAGAAGAATCTCCATTTTTAGGTTCTTCCTTAATTGGGTTTTTCAATCTTATATTGGGTTTTTCAATCTTATATTGATTTCATAATGGTTTACAAAAGAGAAGTTAATTTGGGTAGGATTCATTCAAAGGATGTGTTAATGGATATTGTACATGAAGTATTTGATAATATGTATCAAAGAGTGGGAGAAATTTGTGAAGAATATTATTGGAAACCTGTAAGTCTCCATAACCAAGTAAGGACTCTACCTAATGATTGTGATGATGTAAGTGAACTAGATGTATCAATTTTGGTTGGTGGATATGAGGATGAACAAATTGCACACAAGGTGTTTGATAAAATGACTCCACCAAAATTTGATAGTTTGAGTCATGGGGAAAGTGAAATAGTGAGTGATCTTCCAATCTATCAAGAGGGCATGAATGTGGATCAAATCTTTGATTATTTTACTATCATGGACCAAGTGCTATCTAGTAGAAGTAAAGAGAAAGAAGAAGAACATAAATCATTATTGTGTCCCACATTTGGCAAGGTACTTGGTGACGAAATAGAAGATGGGGAACCATTGTATGATATCAAATTGGAAGAAACCATATCGAGGAGATCTCGGGAACAATTTCAAGTATGTGAACCAACAATTATCGGAAGCAAGCCTTCACTCAAGCTACAACAAAATAGGAAGTCAATATATATTGATCTAATTTTGGCTTTCATTAAAGACAAGTTCCATGGATTTAGTCACCGTGCAAGGTTGAGAGAACTACTTCATGTTTCATTAGTTATTTGGTATGCTCGAAAAATTCATCACAAAAGGCTCAATTTGGCAAGTAACTATAATGGAAAGACTAGAGGAAGAATTGTCTTCAAACAAGGAAGAAGTTCAAGCACTAATGGAGAATATGCTTTGGAGGATTCGTGGACGAATTTGTTCAAACAAGGGGAGGATGATGTATTTACGAACGAAAAAATACTTGGTGTGTCATTACTACTTGGGGATGCTCTCAACTATGACCACAAAGTACTACATTTGGTGAGTAATTATAATGGAAGGTGTAGAGGTAGAATTGTCTTCAAATAAGGAAGAAGTTCAAGCACTAATGGAGAATATGCTTTGAAGAATTCGAGGACGAATTTGTTCAAAGAAGGGGAGGATGATGTATTGTGGATGTCCCATATCAATATTGGAGCACCACTTATCTTCTATCTTTGAAATACTTTAAATATGCCGAATATGTCCTTAGAGCTAGTATAAATTAGAAGAGATAAGGTAAGAGAAGGGAGAGTTTTTAGCTTGGTTTTACCATATTTGTGAGAATGAGAGTTTCCTCTTCTTCAACCCTATTTGTGTTCTCTAGGTGGAATTAGATCATCTAATTCTACAGATTCAACTAGATGCCTCATAGTATCTTTTTAGTTTCCAATTTATATTGGGGAGAAACTATAAGTTGTAGGAGAAGAATCTCCATTTTTAGGTTCTTTATTTATTTAAAGGGTAGAAGAAACTAATTTGGTAGATTATTTATCATTTCATTTTATCAATTTCAATTATAAGCTTCCGCTTCTCATCAATCTGGTAAAGATATATATGTAGAATCTATTTACAGTATTACATGTAGTATGCGTTTCAATAGTTAAACTCAGTCAGAGTCAGAGAGAACAATTAGAATAAAAACTGTACATTTTTCATGATCTGCGCCCTGGTCTGAGACAATTTTATGTTTTGATTGATTACTCTGAGGCAGTTTGATGAGCAAAAATGAAAAAGAGCATCGACCTTAGCGTACCTGTTGCTTTGGATACTCCCTTGGTCCAAAAATGGTTGATCCAATCCTCACGTTGGTGCTTCCCATTTCAATCTGTCAAAACAACATACAGATTAAGTAAAAAAGTTTTAAAAATATATTCTTAAACCTCCACATTTTACCTAGTTGCATCATGTGTACTATAAGTTCAGCTTCGCAGGAACCCTCCTAAATAGCTACTAGACAGAAATTGTACAACCGAAATGTGTGACACCGGGATTGATAAAGTAAGTACCACTAGTTATTATATAGTAAAATTTATCTGGTAAAAGCATAAGAAATACATGTTTGATGAAAACTCGGCCTTCTTTTTTAACTAGCAAGAGAATGAGGATGCGGCCTTAGTTATGTGAATTTGAATAATATACACTTCCAAACTAGGAGCATGAATACCCTGATATGAAAAATTTGATAAAACAACAAAACGTTTTCTGCTAAGATAGTAACTCAATATTTCCTTTGAGAAATGGAAGGAAGAAAATCAAGTGCTTCAGCACCTAGTCTAGAACTCTTTTCTGCTAATAGAAATAAAAAAAATTAAGTCTCAAAAACAGCAGTTTAACCCATACCGCTTGCTCAAAATCACCGGACATGCCCATGGACAGCTCACAGCGCTCTTCTGTTATTCCAAGCGCCTTGCAAACCTCAATTCTGCAGTTTTTTAACGACTGTTTCAACAGTACAGAATCTATGTGAGGCATTAGAAACTAAAGAAGAAAATAAAGCTAGTGACTAAGTGTCTATTGGAATCATTACCCTGAAGTTCTCGGGAGTTGATGTATAGTCTGGCATTCCTATCGTCATCAGGCCAGAAAACTCAAGGTTAGGGCACCCCAGCTTAACATGTTTTACGAGATTTACACAATCTGAAGGTTCAACACCAGATTTCGCTGTAACAAAAACCACACAAATGAAAACAATTAATCTTTCTCTTTAAGGAAAATCAAACACTTTATCAGCATTCAAACATATGCTAATGGTCGGTTGAATTGACCCTATACAGTAGAATCTATTGACGGTCAGTTGTATCTGGTCAGCATAAAACCATAATGTCAAAATATACTTTGATGCCTATTTTTTACTTCAAATTGTATCTGATCAGTTGAATTGACCCTGTTGCCTCCTACATTGATATCATCTATCATGGTGGTTATTGAATTTGAATGTAGAAGCGCAACAGGTAAATGGTAAAGAATAATAGCTAAATGTCGAGGGAATCATGGAGAAAACCATTATTAATAGATTTTTGAGGATTTGTACATCTTGTATCGTTACTCACAAGCTTCACCACTAGTATTCACTTGAACCAAAACCTTCAAAGGCTCCCTTCCAGCGTTTCCAATTAATCGGTCGAGATGATTTGCAATCTGTGAAGCACAGAGACCATGGAGCACCTAATAAGGGGCCTGATATTGAATGGGATAAAAATGTTTTATAGCTTTTGAAGATTCATGGCAAGAAATTCAACATCTTCAACAAAACATGTAAAGTTAACTCATAACAAAAATACTGATGTAATAAACTCGGTAGTGGTATTTGAAGTAAACTAATTCAGTATTACATTTGTATTTGAAGTACTGTGTCATTACCCCGAGTCATCATGTATGTGTAATGGTTCTCATCTACTAAATTCAACTTTTATCAATTGACCAAAGATACAGGCCTTACGGCATGGTATAAATTAGAGGTATCTGAGCACATGCAGTTCCTAGAGAAAGACGGAAAGTCAAGGCACAACAATGTCAATAGAACTTCAGGGCCTACAAAAATAGCAGTAGTACACCAACGTACATACAACAACAAAAGGGTTCTAGAGTAAAACAGATAATAGAGTAATTTTACCTTCTCATTATCTACGCTCTCAAACATGGCAAGATTGGGGACTGCAGCTGTGTATGGATAAAGGTTAGTTTGCATCATAATCCTAGTGCGGCAAAAAGACAATATACATAAAATCAGTATCTATAAGACCATTAATCAATCCGAGACATTAAATATTTAATGATCTATGGAAGACTGCAATATGGGACTCCATCGAGAATGATTTCCACGATGGAGCTCATTTTTAGATGCCCATTTTCGAAATTACAACGCTATGAAATGTCACAAAAGCTGAAACATAAAATATGATGGTATACTTCTCAATTAGTAGTCCAAATCTAAAAGAATAGGTGTTTAACAATGGGCTAAAACTTATTTATGAATTTGATACTTGTAGCAAGGGGCAATAATCAGCCATGGCACGGTTCACATGAGAAACTGGCAACAAGATTAAGTACAAGTTCTCACTAACAGATATCATGTGCGTAAAAATCAACTTTGATTTGGGTGAGAATAGGGTTGAGAAAGATTTCAAAAGTACAGTACTGGAAGATATTCCTAGTTTCTTGGAACCTGAAAGAACAATGCAGTTGTTTCCAAAGAATGCCAAAGAAAATAAGAATTCTGCTGCAGAATCGCACAGCCCTCCTGAGCACCAAATCTTGCCTAGTCAAATTTTAACACCCTGAACCCTGGAGCTAATTTGATGCATTCACTCTGAAAAATTGTTAGCCGGTTGAAATCAGTTGGATTTGGTTCACCGAAAACAGCACTCGTAAATCGTTTCTCCTAACCATTTCCTATTAATTCGAGGCAGCTGGAAGTGAGGCGCATTGGTGTACTTTATCCAACAAATTATTTTTACTATAATTTACTTTATCAAACAAATTTAATCAGTGTATTCTTTTGTGGCATATCATTGAGCTTTATTTACTGCACATTGACACACCAAACCTAAGTTCTCTTGGTTGATGGAAATTCAATCAACGGAAGCAAATTGCAAACCTATTGGGCATAAATCGAATGTCGAAATCAAGCTAAATTGAAAATGTATACCCTAGGTTACAAAACTCTACATAACAAAGAGATTAAAAACTTGAACATACCCAGAAGAGATTTCACTTTGTTACTCTGCAAATGCCCGATATAATGCCATTCAATATCTTGAGGAAGCTTCAGAAATTCAACAAAATCACAAATTAACAATATTTAGATTGAAAAATCCAAATTAAAACGTAGGATAAAGAAAAGCGGATATAATATATATGTATACCTGAGGAGCTTTTTCGACGATTTCCTGAACATAATTTTCACCGAAACAACGGTGACCGGCATCATAAAGTTGGCGAATGAGAGACACTGGTTTTGTCTTGCTTACACCTACAACTCTCACCTGCTCAGCCTTACGTCCTGATTTCTCAGATGCTTGCCGGACTCGATGCAGAACCGAACGTAGAGCACTTACTGCTGCGCCCTCCACCGCTGGAGCTGCCATTATCATTTATCAATATTTCTCTTGGATCGGATTGAGTTAGTTTCTCATTTTTAAAATTCTAATGCTGTCCAATATTTTTCTTTGATCCTATTGTGTGGGACGAGATTGTGTTATGTGTACGAATCTGTGTCACTTGAGGTTTAGCACTAGCGCTAGAGAACCGGAACGGTTTCTGTTCTCATAATTAACGTTACCCGATCAACTTTTTTGTAGTCATGATCGTGATTTTTTTTTGGTGAAAACTAAGAATCATGGTTTATTTTGTTTTGGGGCGAACAGTAAAAATTATCCATTGTTTGTTAGAATACTAAAAGAACAATTACAATTAATTTGAAGTGTGATTAAATAAGAGTCTTGACTTATTTTGATTTTGATTAAGAGCAAGGGCTATGGGTAGTCTCCATTTGGAGACTAACTCTTTGATACGAAGGACTCCTCGCTCAAATGAAGTGAAGCCATTGTGGGCAAAAAAAAAAAGAACACTACACTAGAGATGGTCTCTCGTGAGAATATTTTTGTGAAACCAAACGGGGACAGTCCCCCGTTAATAAAAAGAAATTCAAAATTTAATAATAAAATAATTATGGGAGGGAAAAGTTAATATTTAAAAACCTGAATCTTAGCATTCATGGGGGGACAGTCCACGTGAGATAGTGAAAAACAATATAGACGGGGGACTGTCCCCCGTTTAACCCAAAAAAAATTGATACACGGGGAACCGTCCCCCGCGTAGCTTTATTTTCTCAAACTGGAGACAGTCCCCCGTCTAGTGTTAAACTACCAACTACTCGTTCATATGAACGAGTGTATGAACATGTTGGGGGCGGAAGTGGGGTAAAAACTACCCATAACAGCGTCTAATTAGAGCAAATTGGTAGTTCACTCGTTCAAATGAAAGAGTGACACTACCCATAGCCCTTGCTCTAAGAAGAAAATTTTAGTTTAATTGTTACTAAAAAAAAATTAAGACTTGTTTGGTTTTTCATTTTAACTTTAAACTTTTCAGGTTCTGGTTAATATGTGTGTGGGCTAAATTTAAAAAAATAAATATTTAGGCTATACAGGGGATAGACAATTATGATTTCTGGGGATTTAGAGAAACTTGTTGTTTGAGAGAATTCGAGAGAATCTTTGTAAGTTCATAAACTTTGAGAAACTCTAAGAAGATTTGTAGAGACTAAAATCATCTTGGTTCGTACAGAGTTTTCACTTAAAATTGATCAAGGAGTTTTTTTTTTATGATAATGAGACTAAGAAACAGCAAAACTACACGCCGATCATTCTAGGGTAAGACATACCCTGAATGTCAGCAACAAGATTATTAACTATATCCTCAGGTGGACTAGTAAACCACACTCCCTCGAGATCTCTGTCAACAGATTTCTTCGATAAGGTATCAGCAACGAAATTGGACTCTCTGTACTGATGGACAAAGACAACATCTTCAAATTTGTCCTTCATATCAGCAATGTCTTGAACAATGCCTTTTAGATACCACAGCGGGGCAACTTCACCTCTGTAGAGCTGGATAGTATTGGTGGAGTCACAATCGACCTCAAGCTTCCTAATCCCCAATTGTATAGCGAGTTGAAGTCCATCCCTAGTAGCCCAAACTTCAGCCACATTACTCCCATTCTAGTAAATGTATTTAGCATAGCCTGCCACAAAAGAACCAGCATCATCTCTAACCACCCCTCCAATTCCTGCAAAAAGAGAATTAGTAGAGGAACCATCTGTATTTAACTTGTAGTAACCATTCTTAGGGCAGTGCCATCTGACTAAAATTTCTCGCATACAATTAGCACTTTCCTCTTTGTGTATCACAGCAAAGTAATACTCTTTAGCATTCCTAATAGCTAAAGCAAGAGTTCTCAAAGCAACAAATCTTTCACCTTCATGATTGAACCTGTTTTTACTATTCCATATACTCCACGAAACAAAGGGAATAATATAACACCACCTAATACCACCAACAGTTACATTCAATAATTGTTTTAAATAAGTAGTGACATTACATCCATCTCAATCCTCACACCTGTCATATCATGTAGCTTATTGCAAATTGGAGAAACTGAAGAACAATTGAAAAACAAGTGATAAACATTTTCAAAGTCACGATGACAAAAAGAACAGCCAGGGGAAGAAGTAATACCTTTTCTATAAAGAGACTCATTAAGATTTAGTTTGTTGTGGCAAAATTTCAACAAAAGAATTTAATTTTCTGTGGGCATTTGATGCTCCACAAGAACTTCCAGTCTATATTGGTATTAACATTACCAACTTTCCTGGAAATTAAAGAATTATAAGCCTCTTTAACACTTACGGTGCCATTTTTTCCGTGAATCCAAACCCTAACATCATTTCTACCAGCAATTGTGGGAATTGGGATAAAGTAAATTTTCCTCTTGATCTCGTCAGAAATGAGATTATCAACAGCCGCGAGATCCCACTGTCTCGTGCTTGGGTTAATAACATCCTTAACACTAATTCTAGGCAAATTCACATCAACCGGATTGGTGATTGCAGTCAATGGAAGTTCGCTGATCCAGGATTCATTCCATAAGTCCACATGACTCCCATCACCAATGTGATGTAATTTTAGATAGTGGTAAGAATGAGTTCGTAAGACTTGTGA
>JAJJMB010007708.1:17096208-17340974 GCA_023531105.1 Papaver atlanticum
TTACAAAAACAATTGTTACAGAAAACGATAAAGGAATACCGTCGCTGGAACTGTTGAAGAACGACGGTCTTTAAGGGTCTTATGTTCTTCGTACCTTCTTCACCAGCAGAAAAATGGTTTTTTCCTGTAACTTTTTTTTTCAATTTTTTATACTCTAAACGTCTCCCTATTCTCCCCCTAAACTCTCCATCCCACAGTGAGACCCCAATCAACCTATTTATATCAATCAACACGTAAAAATCTCGCTAATAAATCCAAAATATTTTCTTTTACTCGGGGATGATATTTACGTGATTCTTCCCCTGTTTATCTCCTGCACGCATCTGTTTGATCTCCACACACTTCTTGCACGCTGAAAATATGTTAAACTCGCTCTAATCTCCACGAAATCTTCCACAAAATCTCATCGACACGTGATATTCTCGTTTCTCCCTGTTTTCTTCTTGCGGATTACTCAGTTAAATTCGGTCGAACCTAAAGCCCAAAACATGTTTATTAGGTCATATCACAACTACCCATAAGAAATCAGCCCTTTAGTCTCTTCATAACATCATCAAAAATCGATCGAACCAACTGCCAGTGAAGAAAAGAAATTTCCCGCCAAAATCCATTTTCAAATGATGAAGGTGAAGTGCCCTGAATCCAAAACTCGGGTGCCTTTAGCAGCTCGGCTGCCTTGGGGGTGCCCTTATCCATTTTTTAGGGTGCCTTTAGTAATTTTGGTGGGTGCCTTTAACATTTTTTTCTGGGGTTTTTCCAACACTTTTTCGGGGTTCTTCCGGTGTATTTCTGGGGTGCTTCCGGTGCATTTCTGGGGTGCCTTTAGTACTCTATCCTGGGGTGTAAAACACCACTTTACGAGCCAATTTCGTCGCAAGAGCTTATTTCTCTAAAAATACCTACAAAGACATAAAACACCATAATAAGTACAAAAATGGGTACTAATAATATATACAATAGAGATGAAAATAGACACATAAATGCGTCTATCACAATGCACCACCTAAGACTACCCTTAATGATTTATTTCCCCTGAACTGGCTTCTCTAGCTAGCAGTACAGCCGTGTTTTGTCTTACTAGACCAGAAATCAGTATCTCTGAAATACTTAGCCTTCAAAGGGTTGGCCACATCAGACTCGGGGTCCTCGCTAATCCTCCAAGCAATTTTAGAAAGCAAGGCTAAATTATTTATTTCCATATCTCTTAGACCTAGGCCACCATTAACAACAGGGATACACATAATTAACCAATTGTTATTATGCATTTTCCTAGAGTCTTTATCTCCTCCCACAAGAAATTTCTCCTAAATTTATCAATCTTATTGACTAAACCTTTAGGCAATTTCAGCATGGACATTACATGATTTGACACCGGATCAAGAACATACTTAATTAGGACAGATCTCCCAGCTATATTTAGAGATTTTGATTTCCAACCAGCCATTTTATTGCTAAGTTTTTCAAGCAAATCGTTAAAAAAAAATTCAGACACTCTCCCCCATTGAAAAGGTATACCCAAGTACTTACCTGGAGTCTTAGCAACTTGAACTCTTAGTGCCTTAGCCATTCCCATAGTAAAGCTCCTACCCAGATTGCTAGATGTCAGTAAGGTGGACTTTGCATCACTCACTACATGTCCAGACTAGCAGCTAAATTTATCAAGAATCAGTCTCAAATTGCACGCATTTTTGTAATTATCCTTTCGGAAAATAATGCTATCATCTGCATATAGAGAGTGAGTAATCATAGGAGCTCCCTTAGCCATAGTAAAACTCTGTAAGAAATTTGAGTCAATACCATGTTGAATAAGTCTAGACAAAGCTTCCAAACATAAAATAAAGATGTAAGAGGATAAAGGATCTCCTTGGCGGATACCATTTTGAGGAATAAACTCATAACTAGGAGCACCATTAATAAGGACTTGAAAAGAAACATAGCTAATGCAAGTCATAATCCATCTAATCACTTTATCATCAAAACCCACACATTTCAGGTTTAGCAATAAACGGCCAGCTTATCTTATCATAAGCTTTATCAAAGTCAAGTTTGAGAACCATCCAGCCCTTAATACCTTTTTTTGTCTTGAAAGAATGGATAATTTCATTGCATATAATAGTAGAATTAAAAATAGACCTACCCTCAATGAAAGCATGTTGATTCTTATAGACAATTCTATTCATAACAGGTCTTATCCTATTAGTAAGGATTTTTGTTATGATTTTCATAGCAAAATTACAGAGACTAATAGGTCTACAATATTTGACACTAGTAGAAATATCTTTCTTAGGAATCAAAGCTATAAAATTTCTATTAAGTCTGTGATCAAGAAGTCCTAGAGAGAAAAAAATCCTAACTAGCTTGATAATGCTTGGGCCAACAGTACCCCAATACTTTTGAAAGAAAGTCCCCTGGAAACCATCAGGACCGGGAGCTTTAAGCGAACCCAATTGTCTCATGGAAGATTTTATTTCCGTGACCGAAACCTCCCTAGTGAGATTATTGTTTTCATTTTCAAAAATAATGCTAGGAAAAAGACTCTCAATTTCAGCATGATCTAAACTAGTAGTGATAAAATTAAAAAGAAAACTGAAATGGTTCACAATTTCCTTTTCAATATCTTCAGCACACTTACCAGCACTATCTTTCAGCATACAAATAGAATTTTTTCTCCTTCTAACCAGAGTAGAAGTATGATAGAATTTTGTATTAAAATCTCTATTTTTAAGCCACTCAACCCTAGATTTCTGTGTCCAGAAAATTTCTTCCAACTTAAGCAAATTCAAATAATCACACAAACAATTAACCATGTAACTCTTAGCTTCAGCAGTAGGTGAGATGTCAAAAGCATTTTGAGCAAAATTTAAATTCGCAAGAGAAGATTCAATTCTATTAAAAAGATTACCAAAAACATTTTTATTCCAATTTTTAGTTTCTTTTTGTAATCTTTCAACATTCTCGAAGTAGTTATGGTTATTCTTACTAGTAGGTTTATGTCAGTTCTCCTTAACCACATCACTATATCTGGTATCATTTGCCCACATGGCCTCAAACCTAAAAGGTCTTTGTTTAAAAAACTTTTTAGGTTCAAGATCAATCAGCAAAGCTGTATGGTCCGAATTGAAATAAGATAAATGAAATACCTGGGAATTTTTGAAACTTTTGCACCATTCCTCATTAGCTAAAACACGATCCATCCTTTCCTTGATGTTTGCAAGTCGAACATGTTTGTTATTCCACGTAAATCTTGGCCCATTCCCCCCCAGATCCATTAATCCATACTGATTCATTACATCTTTAAGCTCCTACAACTGACTTGCAGACGGCTCTTTTCCACCATCTTTTTCATTTCTCGCGCCAATAGAGTTTAAATATCCCATAACCATTTGGCCTGATTGACTAAACTAAAAAATGGCACCTAATTCCTCCCAAATTCTCTTTCTGGTGACCTTATTGTTAGAGCACTGCTCGGTCGAACTCGCAAGCGGCTATCTCAAACTTGTTTGTCAAGTTTAGTTGCCAAAACTATAAGTCTTGATTACTAGTCTACTTATAGCTAAGTCTCGGATTAGAATAGTAAGTGTAGTTGAGCTTTAGACTTCACGTCTTTCATCGAATGAAGACGAAGAACTACTCAAGGGAACTTGTGGAACTTCATCAACAAAAGGTATGTGGAGACTTGAACTCATCTCACTCAAAAATCTATCTACTTTATCTTCTATTTGAGAAAAAAAGTCGTATTACTATATAGACTTCAATTATACACATTTGGTATTTCGAACCGAGTTTATCTCGCTTATCTATTTCTCGAAATATGTGTTGGTAAGCTTTCGCTTTAACCAAGTTCATCTTTTATTCTTTACGAAAGTCAAAAGATGATCATGTGAAAATCGCCTTGTAACATCTTACATGATTTGTGTGAGACAGTCATTTGATGTAGACTCAGAACGTTTCATATTGATCATTCGATCACTTGAAAATTATTTTGAAGCTAATAGTTTGTGGGAGACAGCTATTGTCGTCTTCCAAGAATGTTTCAATGGTTGAAATGAGGGTTTAGAACATGTAACCATGTTTGGATATAAACATAGTGTGTAAAGTCCAAAATCGGTAACCATGGTATGCGTACCCGTACGCGTACTGGTTGGTTGTTGGAAGTCCGGGAACTAAGTATGTGTACCTGTACGCGTACTGGCGGAAGTTCAAGTTCCGTGAATTTCTGTTTGGAGTTTGGAAGTGTAAAATGGTATTCGTACCCGTACGTGTACTGGCATAACCAAACTCAGTCCGGCTACTTAGGTATGCGTACCCATTTGCATACTTAAGTAGGATATGTTCTAAAATCGGTTTGTTCATGAATTAATACATTTATATAATAAGGAATGCAATCTTTTGCAAACCGTGGCTATAATGTTCATGAAATGATTCGAGTGAATCAAAATCGATTTTGCTTCAATTGTGTCTTGTATACTTCTATGAGAATATAAACAATTGAACAACTCTCTAACTAGTTTCATTTGAGTCATTTGAACTAGTTATGATAAAGATGAATAAGGTTGATATAAAAGTGCTCATATGGCTAACCATTGGTTAACTATTGTTGAACCAACTAAGTGTACACATTTAGGTACGGTTACCTTTATCTAAATGATGGTACATTTCATTTGTGTATAACAAGCTAAGTTCGATCTAACGGTTGAAAGATATTAGCTTGAATCTAACCAGGTTTTCATCTAACAGTGAATATTAAATGCTTTGTTGCCAAGGTAACATTGATTGCAAACCCTGATTTGAAGACTATATAAAGGAGAACTCTAGCAACTAGGAAACCTAATCCCTACACCTCATGTGTGATAGTAGTTGCGACTAGAGTCGATTCTCCTTTAACCTTAGGTTTTTCACGAAACCCTGTAGGTTAACGACTTAAAGACTTCATTAGGATTGTGAAGCCAGGCCCAACTATTTCTCTGTAGTTGCGTGTTCTGATCTTGCTATTTTCTATCGTGATTGAGTACTATCTTCTTTAAGATTTTCTCGAGATTTATTCTCCGATAGGAAATATTGAAAAGTAGTCACAAACATCTTCGTCTTATCATTTGTGATTCCACAATATCTTGTTTCGTTAATCCATTAACATTATTCTGAGGTGATTGATAATACTAGGTTGTTCTTCGGGAATATTTTTCCGGTTATCAATTGGTTCCTGTTCACCTTGATTTATCAAAATACGGAAAAAAAAACTCATAGGTATATCTGTGGGAGACAGATTTATCTATACAATAGACTTTTCTGTGTGAGACAGATTTGTTTATCAAGTCTTCGACTTTGGGTCGTAGCAACTCTTGGTTGTGGGTGAGAACAACTAAATGAATCAAGTGCGCAGAATCCGGCGTGGTTCAAGAGGCGTAAGGAACGCAACTGTACCTTGATCCGTGTGAGATTGATTAGGGCTCAACTACATTCCAGTCCGAAGTTAGCTTGGTAGTAGGATAGTGTCTGTAGCGGCTTAATACAGTGTGGTATTCGAATCTAGACTAGGTCCCGGGGTTTTTCTATATTTTCGGTTTCCTCGTTAACAAAACTTCTGGTGTCTGTGTTATTTCCTTTCTGCATTATATTTTGTTATATAACTGAAATATCACAAGTTGTGCGTTGAATCGATCAATTGGTAAATCCAACCTTTGGTTGTTGATTTAAATTTATTGATCCTTGAACATTAGTCTTTGGTACCGTTCAAGTTATTTCTCTTATATTCAATCGGGCTCGCAAATTCCTATTTGTTTGATTTTGGATTGAATTGAGAAATTGAGATATAACTCTTTGATATACTTTTCTTAAGATCGAGTCTGACTGTCTAGTTGATTCTCTTGAAAGTATATTGGACTTAGTCCATACAGATTGCTAAGTGAAATATTGGGTGAGGTTGTTAGACCCCCACTTTTTCTTATATTTGTACTCCCATATATTGAGGATGGGATCCACGGGCTCTTGAGTTTAGCTGTAACAACTGCATGAATGGCCCACCTAGACACTTTAGTAGCTTGTATATCCACTTCTTATGGATACCACAACAAAAACACACCCCCTGAGAAACCTTTAGGATCAATCATAATGGACTTAGTAAAACCCAACAGACCAACAATACCCGCAGCATGTGTAGCAAGCACTCTAGTCTCTAACAAAGCCACAATAGTTGGGTTATATCTCTTAACTAACTTCTTCATAAAACGAACAAAGGAGGGTCTGGCAGCACCCCTACAATTCCAAAATAATATCTTCATAGAAAAATTATCAATACAACTTGCAAAAGAAACATGCCTAACTGGACCACTAAAAAATGGCCTCTCTATTCTCCTTGCAATTGCCGCCTTGTTCAACTCTTGAACTGCCTTTGATAAAAATGATCTGCATCCAAACATGTATTGAACTGCATCTCAAATTTCTAAAGATCGCTTGGGCTTTTTATTATTGTCGGAGTTTCCACCATTGGAGCCATTTCCGCCACTAATATTGTTGCTTCTGTCCACATCATTGACACGCACTCTTGTTCTTCCCTTCCATAATTTAGAAACTCCTTCGGATCCATATAAGTCCAATTTGAAGGAGGGAAGCTTAGCGGGATCAAAACCTGATTGACTCTATCCAAAAATACATTTCATTCTAACTGCTCATGTGCATGTACCACCTATGGCAGTATTTGATTCATCAACCTTCTCAGATGTGCAATGTCCTCCATCATTTGAAGCCTTAAGTCCACCTGTGTTATCTGCTCTATCACTATTTCTGTCAAGTGGTTGGCCATTGCTTGCAACTCCACCTGAGCTCTTCGAACAACAAGGTCTTCCACCCTCCGAGTAACCTCCAATGGTCTTAGCGAGACTTGAGAGAGAATTTGTTGGAACTGGATGTAGTTCTCCATCTGACTTTCTGCTTCCATTACTGTCACTGAAATCCATTTTACCTTTCCCTTTATTTATAGATTCTCTAGCAATAACTTGAATGTCATTTAACACACCCCACTACCAGAATTAATTGAGTTACAGTTCTTTTTGTTCGAATTCCTTCCCTGATGTTCTTTTAATAAAACATCATTAGATACAGATCCACTAACAGGATTCACATCTCTGATTTTTAACTGTCGTTCTGACCTATTAACATTCCCACCACTTATATCATTAATATGTGAACTACTGTTACAATTTCTGGCATTCAATGCCCCTCTCTGTCATGTCCATTGCAGTCTGCTCAGCCAATGATGCAAATTTGTTGCTACTACCTGCATTTCGATTACCTTTGTTCCTTGAAACCACCTGCCACTGACCATCTAAGTCACCACATGTAGAATTCTTCAATCCTCCACTAGTCTCGCCTTTCTGGTTAATATCTCCTTTGCTACTCTCCTTTGGAACTGCCATACTACCACCACCTCTTTTAAACTTGTTCTTCTTTTTGTCCACCATCATCAACGGGCCAAAATTCGCCTCAACATTGACAGCTTGGTCTATACCTGAAAGAGAAGAAGGATTAGTAGTTGCAGTCTGTACTTAAACAATAACAGGACAGTTTTCTTTTTTATGTGTCATTTTGCCACATTCAAAACAAATCATACTCAAACCCTCATATTCAATTTTTTGAATGATAGAACCTATTCTAAATAGTGGAACTAAAGGCTTATCTGTTGCAATTTCAACACAGACTCTGACATACCTCCCCCTCAACACTTGCTCAGTGGTATTATCTACCTTTATCAATCTGCCAATTCTAGCCCCTACTTTCTCAAGAACTGATTTATCAAATTATTCTAGTGGCAGTTCAGGTAGTCTAGCTCATACTACAGAAGTATTCATAGAAGCACAAGATGAATTAAAAATTGGAGTCCATCTTCTCATTGAAAGATGATGACCACCAATAAACCAATGGCCTTCTAAAAGTGTAAACCTATAATCATCTGGAAAATCAAATTTGAATAAGAAAATATCATTACCAAGATCGAGTATTTGAATCTTACCTGTAGGTTTCCACAATTCATTCACCTTATAAGAAATAAGTTTGAAACATACCGTTTTCCGGACAACTTTACCAATTAAGTAGCGCTTCCATGGTTGAATTATGCGTTTCTGAGTTTCATTGTCTAAACTAATTGATGGGATTCCATCCGCAACATCATCTGCACCAGCCATAGAGGCGTTACTTCCATCCAATTCAATTTCCACATCTTGCAGTCCCTACTCTTGTAAACAATTTTCCCATCTAATATCAGAGTTGATAAAAGCATCCCTATAAGAAGTAGGTTTATCAGATCTTTGTTGAGAACTACGACCCCAAAACTTTGAATCTCCACTCCTCTCTGAACCCAAATTATCCATACACATTCCTTCAGTACTCTTGTTATTCCCTTTCATTTTAAAAATGCGGGGGTACAACAACCACACCCAATATTTTGTTTCGGAAATCTGTATGGACTAACTCCAATATAATTCCAAGAGAATCAACTAGACAGCCAGACTCAATCAAGGAAAATATCTCCAAGAGTTATATCTCTGTTTCTCAATGTAATCAGCAAATCAAACAGATAGAAATCCATGAGCCTGATTATTATGAGAAACAACTTGAACGGTACCAAAGACAAATGTTCAAGTATCAATCAATTTCAATCAACAACAAAATATTGGATTTACCAATTGATTGAACTACGCACAACCTGTGATATTTTAACTATATAAACAAATATAATGCGGAAAAGAAATAACACAGACACCAGAATTTTGTTAACGAGGAAAAATGCAGAAAAACACCGGGACCTATTCCAGATTTGAACACCACACTGTATTAAGCCGCTACAGACTTTAGCCTACTACAAGTTAACTTCGAACTGGAATGTAGTTGAGCCCTAACCAATCTCACACTGATTAAGGTACAGTCGCGTTCCTTACGCCTCTGAATCCCAGCAGGACTCTAGCACTTGATTCCCTTAGCTGATCTCACCCACAACTAAGAGTAACTACGACCCAAATTCGAAGACTTGATAAGCAAATCTGTCTCCCACAGAAAAGTCTATTTGAATAGATAAATCTGTCTCCCACATAAATACCTATTAAGTTTTTGTTCCGTCTTTTTATAAATCAAGGTGAACAGGAACCAATTGATAATCCGGTCTTATATTCCCGAAGAACGGCCTAGAAATATCAATCACCTGACAATAACTTAACTATATGGTAGTAGAACAAGCTATTGTGGAATCACAAAGAATGAGATGAAGAGCTTTGTGATTACTTTTTATATCTTACCTATCGGAGATAAATCTCGAGCAAATCTTAGAGTAGATAGTACTCAATACGATAGAACAAAGTAAGATCAGAACACGCAACTACAGAGAAAATAGTTGGGTTTGGCTTCAGAATCCCAATGAAGTCTTAATTCGTTAACCTATAATGGTTTTAGGAAAAACCTAGGTTAACGGAGAATCGACTTTAGTCGCAACTAGTATCACACAGAAGGTGTGGGGATTTGATTTCCCAGTTGCTAGAATTCTCCCTTATATAGTCTTCAAATCAGGGTTTGATAACTTTGGAACAAAGCAATCAATATTAACCGTTAGATGAAACCTGATTTAAGGTTCAAGCTGAAAAGACGAGGGTACCCAAATATACCTCAATCTAAAAAAAAATCCACCTATAAGTCCTTTCTCCGAAAGTGATTATCTATGGACTGAGTCGAGACAATTCAGCTAATCGGTTCACACTTCGTGTGATCGTCTATGGATACGAGATCGAGACAATACAAAAACGAAGTATGTTTACTTGATAATAGGTTCGGACTTAACCAAACACTAGGATTGCTATCAAGTAAATAGGAATTAAAGTTTGTGTATTTTCCTTCTAATTATAATAAAACAATTATAATTGCGGAAATAGAAAAGTAAAAGACACAACAAGATTTTGTTAACGAGGAAACCGCAAATGAAGAAAAACCCCGTGACCTAGTCCAGAATTGAATACTCTCATAATTAAGCCGCTATACAAAATCTAAACCAACTTCGTATAGTTGAGACCAAGCAACTAAACCTATAGTTCACCTAGTTCCCTCAGTATCCCTGCGCCTCCAACTTGTAATAAGTCACGCACTTGGAACAATTCCTTTGGTTCGTATTCCAAACAGTAAAGGTACAACAAATCTGTTCGGTAACAACTCTTTTCAAACAACGTGATATGAGTTTGACAAAAGGCTCTTCCGTTTATCCCAATAAACTCCTTTGTCAGGTTCTTAGATCTATCTCTTAACAACTACCAAAGTAATTTTCTAGACTATGCAATCAATACTCTTAATCACAAAGAATTGTATTGATGCCGATCTACTCAACTAATCAATCAAGGT
The DNA here is from genome assembly GCA_023531105.1 of Papaver atlanticum. NCBI lineage: Eukaryota > Viridiplantae > Streptophyta > Magnoliopsida > Ranunculales > Papaveraceae > Papaver > Papaver atlanticum. The sequence continues at coordinate 17,106,580 of JAJJMB010007708.1, forward strand.
TATCACAAAGATAAACCGATTATAGTTGGATCCCCAGCCGATCAAGTTTTTTGCACACCAAAGATTACAAACTCAAATAAGAAATCTTCTTTGTCTTCAAATCTTCTTAGATCTTCAATAAACACCTGCACACAAACAACTTGAATCTCTTGTGATCAATCACACACAGAACGGAGTCTGTTAACAATGGATTATCACAAGACATCTTTAGATCTACAAACAGTCTAAAGATCCCCGTCGAAACTTCGATCTAGTTTGAATGAATCTTATATCAGAAGAGAAAATTCTCAAGCATAAACAAACTAGGTGCAATCAAAGTTCAACAACCGTTAGTAATTCAAATCAATCGAAAACTAATAATAAACTGCAATTATCTAGTTTCCCACCAACGGTACTCGTAGATCTTCCCAATCCCAAAGAAGTCTTTAAAACGAGCGGTCGTAATAAGAGATTTCGCCTAATTAGGGTACTTTCCTCTCCAAATTGACGGCTCCACCAGTAACAACATAACTAGGTAGTTTTGCTGGCTCTGAGGATTAGTTTGCTTGAAATGCAAACTTCAATATTTATAGAAAAAGGAAGTTTGGACACCAAGGAATTTCCAAAACCAAAAATATTCTCAAGATATGCAATATATTTCCAAATTCGGTTTTCATAATTCTTGGAAATGCTCTGTCCAAATATTGACCGAAATCTTTTAGAAAATCTCCAATTAGTAAATGCACATTACCAATTTTATTTTCTAAAGATATGCATTTTAATTGCTGGAAATTAAAAGCATATAAAACTAAAAACCTTAATTAAAAGATTCTCAATTTATTTCGATCCGGGATTTTCCTTTAATTATTAAGGAATATCTTTGAACAATAAAAGGTAAGAATTAATGCAAGTGTTCAAAGTATGTCGAAATATTTACTTGGTAAATCCTTTTTCATATTTACCATCTTGGAACCGATTTGCCACACTTCCAAACAAGTTTAGAATTGGTTTATCTGACTTCCAAGAACTATATGATTGATTATCCTATCAAATCACCAATCACTGGTTTAACGGTTCTACCAAAACAAGTATAGGTTCTACCTCCATGAGGGTACTAGGATCAGTCACACTAGCTTTCCAAAAATTGGTTGACTAGGTCCTAGGATCGGTTACCACATATTTATGGTATTTAACTTGTATTCGGTTGCACAAGTCATAGGATCGTTCACCAATAACTAAGACTTGTTGTACCTCTTACAAGGATCGATTCCCCTTTCTTGTGATCGATTGCACCTCTTACTAGGATCGGTTCTCCAATGTATAGAGTTGGTCATACCAATTACAACATATCGATCATACCATCTCAGGTGATTACTTAAGATCGGTTTCACTAATAAAAGTCATACCAATACAAAAGTCAGGCCTTGTGAATAGTTTTACCAAGATACATAAACAATTTATGAACGGTTATACTAAACACACATATTGGTAATCCAAAGATTTGCAATGAATAACACTACCAATAAGCCTAGCGATTTCCCTTTCGATTCATAAAACAAGTTTATGAATTGTACTTCCTTTAAACGAATGTAAAACATTGTTTCCTAGGACAAAATCTTCACCCATACCCATACATAATCACAATGGCATTCATACGATTATGTCGATGTCTTATATACGAAGTTCAAAAGATAGACGTTATACTTCGTATTGTAATTCCTTAATATTATGTCTAACTAGAGTATAATCATTCACAGCTTCGCAGTTATGTTTTCAATATGCACGACTTGAAAGATACGTTAGGAATGAAACAGTTCAAGTCAAATATTACTAACCTCAAGAGGAAGGATGATGTCGTCGTTTTAGCTCTTTACTTCTTCACATTCTTCAATTATTAACGTAATACTTGTAAGTCTCATATCCTAGTAACTTTCTAGCTAACCTATACGAAGTTGACTCTAGTAAATAATCAAGCGAATCTTTAAATGAGTTTTGATCCACTAAAATATGACAACCAAACTTGACATACCAACGCTTGGTGGGTTCAACCGAGCAATGCTCTAACATAAGCTAATATCTTTCCACCGTTAGATGGTCTTAGCTTGTTACACACAAATGAAATATACTTTTATTTAGATATGGGTAATCGTACCTAAACGTGTATATTGAGTTGGCTCAATAACAGTTAACCGAAGTTAGCCACATGAACACTTTTGTATTAACCATGTTCATCTTAACACTTCTAGATCAATTGATAATCAAATGAATCTAATTATGTTACCCATAGAGTTTTTCAATTGTGTATATTCTCATAGAAGTATACAAGACACAATTTAAGTAATAGAATCAGTTCATGAACATTTTAGCCATGGTTTGCAAAGATTGCATTCCTTAATATATAAATTTATTTGTTCATGAGTATGAAATCATACTTAACCGATTTAAGAACATGAACCACTTAAGTTTGCAAATGGGTACGCAAACTTAAGTTCCGGACATTTCTCACAAGCCGACAGTTTGCAAACGGGTACGCAAACGTTAGCTCCGGACCGAACTCAGTTGAAACCGTTTACGAACAGGTACGCAAACTTGGTTGCCAGACTTCAACAGTTATGTCAGTTTGCGAACGGGTATGCAAACTTAAGTACCCTGACTTGACAGTTGAATAAGTTTGCGAATGGGTACACAAACTTAACTTCCCTGACTTAACAGTTGAATTCCGAAAAAGCAGTTCATACACTAAGTACACAAACCGTAATGTATCCAGACATGGGTTTTAGCTATTAACTCCCATTTCAATCATTGAAACATTCTTAGAAGACGACAATAGCTTTCTCACACAAACTATTAGCTTTTAAGCAATTTTCAAGTGATCGAATGATCAATACGAAACATTCTGAGTCTACATCAAATGACTGTCTCACACAAATCATGTAAGATGTTACCAGGTGATTTTCACATGATCATCTTTTGACTTTCGTCAACAAAACTGATGAACACAGTTAAAGCAAAAAGATTTCCAACACATATTTCGAGAAAGATATAAACGAGTTAAACTCAGCTCGAAATATCAAATGTGTATAAAATAAGGTCTATATAGCTATACGACTTTTGTCTCAATAGGAGATATAATTGAATAGACTTCTGAGTCATAGATGAGTTCAAGTCTCCACATACCTTTTGTTGATGAAGTTCCACAAGATCCCCTTAGTAGTTCTTCTTCTTCAATCGATGAACGCCGTGAAGTCTAATCCGAGATATAGCTATAAGTAGACTAGAAATCAAGACTTATAGTTTTGAAAACTAAACTTGACAAACAAGCTTGAGATAGCAACGCTTGCGAGTTCGATCGAGCAGTGCTCTAACAATATCCCCCTTTGTCAATTTTAGTGAGAAAACTATCAATACATTTGGATTACAAAATAAATAAACTTTGTAGCTTCTCATCCAAATGCTTGATTTCCTTAGTTCTTCAACATTCCTTGAATTCTTCGTCACTCCAAGTACTCCAGTGATTCTGAACGTGTTCAACTCAGCATCATAGTTGTTGAAGATCTGTAGCCATAACAATAATAAAACATATTTTCTCAATTATTGTTATACAGTGTCATAGTATTATTACACAGCATCAAAGTTCAATAGTATCACAACTTTGACAATAATACTATGGTGATATGTATCACTCCCCCCAATTCTATACTTCATCTCACAATGAAACCACACCCCCTTACATAATGATTCATAAACCATATGTATATGTAGTGTGAACTACAAAATAATTCTCCCCCTTTTTGCCAATATAAATTGGCAAAGGTACGAAAACTAGTGGGATCATAATGAAATTCTCAAAGAGATACTTCATAACTAAAAGAGAACATATCAACTTTGTTTCGATTATTTCACATAGTCGAAACTTAGTGTATTCATTAAGGAGTTTATAAAGATACAAGATAACTCCTACAATATTCTACAGCCGCACTCCCAACAAAGATTTGACAATTAAGCACAAGTTCAATTAAAAACTCTCCCCCATAAAATGTCATTCCCGAAAGAACAGCAAGAGCAACCTTACTTTTACAAGAAAAGAATGATTTCTTTGGACACTAACAAATCACATGAAACATGAATTTGTAACCAGAAAACTCAATTAAAATAACCACAAAGGAACCTTAATAATTAATTTAATTGGAAATGCTCAACATAAGAAAACTTACGGAGCCATACAGTACTTTCACATAGAAGTGGATCAGGGAAAGATCAATACTGCGGAATATTCAAAAGTTCATTTTATCTTTTATCAATATTTGCATAATGACATAATAGACTTGACTTTTGACATATATGGGACAATCATAGTTCACAGACGTAAACACACATATCCCATAACATTATTTTCAATATATAAAACCAATTAAGATTAATATTGCAAAATCATCTTCCAAATAACTTAGAATTTAAATAAATATTTTCTATTGCAAGATGAAAATCGTTGGCAATAGCTATGTGTAATCACAATATTTTCTATTCCAAATCTTAGTTATCCTTCTTGAAACACAAGAATAAATTCTCATAAGAAGTTTCCTAGACAAAATAAAAATCAACAAGCTAAAAACAAAGAGACTCCTAAGAACATTTCACTTACTTTGAATACTCTTCTCATACTCCCTATAATCATTAAGCTCATCTTCGATTAGATCAATCATGGATTCGAGATTATCCATCTTGTCCTTAAGTCTTTTGGTTGAAGATTCGAGTTCACTCTTCAAGGCACGCGCTTGTTCTAAGACAAGATTCATGGTTAAGGAGAGCTTATCAAAATGAGAGACAGAAGGATTCACATCAGAGGAGGAATTGCGTTTGTCTTGACACATCTCACTATCATAAGAATCAAAACGAACTTTCTTAGAGGGAAATAGAACAGCCCAGACATCATCTTCTTTACTTGAAAGACTTGATGAGGACATGATAGAAAAGGTAAATGAAATGCACTCATCAAGGAATGAAATCTTAAACTTAAAAAGAAGAAGATAAGGGATAAATTTCCAAAAAGACCTTTGACCAAAACCCTAACAGAATTTTGGATATCCCAAAAAGGACTTTATTAGGAAAACCGTTTGTGTACAGGAACAATTCTTAGCTCAATAACAGAAATTAGAGCAGAAAAGGGAAATACAGAAACAAGACATAAATCTATTCACAACCCTCTTGAAGATTATAGTTCTTGTCCAAGGGAAAAATAAGAACAATCTTAAAACCTATTACAAATTGTAATTTTTCCCATCCAATATAGGACCGGATGGTTTCTTATGAGAAGAAGGAGATTTCAATATTCTTTGTTTCTGATTTTTCTTCATTGAGGAAAGATCAAGAGTAGATACCTTATTTCCCTGCAATGTTCTGAAAGCCTTGTCTATTGATTTTCATAAACTATGAACAATTCTGAAAATCTCTTTCGAAAAAGATGTAGATTTCTTAGGAGATTTTCGTTTCTTCTTCTGATAAAGCAAATTAATAGAAGAATATTTTTCAGGAACCTTTGTGTAAATCATCTCTGGGTGATCCTGGTTTTCATACAAGATGGACAAGCACTTCGTTGGGCCATTGTATTTCAATATGTCATTCTCATTACAAAAGAGATTTGAACGTGACATATTTTCAGGAGTAATATGCTGATTAGATTTAAAAGAGTATATCGAAGATAACCGATTTTTCTTCTTAGAATCACAATTGCGATATGTCGCACTTTCTTGTTTTAATTCAAACAGTTGACATTCCAGATTTTCAATCCTTTTAATCCAGGCTTCCTTCTCCAGTTGAAACATACTTTTCATTGAGCACAGATCTTTAGTCAAAAGATCAATTTTCTTTTCTGGGGAAGAGAGATCGTATATCATGGAACTATCAGAGATGCTAGAAAGACAAGTGTGATTATCAGCAAAATAGTTGAGTGAATTATCACAGACATCTTCCTCAGGACAGTAGTCAAGAGTTGCCATCCATGCTTTGGTTAACTCACTAACCTCCTTATCAGGATAACCAGAGATATTATGAACACTTTTATAGCACTTGGAACAAGTTCTATTGTCATAGTCTTTGTAAACCTTTTTATACTTTCTATTGATCGACGATGCTTTCTTTTGAGACTTTCTTTTTCTCTATCTAAGAGTTTTCTTTAACTGTTGTACAAACAGTGAAAGAGTTGAATTAAAGCAAATATCATCCTTTGTATCAATCAATTTTGGACGTAGAGACTTTTTATCATATGCAGCAAAAGGATTGCAAGGCATGTCACGGTTTTCTCTTTTACTCAGTTCAAGATAAAAAAAATATTTAGCTTTTCAACAAGAATATTTTTGGAAAGTGTATCAAGGTTATTTCCTTCAACGATGGCATGTTTCTTAGAATCGTATTGGCTGGCAACGATCTGAGAATTTTCATCACAATGTCCTTTTCAGGAATAGTCTTACCTAATGCAATATATGCATTAACAATTTAAGACACTTTGCGATTAAACTCAACAAATGAATCTTCATCAGTCATACGAAGGTTTTCAAAATCAGAATTTAGGTTTTGAAGCCTAGCTTCTTTCTCAAAGGAATTTCCTTCGAATACAGTTTCAAAGATATCCTCAGCTTCTTTAGACTTAGTGCACGTAGTCACATGGTGTCGAAGATCTGGGGTAATGTAGAGGATGATAGCATTTAATCCGTCAGAATTTTGCTTTGTAGCGAAAATCTTGGCAGGATCATATGTACCAATATCATTTGGAACAGTTAAATTGCCTTCTGTAACAACCGGAGGATCATAGCCATTAACTACACGAACCCATGATTGAAAATCACGTGCTTGGAGAAAGGAACGCATAACAATTTTCCACCATAAATAATTAGAGCCATCGAAGACTGGCGGTACGTTTATAGAGATAACATTTCTGTCCATAGAGTCAGATTGCTACAAACATAGACTTATGAGGTATTAAACGTGTTTGCCTGCTCTGATACCAATTGAAAAAGCGGGGGTACAACAACCACACCCAATATTTCGTTTCGGAAATCTGTATGGACTAACTCCAATATAATTCCAAGAGAATCAACTAGACAATCAGACTCAATCAAGGAAAATATATCCACGAGTTATATCTCTGTTTCTCAATGTAATCATCAAATCAAATAGATAGAAATCCGCGAGCCTGATTATTATGAGAAACAACTTGAACGTTACCAAAGATCAATGTTCAAGTGTCAATCAATTTTAATCAACAACCAAAGGTTGGATTTACCAATTGATAGAACTACGCACAACCTGTGATATTTCAATTATATAAACAAATATAATACGGAAAAGAAATAACACAGACTCCTGAATTCTGTTAATGAGGAAACCGCAAAGGTAGAAAAACCCCAATACCTAGTCCAGATTTGAACACCACACTGTATTAAGCCGCTACAAACTCTAGCCTACTACAAGTTAACTTCGCACTGGAATATAGTTGAGCCTTAACCAATCTCAAACTGATTATGGTACAGTCGTGTTCCTTACGCCTCTAAATCCCAGTAGGACTCTACACACTTGATTCCCTTAGATGATCTCACCAATAACTAAGAGTTGCTACAACCCAAAGTTGAAGACTTGATAAAAAAATCTGTCTCCCACATAAAAGTTTATTTGAATAGATAAATCTGTCTCCCATAGAAATACCTACGAAGTTTTTGTTCGGTCTTTTGATAACTCAAGGTGAACATGAACCAATTGATAATCCGGTCTTATATTCCCGAAGTGTTAGAGCACTGCTCGGTCGAACTCGCAAGCGTTGCTATCTCAAGCTTGTTTGTCAATGTTAGTGATCAAAACTAAAAGTCTTGATTTCTAGTATACTTATAGTGATCTCTCGGACTAGGATAGATTGTGTAGTTAAGCATTAGACTTCACGGCGTTCATCAATTGAAGACGAAGAACTATTAAGGATATTTTTTGGCACTTCATCAACAAAAGGTATGTGGAGACTAAAACTCATCTATCACTTGGAAAGTCTATTTCTACTCTATCTCTTATATTGAGACAAAAGTCGTATAACTATATAGTTGTCGATTATACACATTTGAGATTTCAAGCTGAGTTTAACTCGCTTACATATTTCTCGGAATATGTGTTGGTAAGCTTTCGCTTCTACCAAGTTCATCTTATATTCTTGACGAAAGTCAAAAGATGATCATGTGAAAATCGCCGAGTAACATCTTACATGGTTTGTGTAATACAATCATTTGGTGTAGACTTGGAATGTTTCATTATGATTAATTCAATAACTTGAAATTGCTTTGATGCTAATAGTGTGTGAAAACGGCTATTGCCATCCTCTAAGAAAGTTTCAATGATTGAAATAAGAGTTTAGAATACTTAACCATCATTGGATTATAAACATAGTGTGCTTTCTTGCATGTATGTGATCCATGACCGGAACTAAAGTATGCATACCCGTATGCGTACTTGTAGTTGTGAAATTCCATGTACCAAGTACATATACCGGTACGTGTACTTGAGTAAGGTATAGGTCCTGGAATTTCTGATGGGATTTGGAAGTGTACTAAGTATGCATACCCATTTGCATACTGGCGAATCCAATCTCAGACCGGCTACTTAAGTATGCGTACCCGTTTGCATACTTGAGTGGTTAAAGTTCTAAAATCGGTTGGCTCATGAACTAATACATTTATATATTAAGGAATACATTCTTTGCAAACCGTGGCTATAATGTTCATGAATTGATTCGAGTGAATCAACCCGATTTTGATTCAATTGTGTTCTTGTATACTTCTATGAGAATATAGCAATTGAAAAACTCTTTAACTAGTTTCATTTGAGTCATTTGAACTAGTTATGGTTAAGATGAATAAGGTTTATATGAGAGTGTTCAAATAGCTAACCTCGGTTAACTACGGTTGAGCCAACATAGTGTACACGTTTAGGTACAGTTACTAAACCTAAACGAGGGTACATTTCATTTGTGTATAACAAGCTAAGTTCGATCTAACGGTTGAAAGATATTAGCTTGAATCTAATCAGGTTTTCATCTAACGGTGAATATTGAATGTTTTGTTACCAAGGTAACTTAGATTGCGAACCCTGATTTCAAAACTATGTAAAGGACAACTCTAGCAACTGGGAAAACTAATCCCCACACCTCCTATGTGATACTAGTTGTATAAGCTAGAGTCGATTCTCCTTTAACCTTGGGTTTTTCACGAAACCCTGTTCATTGGGATTGTGAAGCGAGACCCAACTATTTTCTCTGTAGTTGCGTGATCTGATCTTGCTGTTTCTATCATATTTGAGTACTATCTTCTCTAAGATTGTCTTTAGATTTAATCTCCGATAGGCAAGATAAAAAGTAGTCACAAACATCTTCGTTTCATCATTTGTGATTCAACAATATCTTGTTTCGCTACCATACGATTAACATTATTGTGAGGTGATTAATATTTCTAGGCTGTTCTTCGGGAATATTAGTCCGGTATATCAATTAGTTCATGTTCACCTTGATTTATCAAAAGAGGGAACAAAAACTCGTAGGTATTTTTGTGGGAGACAGATTTATCTATTCCAAAAGACTTTTCTGTGTGATACAGAATTGTTTATCAAGTCTTCGAATTTGGGTCATAGCAACTCTTGGTTGTGGGTGAGATCAGCTAAGGGAATCAAGTGCGTAGTATCCTGCTGGGATCAGAGACGTAAGGAGCGCAACTGTACCTTGAATCAGTGTGAGATTGATTAGGGTTCAACTATAGTCCAGTCTGAAGTTCATTGGTAGTAGGCTAGTATCTGTAGCGGCTTAATACAGTGTGGTGTTCAAATCTGAACTAGGTCCCGGAGTTTTTTTGCATTTGCGGTTTTCCTCGTTAACAAAATTATGGTGTCTGTGTTATTTCTTTTCCGCATTATATTTTGTTATATAATTGAAATATCACAGGTTGTGCATTAAGATCAATCAATTAGATAATCCAACTTTTGGTTGTTGATTTAAATTGATTGACACTTGAACATTGGTCTTTGGTACCGTTCAAGTTGTTTCACGTAATAATCAGGCTCGCGGATTTCTATCTGTTTGATTTGCTGATTACATTGTGAAACAAAGATATAAACTCTTTGATATACTTTTCTCTAGATTGAGTCTAACTGTCTAGTTGATTCTCTTGAAAGTATATTGGAGTTTGTCTATTTAGATTACCAAACGAAACATTGGGTGTGGTTTTTGACCCCCGCTTTTTCAATTGGTATCAGAGCGGGAAAACACTATAAACCTAATAAGTTTGTGTTTGACTGATCCTTAAAGTTTTCCCTTATGGGGAATTACTTTGGGAAACTTGCTCTCGGCATCTGTAACGCACGCCTGAATTCCTTAAAGATTGTTCAGAGATTATTATGGACTGGCCTTTGGTTTCTCATGATAATCTTATTCCATCTAATACTCTGGAAAACTTAGATGATGTGAAACATTTTAGAGGAAAAATTAAAAGTTCTTCTAAGAAAAGGAAGTTGAGAAAACGTTCTTTACGCTCAAAGATATGGAATCTCACTAGATTAACTCTTAACCTATTTGAGGAATACTATCGTGATGGATCAATTGACAAAGATCTATTTAGAGCATTTGAAAACGTTTTTAGATTCTTAGAAAAACTTAATTTGATTAAGAATAATAATTTTTCTGATAAAAGTTCTGTACCTGTCAAATCATGTATTCATGATGTACAAACTACACTTACCACCAACTCATATGAGATCGATAAAAAGACGTTTGATGAGTTTGGTGTAGGTTCTAATTGTCGAAAAATGTCTCTTCATGGTCGTAAGAAAAGAAATTCAAAAAATTCCAATAACCCTGAGTATCATCATTACTTTGATTATACTACTGGTACAGTTCACAAATATCAGCCAGAAAAGTTGCATGAGAATCTCTCTGCACAGGTCGCCTCTTGGTAACAAGCTTGGCTCTACCCCATTTGTATATAGCTTGAGATGGGGCAAGTAACGGTTGAGTTTGTTTTTGTACTTTGGTTTTTGTTTTTTTTTCAAGGGAAATTAAAGTGTTGAAGTTCTTCCTACTTTCCTTTACTGCACGGTACTAATTCTCTCAGTGTGCGAACCTTGGATTAAGAAATCCTGCTTTTCTTTTGTGGGTCACAGTTCAGGAACGGGTCCAAGCTCATCAACTGGTTTATAAAGGGAGCGGTACGTGTACCCTTCTTCTACCTCCCTTCTTGTCCGCGTTCGTGAACTATTCTAGGATTCATGATTTTTTCTCCATTAAATCACTTTTGGAGATCAAAAAGTGAAAGTGTTTTCAAGGAACATACCAAGTAAGTCTTCTCTTTCTCTATTTTCTCTCAATCTCTAGATTTCATGAGGAATTTCAAGGTTTCAAAAGAGGTTTCAAAAAACTTGGGTTCTTCATCTTCTTCTAGCATAAACTTACCTATATATCAAGTTCTATTAGGATTAGATTTGTCAATGATTCATGTGGCAAGGTTTTTGAAAGGATTTCATCTAATGGGTTTATACTAGAAAAGAAATTGGATTTTGTTAGTGGACATAAAGAAGATTTGGTATGTTTTGAAAAGTTTAATCTTGGAAACATCTTTGATGGTCTTGGTGAAGGTTTTGAACCTCTTACAAGAATCTTCTATGCTAACATCTATGATGTTAATTATGATGACATGGAATTCAAGACCATGATAAATAGATAAAGAATTCTTGTTAATAGAGAGTTGATTTCAAAAATCACTAAAATTCCCCTTGGGAGTTTTCGCCTTCCAAGACCTAGTCATGAAAGACCATCTTATGAAACCATCTCTAATGGTATTTGTAAGAGTGTTGATTGGAATGAAAGGAAAATTCCTACTACTCATCTTAGTCTTGCTTTGATATCCTTTGGAAAACTTGGTATCTCTAATCTTTGTCCCTCCACGATTGAGAATTCTCTTTGGGGTCGTGAGTTTACGGAGTTGGTCTATTTCCTTGAGTTGGGAAATCAAAGTCCAGACATTTGTGGGTTTATCATTTATCAAATGTTGTCGATGACTTCTTCCAACAAGAAATTAGGCTATCCTTGCTTGATTGGGCGTATTTGTCGCACATTCTCCATTGCTCCCATTGGCAACTCTATTGGAACTCAAAAGCTTGTTCGCCCTTGTACTTTCAAACGTATGAAGGAAAATGCTTGCAAGAGACAAAGATGCGACACGCTTGTTGACTCATTTGATTCTTCCTCCGTGAAGCTTCTTCATCAAATTCACAAGGGTTTTTGTAAAATTGATGCCAAGATAAGATGTGTGCAAGAACAATTACATGTGATTGTCACTAAGTTTCCTAAAATCAAGGAGGACATGGATAAGGTTCGTGCCACATTTATGGTCTCCGATGATGAAGATGATGATTAGACTTTCGTGTTTTATCTATTTTGTCTAGTAAACTTCTTATGAGAATTTATTATTGTGTTTTTAAGAAGGATAACTAGGGTTTGGAATAGCCATTATTGTGAGTACACATAGCTATTGCCAACGTTTTCATCTTCCAATGTTTTTAGATTTATTTGTTTAAATTCTAAAGTTTATCGGAAGATGATTTTTGCAGTATTAATCTTTATGGTTTTATATATTGCAAATTGTTATGGGATATGTTGTTTACGTCCGTGAACCTTGACTGTCCCATACTTGTTCAAAAGTTAGCTCTATTATATGTCAGTATGAAAGTATTGATAAAAGATAGAATGAACTTTTGACTACAAAAGTTAATCCTTTTATGTCATTATGCAAATATTGATGGAAGAAAGGATGAACTTTTGTTTACAAAGATTAAGTCTATTATATGTCATTATGCAAATAGTGATGAAAAATAGAATGAATCTTTGATTATTCCGCAGTATTGGTCTTTCCCTGATCCACATCTTTGTGCATATACTGTGTTGCTCCGTAAGTTCTCATATGTTAAGCATGACCAATTGAATTGAACATTTTCCTTGTGGTTTATTTAATTGAGATTTTTGGATACAAATTCATATTCTTATGTGATTTGTTAATATCCAAAGAAATCCTTCTTTTCATGTAAAAGTAAGGTCGCTCTTGTTGTTCTTTCGGGAATGACATTATATGGGGGAGAGTTCTTAATTGAACTTGTGCTTAATTGCCAAATCTTTATGGAGAGTGCGTTTGTGGAATATTGTAGGGGTTATCTTGTATCTTTATAAACTCCTTGATGAATACACTAAGTTTCGACTATGTGAAATCATCGAAACAAGTTGGTATGTTGTTCCCTTTTGGTCATGAAGTATCTCTATGAAAATTTCATGAGGATCCCACTAGTTTTCATACCTTTGCCAATTTATATTGACAAAGAGAGGGAGAATTAATATGTAGTTCACACTACAAATACATATGGTCTATGGATTATTATGTAAGGGGGAGTGGTTTTCATGTTGTGATGAAGTATTGACTAGGGGGGGGGGGGGGTGATACATATCACCATAGTATTGTTGTCAAAGTTGTGATACAATTGGACTTTGATGCTGCATAATGATACTATGACACTGTATAACAATGATTGAGATCAACTGTTTTCTCATTATTATAGCTACGGATCTTAAACAACAATGATGCGGAATTGAACACATTTGGAATCATTGGAGTACTTGGAAGTGACGAAGATTTCGAGTAATGTTGAAGAACCAAGGAGATCAAGCATTTGGATGAGAAGCTACAAAGTTTATTTATTTTGTAATCCATATGTATTGATAGTTTTGTCACTAAAATTGACAAAGGAGGAGATTGTTAGAGCACTACTCGGTCGAACTCGCAAGCGTTGCTATCTCAAGCTTGTTTGTAAATGTAAGTGATCAAAACTATAAGTCTTGATTTCTAGTCTACTTATAGTGATGTCTCGGACCAGGATAGATTGTGTAGTTGAGCATTAGACTTCACGGCGTTCATCAATTTAAGACGGAGAACTACTAAGGAGAGCTTGTGGAACTTCATCAACAAAAGGTAAATGGAAACTACAACTTATCTATCACTTGGAAAGTCTATTTATACTATATCTCCTATATTGAGACAAAAGTCGTATAACTATATAGTTGTCGATTATACACATTTGAGATTTCGAGTTGAGTTTAACTCGCTTACATATTTCTCGGAATATGTGTTGGTAAGCTTTCGCTTCAACCAAGTTCATCTTATATTCGTGACGAAAGTCAAAAGATGATCATGTGAAAATCGCCGAGTAACATCTTACATGGTTTGTGTGATACAATCATTTGGTGTAGACTTGGAATGTTTCGTTATGATTATTTCAATAACTTGAAAATTGCTTTGATGCTAATAGTGTGTGAAAACGGTTATTGTCATCCTCTAAGAAAGTTTCAATGATTGAAATAAGAGTTTAGAATACTTAACCATCATTGGATTATAAACATAGTGTGCTTTCTTGCATGTATGTGATCCATAACCGGAACTAAAGTTTGCATACCCGTATGCATACTTGTAGTTATGAAATTCCATGTACAAAGTACACATACCGGTACGCGTACTTGAGTAAGGTATAGGTCCGGGAATTTCTGCTGGGATTTGGAAGTGTACTAAGTATGCATACCCGTTTTCATACTGGCGAATCCAAACTCAGACCTGCTACTTAAGTATGCATACCCGTTTGCATACTTGAGTGGTTAAAGTTCTAAAATCGGTTGACTCATGAACTAATACATTTATATATTAAGGAATGCATTCTTTGCGAATCGTGGCTATAATGTTCATGAATTGATTCGAGTGAATCAAACCGATTTTGCTTCAATTGTGTTCTTGTATACTTCTATGATAATATAGCAATTGAACAACTCTTTAACTAGTTTCATTTGACTCATTTGAACTAGTTATGGTTAAGATGAATAAGGTTGATATGAGAGTGTTCATATAGCTAACCTCGGTTAACTACGGTTGAGCCAACATGGTGTACACGTTTAGGTACGGTTACTAAACCTAAATGAGGGTACATTTCATTTGTGTATAACAAGCTAAGTTCGATCTAACGGTTGAAAGATATTAGCTTAAATCTAATCAGGTTTTCATCTAACGGTGAATATTGAATGCTTTGTTACCAAGGTAACTTAGATTGCTAACCCTGATTTGAAAACTATATAAAGGACAACTCTAGCAACTGGGAAAACTAATCCCCACACCTCCTGTGTGATACTAGTTGTATAAGCTAGAGTCGATTCTCCTTTAACCTTAGGTTTTTCACGAAACCCTGTAGGTTAACGACTTAAAGACTTCATTGGGATTGTGAAGCCAGACCCAACTATTTTCTCTGTAGTTGCGTGATCTGATCTTGCTGTTTCTATCATATTTGAGTACTATCTTCTCTAAGATTGGCTCAAGATTTAATCTCCGATAGGCAAGATAAAAAGTAGTCACAAACATCTTCGTCTCATCGTTTGTGATTCCACAATATCTTGTTTCGCTACCATACGATTAAGATTATTGTGAGGTGATTGATATTTCTAGGTTGTTCTTCGGGAATATAAGTATGGTATATCAATTGGTTCATGTTAACCTTGATTTATCAAAAGACGGAACAAAAACTCGTAGGTATTTCTGTGGGAGACAGATTTATCTATTCGAATAGACTTTTCTGTGTGAGACAAATTTGTTTATCAAGTCTTCGACTTTGGGTCGTAGCAACACTTGCTTGTGGGTTAGATCAGCTAAGAGAATCAAGTGCGTGGTATCTTGCTGGGATCAGAGACGTAAGGAGAGCAACTATACCTTGAATCAGTGTGAGATTGATTAGGGTTCAACTACATTCCAGTCTGAAGTTCATTGTTAGTAGGCTAGTGTCTGTAGCGGCTTAATACAGTGTAGTGTTCAAATCTGAACTAGGTCCCGGGGTTTTTCTGCATTTGCGGTTTTCCTCGTTAACAAAATTATGGTGTCTGTGTTATTTCTTTTCCGCATTATATTTTTTTATATAATTGAAATATCACAGGTTGTGCGTTAAGATCAATCAATTAGATAATCCAACCTTTGGTTGTTGATTTAAATTGATTGACACTTGAACATTGGACTTTGGTACCGTTCTAGTTGTTTGACATAATAATCAGGCTCGCTGATTTCTATCTGTTTGATTTGTTGATTACATTGTGAAACAGAGATATAAACTCTTTGATATACTTTTCTCTAGATTGAGTCTAACTGTCTAGTTGATTCTCTAGAAAGTATATTGGAGTTTTTCTATTCAGATTGCCAAACGAAATATTGGGTGTGGTTGTTAGACCCCCGCTTTTTCACGAAGAACAGCCTAGAAATATCATCACCTCACAATAACTTAACGATATCGTAGTAGAACAAGTTATTGTGGAATCACAAAGAATGAGACGAAAAGCTTTGTGATTACTTTTTATATCTTACCTACCGGAGATAAATTTCGAGAAAATCTTAGAGAAGACAATACTCAATACGATAGAACAAAGTAATATCATAACACGTAACTACAGAGAAAATAGTTGGGTCTGGCTTCAGAATCCCAATGAAGTTTTTAAGTTGTTAACCTATAATGGTTTTAGGAAAAACCTAGGTTAAAGGAGAATCGACTCTAGTCGCAACTAGTATCACACAGAAGGTGTTGGGATTAGGTTTCCCAGTTGCGAGAGTTCTCCCTTATATAGTCTTCAAATCAGGGTTTGATAACTTTAGAACAAAGCAATCAATATTCACCATTAGATGAAACCTGATTTAAGATTCAAGCGAATATCTTTCCACCGTTAGATGGTCTTAACTTGTTACACACAAATGAAATATACTTTTATTTAGATATGGGTAACCATACCTAAACTTGTATATTAAGTTGTCTTAATAACAGTTAACCGAAGTTAGCCACATGAACACTTTTGTATTAACCATGTTCATCTTAACACTTTTAGATCAATTGATAATCAAATGAATCTAATTGTGTTACTCATAGAGTTGTTTAATTGTTTATATTCTCATAGAAGTATACAAGACACAATTGAAGCAAAATCGGATTGAATCAATAGAATCAGTTCATGAACATATTAGCCACGGTTTGCAAAGATTGCATTCCTTAATTTATAAATGTATTTGTTCATGAGTATGAAATCATATTTAATCGATTAAAGAACATGAACCACTTAAGTTTTGCAAACGGGTACGCAAACTTAAGTTTCGGACATTGGTCACAAGACGATAGTTTGCAAACGGGTACGCAAACGTTAGCTCCGGACCGAACTCGGGTTAAACCGTTTGTGAACGGGTACGCAAACTTGGTTCCCGGACTTCAACAGTTACGTCAGTTTGCGAATGGGTATGCAAACTTAAGTACCCTGACTTAACAGTTGAATAAGTTTGCGAACGGGTATGTAAACTTAACTTCCGAAACTGAATTCCGACAAAACAGTTCGTACACTAAGTACACAAACCATAATGTATCCAGACATGAATTTTAGCTCTTAACTCCCATTTCATCATTGATACATTCTTAGAATACGACAATAACTTTCTCATACAAACTATTAGCTTATAAGCAATTTTCAAGTGATCGAATGATCAATACGAAACATTCCGAGTCTACATCAAATGACTGTCTCACATAATTCATGTAAGATGTTACCAAGTGATTTTCACATGATCATCTTTTGACTTTCATGAAGAAAACTGATGAACACAGTTAAAGTAAAAATCTTTCCAAAACATATTTCGAGAAAGATATAAGCGAGTTAAACTCATCTCGAAATATCAAATGTGTATAATGTAAAGTCTATATAGCTATACGACTTTTGTCTCAATAGGAGATAGAATTGATTAGACTTTTGAGTGATAGATTAGTTCAAGTCTCCACATACCTTTTGTTGATGAAGTTCCACAATCTCCCCTTAGTAGTTCTTCGTCTTCAATCGATGAACGCCGTGAAGTCTAAAGCTCAACTACACATTTTATCCTAATCCGAGACGTAGCTATAAGTAGACTAGAAATCAAGACTTATAGTTTTGACAACTAAACTTGACAAACAAGCTTGAGATAGCAACGCTTGCGAGTTCGACCGAGTAGTGCTCTAACACATTTAAACTGTTCATCTTCTCCAAACACATTTATGAATCTTCCATTAGTTCATCCTGAATACTAGAATCCCTAGATTCATCAATAACCTGTCTATTTTGTAGCCCACCTGGATCAATTGATTCATCAATCATGGCTTGATGATTGTAAATCATCAGAAGGTAATGGAAAAAAACCTTGAGTTACGACCAATTTTTCGCCCGATTCACGCTCTCTCTCTCCTCTATTTTTCTACCCTACCAAATATTTTTATTTTTTGATCAAGGAGTTTTCACTTAAATTGATTAGTAGAAATAACAAAAATACTAATCAAATAACAAAATGTTTTTATCACTAAAAAAAAAAGATTAAAAATATTTAATTTTCTAATTTACTAACCAATATGAGAGTATCTTTTGATGGAAAATTAAATACTCCCTCTGTTTTAAAAAAACTATCCTCTATTTTATTTTCGTCGGTTTCAAAATTGTGTCCAACTTTTGTTTATAGTCATATTTTTCCAATGAACTCTCTAATATACCCTTAAATTTTTTATTATCATAAATTCATTTTTAACGGGACCCGTTTTGATTAAATTCTTTAAACGAATCTTCATCAGACATACAAGATTTTCCCATTCGGAAGTTAGGTTTTGAATCCTAGAATCTTTCTCTGAGGTATCTCCTTCAAATACCGTTTCTAAGATATCCCAAGCATCTTTAGACTTAGTGCTTGAAGTCATATGGTGATGAAGATCTGGGCTCATGATGTGAATAATAGCGTTTTAACCCGTCTGAATTATGCTTTGCGGCGCTTATCTCAGGTTCACTATATTCTCCTAATGGCTTTGCAACAGTAGCTCCGTCTACAACAACTGTTGGTACGTTGTATCCAATAACTACAAGTTTCCATGTCTCAAAGTCACGGGATTGTAAAAAGGAACGCATGGAGATTTTCCACCATAAGTAATGTGAGCCATCAAATGCTGGTGGTACGTTTATCGAGATTGGACTCCTGTCCATATAGTCAGACTGCGTCAAACACAGACTTATTAGGTCTTAATGTGTTTTCCTGCTCTGATACCAATTGAAAACACTGGGGACACCAAAATACACCACAAACTTTTTCGTAGGCAATCTCTATGGACAAACTCAACACAACTTCGAGAGTTAAAACTCAATCAAGGAAAGTGTCTAGAGTGATATCTCTCTCTGGTTGTTAGAACGTTTACAGAACTGAATCTGTGAACCTAACTACAAAGAGAGTTCTTGGACGGTACCAAAGACCAATATCCAAGGATCAATCAAGTCATATCCAATAAACAAGGTCGGACCTATCTACTGTGATTGATCAACACACAAACTGTGATATTTCAATTATAAAGATAAACAATATAATGCGGAAAAAGAAATAACACAGACACCAGAAATTTTGTTAACGAGGAAACCGCAAATGCATAAAAACCCCGAGACCTTGTCCAGATTGAACACCAAACTGTATTAAGCTGCTAAAGACACTAGCCTACTACCAATTAACTTTGGTTTGGAATGTAGTTGAGCCTGAACTCGGTCTCCCACTGATTCAGGTACAGTCGCGCTTCTTATGCCTCTTGAATCCCAGCAGGACTCCGCACAATTGATTCCCTTAGAAGATCTCACACAAACTAAGAGTTTCTTCAAATTAATTGAAGACTTTAAACCAAATCTGTCTTTCACAGATTAATCCTGATTTACGATCTAAATGGATGATCAGATCATACGAAAGATTCAGGTGATGGAAATCGATAGCAACTTGACAAAAATCTGGCTATCCTCAAAATCCGGACTTATGCAACCCGAAGTGCAGCCTAGATTATTATTCACCTCACAAGTATAAAACTTTTGGAATCACCAAGTTTGAGACGAAGAGAACTTTGTGATTTCTATCTATCTTGTTCAAGTGATAAATCAACAATCGAACAAGATCAGCATACTTCAGTTATCAAGATAAAAGATAACTAGTCCTGGCTTCCCGAATCCCAATGAAGTCTTTGATAGTCGCTAAACCCTAAAAGGGTTTCTGGAGAGGACGACTCTAGATACGACTAGGACACACCAAAAAGTAGTGTCGGTATTCATATATCCCAGTTTCCAAGAGTTCCCCTTATATAGACTTCAAAGCCTAGGTTGCTTTAGGTTTAAGCTAAGATAGCTTTGGAACCAGGCAAACAATATCCACCGTTAGATGAAAGCTTTGAATCTTATTCACATAAACAAGATATACACTCTGGTTAGGTAAACCGTACCGAACCGTGTATAAAGACTATGTTCAACATGGGTAGCCGAAACTAGTCGGTTTGAACTTAAAAGCTTAACACTCATTTCCATGAACACATAGACACTGATCTTGAGTCACAATCATGTGATCAAATGAGTCTAGTGTTAATTAGAGAATTAATCAAGTGCAAATTATCTCATAGAAATAATTTAATCACAAATGAATAATAATCGACATAGTTGGTAAATACACAAAGTAAAATTACTTTAGTGGTTCGTGAATCGACTGAGTCATAGTACGCGGACCTTTTTGCAAACTTATAAGCAATAACCGAGTTTCGGAGTTGACTGAGCTTTTTTATTTCACGTACCGATTTGCAAACTTAGGTGCAACTCAAAGTTCCGGAGTTGACAGAAGTTTATCAGTTCACGTATCGGTTTGCAAACTTAAGACCTCACCGGTTCCGGAGTTCACATAACCTTTTCAGTTTGCGTACCTGTTTGAGTACTTAAACTGGTTCTAGAATATAGAATATAGAACCTTTTCACAATTCCAAAATGGTTTGTATATAAAAATACATACCTATCCGGATCACGAAACAAATAGATTTTCTCATGATGTGCATACGAATTTGCATATCACACAAATCTGAAAGTCGATATATATTTACTCCGCTACGTGTACGAATTCTCTTCAGACATATAACAGTTTTCCCAGTTTGTAAGAATGATAACACTGTCTTGTATTCCGAATATAGTAGTTCTATATTTCTCTAAATCAATTCGAAACATTCCTGAATAACATCAATGACACATATCACTGTTCCAGGCTATTTTCAAATGATAAACTTCAATCAAGAAATGGTTCTAAATAATAAAATGTTCTCCACCGAATTTGATCAAGTATGAAAAAATGTTCATTAAGCTTAGTCATTATATTTCAAAAAATTCGTAAACTAAATAATTAGTTCTCGGCTCGAAATTCTTTTCTATGCAAGCTAGTCTAATTAGTTATGCGATAATCGTCTCAAGGATAGAAAAATGAATATAACTTGAAAAATAGGTGGTTCAGTCTTCACTTACCTTTTGTTGATGAAGTTCTCCAAAATCTTCGGTTGATCTTCGCCTTCAAACGGTAGAACGCAAATGATGACTGGTCCGTTTCTCAACTACCTCTATCCTAAACCGAGACTTAACTAATTGTAGACTTGAAATCAATATATAGTTTTGACAACTAAATTTGACAACAAGCTTGATATAGCAACACTTGTGAGTTCGGCCGAGCAATGCTCTAACACAAACACTTCTTATGGAATCGTGAAGCCAGGTCCAGCTATTGTTTATCTGATAGCTCGAGAATCCTGATCTTGTTCAATTGTTGAGATGCTTGAAAATACGGGGGTCTAACAACCACACCCAACAATTCGTTTGGCAATCTGAGAGGACTTACTCCAATATACTTTCTAGAGAATCAACTAGACAGTCAGACTCAATCTATAGTAAAGTATATCAAAGAGTTTAAATTCATTATTTTATAAATGTTTAAATTCATGTACACAACCGATTTTAGAAAGTGACCACTTAAGTATGCGTACGGGTATGCGTACTTAAGTAACCGTATTTGAGTTTGTTTTGGTTTTCAAACTCAGCAGAAATTCACGGACGTGAACTTTCCGCCAGTATGCATATGGGTACGCGTACTTAGGTAACTTGATTGAGTTGGTTTTGATTTCCAAACTCAGCAGAAATTCATTGTCGTGAACTTCCGCCAGTATGTGTATGGGTACGTATACTTACCAAGTCTCCATCAACCATTTAGTATACACACAAGTATGCATACGTTTGGTTCCCGATTTTGGACTTATACACTAATGTGCTAACACACTATATGCATATTGAAAAATTGGGGGTACAACAACCTCACCCAAGAATTCGCTTAGCAATTTGTATGGACTAACTACAATATACTTTTAAGAGAATCAACTAGACAGTCAGACTCAATCTTAATAAAAAGTATATAAAAGAGTTATATCTCAATTTCTCGATTCAATCCTTACTCAAGCAAATAGAAATCTGCGAGTTTAATTGAATACAAGAGAAATTAACTTGAATGGTACCAAAGACCAATGTTCAAGTATCAATCAATTTCAATCAACAACCAGAGGTCGGATTTACCAATTGATTGATTCAACGCACAACCTGTGATATTTCAACTATATAACAAATATAATGCGGAAAAGAAATAACACAGACACCAGAACTTTTGTTAACGAGAAAACCGCAAATGCAGAAAAACCCCGGGACCTAGTCCAGATTGAACACACACTGTATTAAGCCACTACAGATACTAGCCTACTACAAACTAACTTCGGCCTGGACTGTAGTTGAACTCTAATCAATCTCACATTGATCCAAGGTACAGTAGTGCTCCTTACGTCTCTGATCCTAGCAGGATACTATGCACTTGATTCCCTTAGCTGATCTCACCCACAACTAAGAGTTGCTACGACCCAAAGTCGAAGACTTTAATAAACAAATCTATATCATACTGAAAAGTCTACAGGAATAGATAAATCTGTCTCCCACAGAAATACCTACAAGTTTTGTTCCGTCTTTTGATAAATCAAGGTGAACAGGAACCAATCGATAACCCGGACTTATATTCCCGAAGAACAGCCTAGAATTATCAATCACCTCACAATAATCTTAATCGACTAGCGAAACAAGATATTGTGGAATCACAAACGATGAGACGACGATGTTTGTGACTACTTTTCTATCTTGGCTATCGGAGAAATTAATCTCAAGTAAATCTTACGATTGCACTCAATCAATATAAAAATAGCAAGATCAGATCACGCAACTACAAAGAAAATAGTTGGGTCTGGCTTCACAATCCCAATGAAGTCTTCAAGTCGTTAACCTACAGGGTCTCGATAGAAACCTAAGGTTAAAGGAGAATCGACTCTAGCTTATACAACTAGTATCACAGTGAATATTGACTCTTGCATTCAATATTCACCTTTAGATGAAAACCTAATTAGATTCAAGCTAATATCTTTCAACCATTAGATCGAACTTAGCTTGTTATACACAAATGAAATGCACGTCCATTTAGGTTTGTGCAACTGTACCTAAACGTGTACAAGTCGTTGGTTCAACAGTAGTTAACCAAATGGTTAGCCATATAAGTACTTTCATATCAACCCTATTCATCTTCACCTTAACTAGTTCAAATGACTCAAAAGAACTAGTTAGAGATTTGTTCAATTGCTTAAGTCTCATAGAAGTATACAATACACAATCGAAGAAAAATCGGTTTTGATTCACTCGAATCGATTCATGAACTTTATAGCCACGGTTTTCAAATATGCATTCCTTAGTTTATATATATTTAAGTTCACGAATAAACCAATTTTAGAAAGTAACACACTTAAGTATGCGTACGGGTATGCGTACTTAAGTAACCGGATTTGAGTTTGTTTTGGTTTCCAAACTCAGCAGAAATTCACGGACGTGAACTCTCCGTCAGTATGCGTACGAGTACACATACTTAGGTAACCGGATTGAGTTGGTTTTGATTTCCAAACTCAGCAAAAATTCGCGGACGTGAACTTCTGCCAGTATGCGTACGGGTACGCATACTTACCCAGTCTCCATCAACCATTTAGTACACACACATGTATGCATACATTTGATTCCCGGTTTTGGACTTCTACATTAATGTGCGAACACATTGAATCCTTATATCCAAAGATGGTTACATGTTCTAAACTCTCATTTCAATCATTGAAACATTCTTAGAGGATGTTAAATAGAGGTTATTCACACACTATTTTTCATCAAAGCAATTTTCAAGATATTGAAATAACCAACATGACTTTCCTCACTTGTAAAGATGAAATTGGCCAAAGCGAAAACTTACCAACACATATTTCGAGAAAAAGATAAGCGAGATAAACTCGGCTCGAAATAGCAAATGTGTATAATCGAAGTCTATATAGCAATACGACTTTTGTCTCAAGATATGAGATAGAGTAGATAGACTTTTTGAGTGATATATAAGTTCAAGTCTCCACATACCTTTTAGTCGATGAAGTTCCACCAGTTCCTTGAGTAGTTCTTCGTCTTTATATGATGAACGTCGTAGAGTCTAGAGCTCAACTACCTAGTCCGAGACTTATTTATAAGTAGATTGGAAATCAAGACTTATAGTTTTGGCAACGAAACTTGACAACAAGCTTGAGATAGCAACGCTTGCGAGTTTGACCGAGCAGTGCTCTAACACTTATATCCAAAGATGGTTACATGTTCTAAACTCTTTATTTCAATCATTTAAACATTCTTAGAGGATGACAATAACCGTTTTCACACACTATTAGCATCAAGGCAATTTTCAAGATATTGAAATAATCATTATCGAAACATTCCAAGTCTACATCAAATGATTATATCATACAAACCATGTAAGATGTTACTCGGAAATTTTCTCATGATATAAGATGAACTTGGTCGAAGTGAAAGCTTGCCAACACATATTTCGAGAAATATATAAGCGAGATAAACTCAGCTCAAAATCTCAAATGTGTATATAGAAAACTATATCGTAATACGACTTATATCTCAATATAGGAGATATAGTAGAAATAAAGTTTCCAAGTGATAGATGAGTTTTCAGTCTCCACATACCTTTTGTCGATGAAGTTCCACAAGCTCCCCTTAGTAGTTCTTCGTGTTCAAATGATGAACGCCGTGAAGTCTAAGTTCAACTACACAATCTATGTCCTAGTCCGAGACATCTATAAATAGGCTAGAAATCAAGACTTATAGTTTTGATCACTAACATTGACAAACATGCTTGAGATAGAAATGCATGCGAGTTAGACTGAGCAATGCTCTAACAATCTCCCCCTTTGTCAATTTTAGTGACAAAACTATCAATACATATGGATTATAAAATAAATAAGACTTTGTAGCTTCTCATCCAAATGCTTGATCTCTATGGCATCTTCAACACGACTCGAAAACTTCGTCACTTCCAAGTATTCCATGATTCTAAACGTGTTCAACTCAGCATCATAGTTGTTGAAGATCCGTAGTGATAATATTGAGAAAACAAAAGCTCTCGATCATTGTTATACAGTGTCATAGTATTATTACACAACATCAAAGTTCAATTGTATCACAACTTTAACAACAATACTATGGTGATATGTATCACTCCCCCTTAGTCAATACTTTATCTCGACATGAAAACCACTCCCCCTTACATAATGATCCGTAAACCATATGTATTTGTAGTATGAAACTACACATTAATTCTCCCGCTTTTTGTCAATATAAATTAGAAAAGGTACGAAAACTAGTGGTATCCTAATGAAATTTCCATAGAGATACTTCATGACCAAAATAGAATACCATATCAACTTATTTAGATGCAATCATAAAGCCGAAGCTAAATGCATTCATCAAGGAATTTATAAAGATACAAGATAACCCCTATAATATTCCACAGCCGCACTCCCCACAAAGATTTGGCAATAAAGCATAAGTTCAAAAAGAACTCTCCCCCATAAAATGCCATTCCCGAAAGAACAACAAAGGCAACCTTGCTTTTACAAGAAAAGAAGGATTTCATTGGATATAACCAAATCACATGAAAACATGAATTTGTATCCAAAATATTCAATTGAAATAACCACAAGAGAACCCATGATTAGTTCAATTGGAATACACAACTAAATTAACCACAAGAAAGTGATCAATTCAATTGTCCATGCTCGACATAAGAGAACTTACGGAGCAACACATTATATGCACAAGAATGTGGATCGGAGTAGACCAATACTGCGGAATAAACAAGGATTCATTCTATTTTTCATCACTATTTGCACAATGACATATAATAGACTTAATCCTTGTAAACAAAAGTTTTATCCTTTCTTTTATCAAAAAATGACATAAAAGGCTTTACCTTTTGTATTGTCAAAAGTTCATTCTATCTTTTATCAATACTTTCATACCGACATAATAGAGATAACTTTTGAACAAGTATGGGACAGTCACAGGTTCACGGACGTAAACAACATATCCCATAACAATTTGCAATATATAAAATCATAAAGATTAAAAATTGCAAAAATCATCTTCCAAATAACTTAGAATTTAAATAAATAAATCTAAAAACATAGAAGATGAAAATGTTGGACATAGCTATGTGTACTCACAATAATGCCTATTCCAAACCCTAGTAATCTTTCTAAAAACACAAGAAATAAATTCTTATAAGAAGTTTCCTAGACATTGAGACCTCTGAAGAATTCTTTATCATCCCCGAACTCCTTGTCGTCAACAGCCATAGGTACATAAGGTTCATGAAGAAATGAGTCAATTCCAACAAACCTTCTTGGCTAATGATGTCGAACCAGGGCCTTCTGAATTTCGAGAGTTCTCATAACACAAGCCTTTATTTTCTGAATCTCCTTTATTGTTTCCTTCAACTCTTCAAGAATATCAGAAAACTTCTGAGAATTTTAAGGAACAACTCTTGGCTTCCTCACATTCCTTCTTTTTCTTTTTAAAGTTGGAGTTAATGGAGAATTCTCTTTTTCCTTCATGATTGATGGCTTAACAATCATATTAATATCTTTTCCATCAAAAGACATGATGCTTGGAGTATCCATAAGAGTATGGGTTTGTGAGAGGAAATCACAATTTAAGCTCAACAAGCAGTCTTGAAATAAAAAGAGTTTCAGAGAAGGAAAAAGGAATGTAGGGTTACGGAACCTTTAACAACACAGGTTTGTGCATGCACAATTCACAACCCTAAAAAGAGTAGAATTGTCGAGAATAACCCTCTTTTATTGATAGGACAGGGAAGTTCCTTCCAATATCAATTAGATATAAAAGAATTCCAAGGTTGCAAAAACAAGGAAAAGCTAAGAAAGAATAAAAAAACAAGCTACTTTTCTTTTCTTAAAGCCTGAGGTGTGCACAATCTTGTCTCTTTTGATCAGGCACATGAGACAAGATGCACCAAAAAAACACAATCAAGTTGTGCTGCGGTGAACAACAATTTGTCCACCATAACCTTTTTGAAAGGAATTCATAGAACCCTGTCTATCAAAATGTTTAGACCATACTCTCTTCTATAATGGTCTTGTCTTATCTTTGGAAACAAACTTCTTTGAAGAGGATTAAATCTTACATACCTCAGCGGTCTTTTGAACAAGTTTAAGCTTGTTTGCTAGTCGATTCGCTATTCGTTGAAGTTTCTTGACATGTCTCATCTTGTGTTTATACTTGAAACACTTTGAAAGTTCATGACCTTTAAGTGAACAATAAGAGTATGTCAACGGATAAGATGATTCAGACGCCTAAGATGTGCAAGCTTCTAGGCACAGAATGAAACCTGAAAAATCAGACAGAGAGTTTCCAACAGAAAGGTCGATTTTTTCTTCCAGATTGGTTGTGTCTCCTTCTGAAAGAATATCAAGATTGATGTATGTATTGCTACATTTATCAAAATCAATATCTTCACAAAGAAGTGCAACACTTGATTTTCGTCTTCATTGGAATCATAGTGATCATACATTTCATCAAGAGTTGCAGCAATACCTTTGTTCCCAGTGTATTTTCTACAGTTCGGACACTCATTTGCAAAATGACCAAAACCTTTACACTTAAAGCACTGTGGAATATCCTCATCATCAGACTCGTCAGCATCCCTGTTTTTAGGAGGAATGCAATTGTGAGGTTTACCTAATGATTTGGGTTCATCTCTGGAGAACCGTTTACTTCTATTCAATAGAATATCTCTAAACTGTCTCGTAATCAAAGAGACTGACTTGTCAAGATCTTCATCTGATGAATCAATCTCAGAAAAATCATCCTCAAAGATGCAAACACTTTTACTTTTGTCAAGTAAATTAGTGTTCCTTTGTGCTTTGAAGGCAACATCCTTTCCGATTTTGGATGTATGCTCATAATCAAAGATCTTTAGCTTTCCAACCAACGTGTTTCTGGAGAGAGCATCAAGGTTATTTCCCTCAACGATGGCATGCTTCTTAGAATCGTATCTAGATGGTAGCGATCTGAGAATTTTCATCACAATGTCCTTTTCAGGAATAGCCTTACCCAATGAAAAGATGCATTAACAATTTCAGACACTTTGTGATTAAACTCATAAAATGAATCTTCATCTGCTATACGAAGGTTTTCCCAATCGGAATTTAGGTTTTGAAGCCTAGCTTCCTTCTCACTGGTATTCCCTTTGAATACGGTTTCTAAGATATCCCAAGCATCTTTAGACCGTGTGCACGTAGTCACATGATGCTGAAGATATGGGGTAATGGCATGTATAATGGCATTCAAACCGTCGGAGTTTTTCTTTGCAGTAAGTATCTCTGCAGCATCATATGCACCAATATCCTTTGGAACGGTCGCATTTCCTACTGCCATAACGGGAGCATCATAGCCATTAACTACATAAACCCATGATTGAAAATCACGTGCTTGAAGGAAGGCACGCATAGCAATTTTCCACTACAAGTAATTTAAGCCATCGAAGACTGGTGGTACGTTTATAGAGATAGCACTTCTGTCCAAATCAGATCGCTACAAACACAGACTTATAAGGTCTTTAATGTGTTTGCCTGCTCTGATACCAATTAAAAATGCGGGGGTCTAACAACCACACCCAACAATTCGTTTGGCAATCTGAGAGGACTTACTCCAATACACTTTCTAAAGAATCAACTAAACAGTCAGACTCAATCTAGAGTAACGTATATCAAAGAGTTTAATATCTCTATTTCACAACGTAATCATCAAATCAAACAGATAGAAATCCGCGAGCCTTATTATTATGTGAAACAACTTGAACGGTAACAAAGACCAATGTTCAAGTGTCAATCAATTTAAATCAACAACCAAAGGTTGGATGTTCTAATTGATTGATCTAAACGCACAACCTGTGATATTTCAATTATATAACAAAATATAATGCGGAAAAGAAATAACACAGACACCAGAAGTTTTGTTAACGAGGAAACCGCAAATGCAGAAAAACCCCGGGACCTAGTCTAGATTGAACACCACACTGTATTAAGCCGCTATAGACTCTAGCCCACTACCAATTAACTTCGGACTGGATAGTAGTTGAACCCTAATCAATCTCATATTGATTCAAGGTACAGTTGCGTTCCTTACGTCTCTGATCCCAGAAGGATACTACGCACTTGATTCCCTTAGATGATCTCACCCACAACTAAGAGTTGCTACGACCCAAAGTCGAAGACTTGATAAAAAAATCTGTCTCAAACAGAAAAGTCAATAGGATTCAATAAATCTGTCTCCCACAGAAATACCCAAGAGTTTTTGTTCCGTCTTTTGATAAATCAAGGTGAACAGGAACCAATTGATTAACCGGACATATATTCCCGAAGAACAGCCTAGTATTATCAATAACCTCACAATAATCTTAATCGACTAGCGAAACAAGATATTGTGGAATCACAAACGATGAGATGAAGATGTTTGTGATTGCTTTTATCTTTCCTATCGGAGATATTAATCTCGATTCAATTATTTCAATTGTACTCAATACGATAGAATCGGGCAAGATCAGAACACGCAACTACAAGAGAATAGTTGGGTCTGGCTTCACAATCCCAATGAAGTCTTTGAAGTTAAAGGGGAATCGACTCTAGTTATGCAACTAGTAACACACAGGAGGTGTGGGGATTAGGTTTCCCAGTTGCTAGAGTTCTCCTTTATATAGTTTTCAAATCAGGGTTTGCAATCCAAGTTACCTTGGTAACAAAGCATTCAATATTCACCGTTAGATGAAAAACCTGATTCAACCAAGCTAATATCTTTCAACCGTTAGATCGAACTCAGCTTGTTATACGAAAATGAAATGTACCCTCATTTAGGTTTATGTAACCGTACCTAAACGTGTACACCATGTTGACTCACAAATAGTTAACCGAAGTTAGCCTTATGATTACTTTCATATCAACCTTATTCATCTTAACCATAACTAGTTCAAATGACTCAAATGAAACTAGTTAAAGAGCCGTTCAATTGCTATATTCTCATAGATGTATACAAGAACACAATTGAAGCAAAATCGATTTGATTCACTCGAATCAATACATGAACATTATAGCCATGGTTTGCAAAGATTGCATTCCTTATTTTATAAATGTTTAAGTTCATGTACACAATCGATTTTAGAAAGTAACCACTTAAGTATGCGTACGGGTATACGTACTTAAGTAACCGGATTTTATTTTATTTTGGTTTTCAAACTCAGCAGAAATTCACGGACGTGTACTTTCCGCCAGTATGCGTACGGGTACGTGTACTTAGGTAACTGGATTGAGTTGGTTTTTATTTCCAAACTCAATAGAAATTCACGGTCGTGAACTTCCGCCAGTATGCGTACGGGTATGAATACTTACCCAGTCTCCATCAACCATTTAGTATACACACAAGTATGCATACGTTTGGTTCCCGGTTTTGGACTTATACACTAATGTGCGAACACACTATATGCTTATATCCAAAGATGGTTACATGTTCTAAACTCTTTATTTCAATCATTGAAACATTCTTAGAGGATGACAATAGGCGTTTTCATACACTATTATCATCAAAGCAATTTTCAAGATATTGAAATAATCATTATTGAAACATTCCAAGTCTACTCCAAATGATTGTATCACACAAACCATGTAAGATGTTTCTCGGCAATTTTCTCATGAGATAAGATGAACTTGGTCGAAGCGAAAGCTTGCCAACACATATTTCGAGAAATATGTAAGCGAGATAAACTCAGCTCAAAATCTCAAATGTGTATGTAGAAAACTGTATCGTAATACGACTTATGTCTCAATATAGGAGATATAGTAGAAATAGACTTTCCAAGTGATAGATGAGTTTTCAGTCTCCACATACCTTTTGTCGATGAAGTTCCACATGCTCCCCTTAGTAGTTCTTCGTCTTCAAATGATGAACGCCGTGAAGTCTAAGTTCAACTACACAATCTATGTCCTAGTCCGAGACATCTATAAATAGGCTAGAAATCAAGACTTATAGTTTTGATCACTAACATTGACAAACATGCTTGAGATAGCAACGCATGCGAGTTCGACCGAGCAATGCTCTAACAATGCTCACTTGAAAAACATAGATAGTAATCTTCAAAGTTCTCTTCGTCCCAGACTTTGCTAAATCCACAAGTTTAATACTTGTGAGGTGAATAATAATCTAGGCTGCACTTCGGGTTGCAAGTCTGGATTTTGAGGTTAGCTATACTTTGCTTATTGCTATCGATTTCCAATCACCTTGATTTACAATCAAAAAGGAAATCACATGTATAGGCTTATTTGTGGGAGGAGAATTGGTTTAAAGTCTTCAATTGAGTTGAAGCAACTCTTAGGCTATAAAAGACGTCAGCTAAGGGAATCAATTGCACGGAGTACTACTGGGATTCAAGAGGCGTAAGGAACGCGACTGTAAATGAATTGTTGTGAGGGTTTAATTCGGTCTCAACTACATTCCAGTACGAAGTTAATTGGTAGTATGCTAGTGTCTGTAGCGGCTTAATATAGTTTGGTGTTCAATCTGGACTAGGTCACGGGGTTTTTCTGCATTTGTGGTTTCCTCGTTAACAAAATTTCTGGCATTTGTGTTATTTCTTTTCCGCATTATATTGTTTATCTTTATAATTGAAATATCACAGGTTGTGCGTTAATCAATCATAGTAGATACATCCATCCTTGTTTGTTGGATACGACTTGATTGATTACTTGGGAAATTATTTGATCTTTGGAATCACCCAAATACTCTCACACGTAAATCAGGTTCATGGACTGGTCTCCGTAAACTTTCTGATTGTGAGAGAAAGAGATATAACTCTAGATACTTGTTGATGGTGGTTTTTAGCTTAGGGAGAAAATCGTAAAATTTCATATGTATGTGCTTTCATTCTGTAAAGAAATAGAGCCATTAAAAAGCCGATGAGTGCCTACGCCTCTCTGCTTACATATGTATATAATTATATTTATGAACTTTGCCCGACCGAATTTAGAAAATACATATATATATATATATATATATGACTACATGACTTGTATTTACTGAATAATTCAGTATCTACATGTACGAAATTTATTAGAATAATATTGGTGCATGTTGCAAAAATTCCAAGTATTCTGTAAATTTTATCATATTAAAATTGAGCTCCTAGTTGCATTATTCACTAATGCAAAGCCTGCTGAGTATCCATTCTATGTTGTGTTCTTAGCTGAACTCTTAATACTGACATGATATGACCTTTAATGTTCACTCTTAGCTAAGTAGCATCAATCTCCCGAAATGTCTGAATTAAGATATACATGAAGGTACCTGATCAGAAGCGCGCAAGTTATGTTAATGAGACCAGAGCTGCGCTACTCGCAATGGCAAAATTAGTAATTTTGTGTTAACACAAAAAATTTACTCAAATTGATTAATTTTTTATCAACTCGCAAAATTCAATTTTTAACCTAATTTTGTGAAAACTCACAAAAAAATAGATTTTTTGCCCTAAAACGGAGCAAGCATGATATCTTGATCCCTATTGGTCGAGATTAAAACTAGGCAAGCTATGGAATTGGCCCATCATAGATCCAGTAGGAGTAAGATCCTAATAGAAGTGAAAAAATAAACAAAAAGGAAACCATGACCGATTAGGTCAGTCACAGTGGGGCATGGCCGCACCACTTTGCCGACCAGTTTACTCTAGCCCGAGCCTCATGTGGCCAACCGGCCCTGCTCCATGTTAGCCTCCACGTGCTCATCTTTCCTATCGACCAATCATATCGCTTATACGCTACAATCTCTGCTTTAAATTGCTAATGGAAGTAGGATGGTCGAAGCGCTTATATTTCTTAAGAAAATGGATCTTGGCTGCCCAAGTCAGTCGCAAATTGATCACGACCACATGACTTGGCCGGATCCATTAACTAACTTAAACCCTTACAAGCTCGGCAAGTAGGATGTTGTTGTGATGACCGATCACCCATCTATTGCCTCGACCAATCACATCGCTCCTAGCCTACCTGCTTCGCTCCAAATCATTGGCCAAAGTAGGCTAGTCAAATCGCTTCTTTATATAAATGATTAAATTTAGGCCGTCTAAGTCACAGAATGATCACGACCACATGACTTGGCCGGTAAATTTAACAAGCTTGTCTCTCTTCTAACATGACCGAGCAAGCTCCATGATAGCTACCTGTGGGCCCTCTACTATTTCAGCCAATCAGGTCGCTCCTAGCCTACCTGCTTTGCTCCAAATCATTACAAAAAATAGGCTAGTCGAGCTGCTTGAAAAGGGTCTTAATTAGGTCAAAGACTGTTTACGGCAGTCTTAATTCATTTTATACGTTAGGTTTGGCTAGTCAATTTGATCGGCTTATATTCAATCTTAGGTGACCAATGAGGTGCCAAGATTGCTACTGGTCATCCTTATCCTTAATGGGCCAATCACGTCGTCCATGGCCTGCATGTACAGCCCTCAAATGGTCGATCAAATAAATCCGGTCACATTCCTTTTAAGACTATGAAATCCGTGACCAACTCAAGCAGGCTCTATACAACGATGCTTTACATGCATCGAATATTTTGAGCTGCTTGAAAACGATGCTTCACATACATCATTTACAAATAATTTAGTTATTTATTTAACTACGAGAGGTTGCTATTTTTTGAATACCATTCACAACAAGTCTTATTCATACGACTTGACTTGTCACTTATGACCACCTGCTGCCTAGCTTGCGCATGATTGGTCAAAATATTTCTTTACTTGTAGATTTTACATACAAGGCTCACGGCATATGTTAGTTGCTGAATAATCACGTACTCATTCTTCCACTATTCATGACCACTTCTCACATGTCATGGTGGTGTGCCTACTCAACAACTACCACGCCTCCCATTATTAGTCGTAATACGACTTTCTCCATATCATGTGGACTTTACTATACTAACAGGCACGCCTTAGTCATGCAAATTGAAAAGACGAGGGTACCCAAATACACCACAATCTTTTTGTTTCAACCTATAAGTCCTCTACCGAATGTGATCGTCTATGGACAGAGTCGAGACAATACGACAATTTGGTCACACTTCGTGTGATCGTGTATGGATATGAGATCCATACAATACAACAACAACATCCCTTGTGTGATTGACTATGGATACAAAATTGAGAAAATACAACAACAAAGTGTGTTACTTGATAATAGGTTCGGTAATAACCAAACACTGTAGGATCACTTTCAAGTTTACGGAGTTAACGTATTTGTGTATTTTACTTTATTATAAACAATTATAATGCGGAAATCAAAGTAAAAGACATAACAAGATTTTGTTAACGAGGAAACAGCAAATGCAGAAAAACCCCGGGACCTAGTCCAATTTTGAATACTCTCAGAATTAAGCTGATATACAAAATCCAATACCAACTTCGTATAGTTGAGACCAAGCAGACTACCCCTAGCTACTTAGTTCCCTCAGTATCCTGCGCCTTCAACTTCTAGAGTCACGTACGTGAATAACAAGTCCATTGGATCGTATTCCAAACAACAACAAAAAGATTCTATTTGGTAACCACTCTAATAAATCTTTCTAAAAGATATAGATGAGTTGTTTGACAAAGGCTCTTCCGTTTAAACTAATAAACTCCTTTGTCTGGTTAGATCAATCTAACTTTAACTACCGAAATAGTCAAGTACGAATTCGCATTCAATCAAAATAAATCTCAAAGAGAAATATAGAGAATGCCGATCTCACGCAACTAATCAATCGAATCTATCAAAGATAAATCGATTCTAGTTGGATCCTAGCCGATCAAGGTTTGTGCACTAAATCCACAAGATACGAAAACTAATAAGAATTCTTCTTCATCTTTAAACCTTCTTTTATCTTCAAATACCTGCACAACACCACTTGAATCTCTTGTAATAAATCACGCACAGAACGGAGTCTGTTAACAATGGATTATCATAAGATGTCTTTAGATCTAACAACAATTCTAAAGATCCCGTCGATACTTTGATCTAGTCTGAGTGAATCTTATATCAGAAGAGAAGATTCTCAAGCATAAACAAACTAGGTGCGATCAAAGTTTCAACAACCGTTAGTCAATAAAATAAAATCGAAAACTAATAACATTGCAATTATATAGTTTCCAACCAACGGAACTCGTAGAGCTTCTTGATCCCACATAAGTCTTTAAACGAGCGGTCGTAAGAGATTTCACCTAATTGAGATACTTTCCTCTCCGATTAGATGGCTCCACCGGAAACAACAAGAAATGAAGTTTGCCTGGCTCTTACAATAGTTTGATAGAAATGCAAACTTAGGTATTTATAGACCAAGGATGTTTGGGCACCAAGGAATTTCCAAAACCGAAAGTATTCTCAAGATATGCAATAAATGCCCAAATTCGGTTTTCATAATTCCAATAAATGTTGGTCAATTATTTTACGAAATCTCTCAATAGAAAATCTCCAATTAGTAAATGCACATTAGTAATTTTTATTCTCTAGAGTTATGCATTAATTGCTGGTAATTAAAGCATATAAAATCAAAAACCTTAACTAAAAGATTCTTAATTTATTTCGGCACAGGATCACCTTGAGTACCAAGGAATATCTTTGAACAATAAATGATAAGAGTTACTGCTCGTGTTCAAAGTATGTTGACATATTTTCACTGCAAATCCTTATTTCATATTTACATGGATTTGCTTTCTTGGAATCGGTTATACCACACTTCCAAACAAGTTTAAAATTGGTTTGCCAGTATTCCAAGACTACTATGTGATTGGACATACCAAGTCACAATGGTTAGTTGTGATCGGTCCTTCCAAGTCACATACATTGGTTCAATCGGTTCTACCAATCACTAGGATCGGTTGTACCTAAATATGGTACCTACTTGTGATCGGTCATTCCAGTCACTAGGATTGGTTACACCATGTAACACCCCATGTTTTTAGCATGGCACATGATAAAAGATGCGCCATGGCCTGAGATGAAGTTTCATTCAAAGCTTCTGACTTTTGTGCGGACGTTGGCAACTGGCCGACTATTCTCTCTTTTTTGGCAATTGGCCATTTCGGATGTTGGCAGCTGGCTGACTGTTATTTGTCTTTGGAAATTGGCCATATTTTGGGTGTTGGCAATTGGCCGACTATTATCTGTTCTGGAAATTAGCCATTTTTGGTGCTGGCAATTGGCCGACTATTATATTTCGATAATTGGCCGGATATTATATTTCGGAAATTGGTCGTTTCTGACGTTGGCAATTGGCCGACTATTACTTTAAGGACTCCTGAGTGGTGGTATGGGACGACCCTTAGGAAACTTATTTGAGATATCGTTTTGCAACTGGCCAACTCGATGTTCTCGGTAATGTGTGGGCACTTTGGATCCCTGTGCAGGAGGTATGGGACGTTTGCTCAGAAGGTCTAAATTGATGTTCACGATGACCTGAAGAAGCGTGATTTCTGAGCACCTGGTATGGGACTTTTGCTCAGGAATCCAAACCGATGAGTTTGTCCATAATGGTTTTTGTTTTGAATTTCGGGGACGAAATTCTTTAAAGGGTGAATAATGTAACACCTCGTGTTTTTAGCATGGCACATGCTAAAAGATGCGCCATGGCCCGAGATGAAGCTTCATTCAAAGCTTCCATTGCTTGGTAAGAGGTAGATTGGCTTAAGGCCAATATCGTGCCTAAAATGGTGCATTATGTTTGGTATTTGGCTAAGGGCCAAAACTCGCATCAAATGATGCATTAGGCCAGTTGGGTAAATGGCCTTGAGCTTGCAGCGTAATCATTGCGCATTATGAAGACTATTGGCTTAGAGCCAATATCGCACAATCATTGTGCATCAGGCCAGAGAGGGATGGCCGAACGAATATTGCGCAATCATTGTACGCAATCATGGTACGCAATCATTGCGCATGAATAGTAAAGAAAGCATGTCAATTTGCTCCCCTATTCTAACTTGTATAAATTACAAGTTAACATATATAGGGAGGGGTACTTGGTTGAAGGTGCATACGCGGACCATGCACCAAGTAAGCTTCATAGCTTAGACGAAAGAGTATAAATGATGCGTAAGCCTCATTTATAGTTGCGTAGCCTTGCGAAAAGGGCATTTGATGCTTAGCCATCACTATGTCATGTTGCGGACCCGATGATGCATAATCATTGTGCATCTTAATGGAACGGCCTATACGGACTAGGCCATTACCATTTTTGCTTAGCCACGAACTTGCAAATGAGTTGGTTTAAGTTGTCCCTTCGGGATGAACTACGGTCTGTGCTTGATCCCTTTAGTGTAGGGAAGGGTACGTAGGCAGCCGCAATGAGTTGCAGCATTGCCGGTCCAGCACTTTGTCGCTCATATCATCTAATTGTGAGATGATTGCGGAACTTTGGCCCCTCATATCATCTAAGCTCGGTAGCACGATACAAGAGAGGATTGCGGCCAGATTTGATGAGGCTTAGTTGCATGCCAGCAATGGATGCTCATACTTCCTATCAAGCTACACAGAGTTGGTAAGCGCTTTCCCTATGCCTGGACAAGACTCGGAAGTTTTGACGGTTGCTCAGCTAGATAGGAAATTCAGTGATGAAATTCCTACGTTGAGGCAGAGCAAGTGATGCATGTAAGAATGCATTGGCCTTGGCCCTATGGCCTTATACCCTTTTGCGGACAAGGGTAAGTTTTGAACGGTGTGGAAGCTAATTTAGCCGCATCATGCTCCCCGAGCATGCTTGCAAGGGCAAATGGACGTGCATTTGCCAAGATCTAAGGCGCGGATCGTAGCATCATCATGGCGCATCGGGGAAGTTATGGCATGCGTTCCCAGGCACTCCAGGCATAAATTTTTCGGTCCGTCACACACCAGTTACAAGGATCGGTTCCATCTACACATGGTATATACTTGTGATCGGTCACACCAGTCACTAGGATCGGTTACACCAATTACAAGGATCGGTCACATAACATTTATGATCGGTCACACCAATTACTAGGATCGGTCACACCAATTACAAGGATCGATCATACCATCACATGGTGATTACTTAGGATCGGTTACACCAAATCATAAGCAGGCATTGTGATTAGTTATACCAAGATACATAACCTGAGTTAAGATCGGTTCTACCATCTCACACATATTGGTCCTCCAAAGATATGCAATGAATAGCCGAACCAATAAGCCTATTGATTTCCATTTCGATTCAAGTTCATGAATGTACTTCCTTTAAACAAATGTAAAACATTGTTTCCAAGGATGAAATCTTGACCATAACCCATTCACATAATCATAACACTATATACAAGATTATGTCGATGACATATCTACGAAGTTCAAAAGATAAGCATTATACTTCGTAGTCTAATTCCTTAATACTATGATCATACTATTATGATCATGTCACATCACTAGAGTATTATACACAATATGTACAGTATATATAGCTTCACAGTTATATTTTGAATATAGCACGACTTGAAAGATACGTTAGGAATGAAACAGTTCAAGTCAATATTAGTAACCTCAAGAGGAAGAATGATGTCGTAGTTGTAGTTCGTTACTTCTTCACATTCTTCAGTTCTTCGGAGTAATACTTATATGTCTCAACATTCCTAGACTTTCTAGTCTAACCTAAACGAAGTTGACTCTAGTATTTAATCAAGCGACTCTAGATGAGTTTTGATACTAAAATATGACAACCAAACTTGACATACCAACGCTTGGTGAGTTCAACCGAGTTATTCTCTAACAGTCTCCCCCTTTGTCAATTTTAATGACAAAACTCTTATTACATATGGAGCTAAACTAATTAAAAAATAACTCATTCTTCATACGCTTGATTCCATGTTTCAACAACACAATAACCTGCATATATTCAATCAATAAATATCGTTGTTGACATTTGAATAACAAAAAATTTTACACCCCTAAAGGTAAGCTAGGTAAATATTCAATTGAACATCTTTGTTATTCCCCTTTTGTAGTCAGAATTACTACACAACAATATGATATGTTTCTCCCCTTTAGTCAATGCTTTACTCTTTCGTTCGATATAACGTTTAAGAACAATTGTCTTTTCCTTAGTGATTAAAAATCACTTGTTTACTCCATATATTTCTCCCCCTTTTTGTCACAAAATGACAAATTTTCGAGCAAATAAATGACAAACCGAAAGGATCTTACAAATCAATAAGACTTGTAAACAACCTATAAGAGTTAAGCACGAAGGTTTCACATACCATTTTAGATAACAAAAACGAAACTACAAAAGTAATTTAGTTTCAATATGTTATCAAGGAAACAATTGCCCGAAGTAATTTTCCCTATAATCCAACAATTCGACTAAGATACTCAATTTCCGTGTTGGATCGATTGCATATATGCTTCGATAAGACCAAAAGAAAAATAAGAATTAACTTTAATTTTCTCATCAGGCTCTAATTATTCAGACAATAACTTACACCTTTCCCTTTAGACAAGACAAACACTAGGTTAGTTAACTAGCTTTTCTTGTCAAGGCATTCGATTAGACTTGAATAACCGAGTCCTTCAATTGATAAGTCTAACTAAGATCAAAATTAACTTAGTTTCTCTTATCCGGAATCAATTGGACTAAACAAATGATCCCGTATTTTGTTAAGCCTCAAACAATAGATACAAACCAAAAAAAATTGAATTGCACAATTATTTTCTTAACCGGAAGCAATTGAAATAAATACATACATTACAACACCGCAATTGCACCAAATTTCGTTAAGTAAAAACACTTGATACCCAACAATAAAGAAGATACTAAACAATAACCCAAATAAATTGACACAGTTGTTCTTAACCCGAAACAATTGAATCACATAAACAATCCATAACAACATAATGGAACATATCAATTGTACCAAAATTTTGCTAAGCAAAAGAAAAATGTAAGCAATATAAACAGGCTTTTCTTAAATAGGAAAACGATTAACTAACAAATTCGTTACCTCAATTTCAGCAGCCACATCTCCTTAGAAAGATATATCATTAAGCGCAAGTTCAAATAAGAACTCTTCCCCAGTGTGTTGCTATCCTCTCGCAAGAACAAAAGAACAACAACAAAAGCAACCTTTATCAGAGAAAGGTTGAATCGGTTTTAACTAATGTGTGTCAATAGCAAAAGTTGAAACCCGAAACACATATGTTATGCTAAACACAACTCATGTAAACACAAATTGATTCAACATATTGTGACTTTTCACATATGAGTTTCAATTGGAACACCTTATGATCCTTTGATAAAACCTACCAACATGGGATAGAACTTAATCCGGCTAAATCAAAAAGCCACACAAATCATAAGGGCCACATCATATGAGATCTAATATTAAGGTTGTTAAAAACCGAAATCAAATATCTCTTAAACCGAAAACACATAGAAAAAACATAGGCATTCATTCACATGCTATGTAATTGGTAACTATCACATGAAACAAAAATTATAAAATAATAACTTTGTTCATAAATAAATAATATTGATAGTTTTATTCAAAATAGACCTTACACAAAAATATCTAAATAAATCAATACATTGATGTCTATTTTCTGTAAATAAGAATCTAATCTTATTTTTATTGTCTTCTACTTGTTTCCATGCAAGAGTCCATTTAATTCCTCTTGTAACAACTTTGTTTAGGAGGAAATATCATCGAGTAGAGACTGAAACTTCATCAAAACATCCTCATAATGATTAAGAATGTTAATGAGATGCTTAACGTCATTTGAAGAATTTTCATGGGTTGTTCTCAACAGTTTTTTATAAGAGATTACCCATTTCCATTCAGCATCAACTCTTTCGTCAAGAAAAACTCTTCTTCCGATTAGGTCTAATACACCATCAAGCAGACTTGATGCATGCACCCTTGAAGAGGATATGAGTTGAATCGAATGATGATATGTTTCGATGCATAGAGTTAGCCTGTCATATTCTAAGGAGTTAAGATATTTTTCAATCTTGTAAAGACAATAATCACTGGCAAATTCCCCGCAGACTATATCATTCACCATATAGAGAATGTGATAACACTTTCCCTCAAACATGCAAGCAAGTTTGTTGGTAAGAACCATGGTTTTTAGTCTTCTCCTGATGAAATCCTGATTTAAAATTCAAGC
The DNA here is from genome assembly GCA_023531105.1 of Papaver atlanticum. Taxonomy (NCBI): domain Eukaryota; kingdom Viridiplantae; phylum Streptophyta; class Magnoliopsida; order Ranunculales; family Papaveraceae; genus Papaver; species Papaver atlanticum. The sequence continues at coordinate 17,148,160 of JAJJMB010007708.1, forward strand.
TAAGTTTGCTTAGAAATTAAGCAATTAATCTCCACCGTTAGATGGTCTTAGCTTGTTACACACAAATGAAATATACTAATATTTAGATATGGGTAACCGTACCTAAACGTGTATATTGAGTTGGCTCAATAACTGTTAACCGAAGTTAGCCATATGAACATTTTTGTCTTAGCCTTATTCATCTAACACTTCTAGACCAATTATGATGATCAATCAATCATGATAGATAATTAAATAAATCTAATTGTGTTTCAAATAGAGTTGTCCAATTGTTCACTATCTCATAGAAATATTCATGAACAAATTGAAATGAAATCGGATTGATTCATAATTGTACAAAGTACTTATATAAGAATCAATTCATGAACATTAAGCCACGGTTTGCAAAGTTGATTTGCATTCCTTAAATCATAAATGTTTTGGTTCATGAGTATGAGAATCATACATAACCGATTTTAGAACTTAACCACTGTGTTCGCAAACTAGGTATGTGAACAGCAGCTCCGGACCTTGGCCTAGTCAAGCCATTCGCAAACCCGGTTTGCAAACAACTGTTAGGACCCAACTCAGGTAAACCTGTTCGCATACTAGGTACGCGAAAAATAGTTCCGGACCTTCTCAAGTAAATTCGTTCGCATACTAGGTACGCAAACAAGAGTTCCGGACCTGAATCATAACAATACAGTTCGCATAATGGGTATGCATACCCTGTTGTATCCATACATGGGTAATTTTTCTAAACTCTCATTTCAATCATTGAAACATCCTTAGAAGACGACAATGGTAATCTTACACATACCATTAACTTCAAGTAATTTTCAAGTGATCGAATGATCAATACGAAACTTCCCAAGCTAACATCAAATGATTATTCCACACAAATCATATAAGACGTTCAAGGTAATTTTCACATGATCATCTTTTGACTTAATATTTAGTGTCCAACAAATAAATTGTTTCCAACTAAACTCGTCAAGAATATGATGAACATGGATAAAGCAAAAAGTTTCCAACACATATTTCGAGAAATAGGTAAGCGAGATAAACTCGGCTCGAAATGTCAAATGTGTATAATGTAAAAGTCTATATAGCTATACGACTTAGTCTCATTAGAAGATAAAATAGAATAGACTTCTGAGTGATAGATAAGTTTTAGTCTCCACATACCTTTTGTTGATGAAGTTCCTCCAAGATCCTCAATAGATTTCCTTCTTCAATTGGTGAACGCCGTGAAGTCTAAAGCTCAACTACACATTCTATCCTAATCCGAGACATATCTATAAGTAGACTAGAAATCAAGTATATAGTTTTGATCAACTAAACTTGACAAACAAGCTTGAAATAGCAACGCTTGCGAGTTCGACCGAGCAGTGCTCTAACAATCTCCCACTTTGTCTATTTTAGTGACAAAACTATCAATACATATGGATTAAAAAATAAATAAACTTTGTAGCTTCTCATCCATCATGCTTGATTTCCTTGGCTCTTCAACATTCCTTGAATTCTTCGCTACTCCAAGTACTCCAGAGATTCTGAACGTGTTCAACTCAGCATCATTGTTGTTGAAGATCCGCAGCCATAACAATAAGAAAACAGATGTTATCAATCATTGTTATACAGTATCATAGTATTATTATATCGAATCAAAGTCCAACTGCATCACAACTTTGAAATAATACTAACTCTCCCTTAGTCAATACTTCCATCTCACAATGAAAACCACTCCCCCTTACATAATGATCCGTAAACCATATGTATGTTGTGTGAACTACCAAATAATTCTCCCCCTTTTGTCAATATAAATTGGCAAAGGTACGAAAACTACGGGATCATAATGAAATTCTCAAAGAGATAATTCATGACTAAAATAGAACATATCAACTTTTTTTTGATGATTTCACATAGTCGAAACTTAGAGTATTCATCAAGGAGTTTATAAAGATACAAGATAACTCTTACAATATTCCACAGCCACACTCCCCACAAAGATTTGGAAATTAAGAACTCTCCCCCATTTGATATCATTCCCAAGAGAACAACATGAGTGACCTTACTTTTACAAGAAAAGAAGGATTTCTTTGGACATTAACAAATCACATGGATTTGTATCTAGTAAACTCGAATAACTTAACCACAAGGAGACCTTAATGATTAATTTAATCAAAAACATTCAACATAAGAAAACTTACGGAGCCATACAGTACTTTCACATAAATGTGGATTAGGGAAAGATCAATACTGCGGAATTTTTCACAAGTTCATTCTATCTTTTATCAATTTTTGCATAAAGACATAATAGACTTAACTTTTGAACATTTATGAGATACTAGCACAGTTCACGAACGTAAAGGAATACATCTCATAAGCAATTGTAATATATGAAATCAAAAAGATTTAATAATGCAAAAATCATCTTCCTAATAACTTAGAATTTAAATAAATAAATCTAAAAACATTGCAAGATGAAAATCGTTGGAAATAGCTATGTGTAATCACAATAATTGCTATTCCAAATCCTAGTTATCCTTCTTAAACATAAGAATAAATTCTCATAAGAAGTTTCCTAGAAACGAAGAGACAAACTTGTAAGAAACAAACTCGTAAAGAACATACAAGATGATTTGCCCTTAGAAGGTAGAATCAATATTTTTCGCACGGATTTACACCAAGAATGGATACCAAAGGCGTATAAAAATATTTTCTTAACAAAGAAGAAAATACAAATTCATTAACGACCATGCACTGTAGTTCACATAAGAGGATTGTGAACATTCAAGAATCCCAGAATAACGATTAATGTTGTCCATTCTTGAACTTTCTTCTTTGTGATTCACCAACAACATTCTTAAAAGATAAAAATGAGCTTAGAAGAGAAGCACTCCAAGAATCCAAGTGCCCAAGTCCAAAAGAAGTGGAATAAGTGCGACGAAACGGAGAAAAACACTCATAAACAAAAGATGGGAGAAAGACCAAATTCAGAATTTCTCATCACCATTTTGAAGAGAATTCAAATAGGAAGAGAATGCAAAAATAATGAGGTCATTCCGAGTTCGGACGAAGAAGTTACGGCCAAAAAACGTTGTCAAATATTGACGTCTACAGCCCAGTTCGCAAACAGTGTTCGTAGACAGATGTAAAGTTGTTTGCAAACGGTGTTTGCGAACTAAAATACCTGGATTTTAATTTTAAATGATGGTATGCATACCTGGTATGTGTACCATGAAGGCCAACCATCCCGAACTACTAATTTCAAACCTAAACATTTAAGGACCTTAAACACAAATCAAGTTAGGTAGACATGAACGATAGACAGGGTACATGGATCATTATAAGTAATTTAAGCAACAACAAAAAAACATAAAACTTGCTCAAGTTTATAGACATACCTTTTTATAGGAATCCAATTGAATTATGCAGCCTTACCAAAGATTCAAAATCTTACCTAACACAATATGTGTGCCCCAATTCTCGTGCTTTCCTCACCGTATACATAGCATGGCATTTCTTGGTGGAGGATGCACTTACAACACAATCAAGTTGTGTTGAGGTGAACAATATCTTTCTCACCACAGGTGACAGAAACAGACTTTTCCGCAACTATGGATTTTTCACAATCTATAATCTTTGGCTTACTTCGTTTCTTCTTCCACCAATTCTTGTGTGTTCACATTTGAATTATCATCAAAGAACTTTTTAACTTCCAACATCATGGATACTGCCTTCTCCATAGTCATGGAATTTTCTGGAAGATCATTCCTTTTTACACTTAAAGTGTCATTGAATTTCATTGGTACCCACTTCTGAGTGCGTTTGGGAACAACCGGAACCTTCTTCCCATTACTCTCTTCTATATTTCTCGGAAGAGAATTGGATTGACTATTCTTTTGCAAGTTAGTCTTTCTCCAATTGGGAGCATCGAATCTTGTCTTCGTCTTTACAAAGTTATCCTTTTGATAATCATTACGATTGTGAAAAAACTTCGTATGGCATTTATAGGCAAAACTAGGTTTATCACAGCACTGATTCCTTTCCCTAAAGGTTGGACGTTCACAACCTGTAATGTCAAGGGTATTAGCCTTAACAAATGATCTAGGTTTAGTCACTTCTTTTGACACCCAAACAAGAATACCATGAAGTTTTTCATTCCTTATACGAAAACAATATCTCCTTTCCAGGTGACCTTTGTTTCCGCAATAATGAAAAATATAAGGAATGTTCTTACCTGGATTCATGTGTGCTATTTTTGGAGGTTGATATACTTTTCTCTTTCGAACCTTAACTGCCGTTGAAGTTATTTCACTTTTTCCATCAGTAGAAACCTTTTTTTCAGATAAATCACTAGCCTTGACAAATTTTACCTCTTTGCTAATACTTGGAGCATCTATTCCCTTATAGCCCAATCCTCGTGTATCACGATGATTTTTACTTGCTCCTAGCATTGTGGTTAATTTGTTTGAGGCTTTGAGCTAGTATTGAACTTTTTCAAGTCCTCTTCCAACATATTGATTTTATCAAGAGCAACAGCTAAATCAGCCTTAAGGCGTTTTTCTCAAGCGAGACAAGCGCTTTCCCTTTCATCAGAACTTATTTACTGAGAGTTAATCCTTGCTTCAGTTGCTGCAAGTTTTTCTTCCAACTTATAGAAATCTTGACGAAGATTATCACATTCAAGTGACTTTTTACTTAGGTCATTCACACGATCTTTCAGCATCGAATCGTTAATGTTATTCCAAAAATAAATACCTGAGTAAATTCTTCTCAATTTCTTATTTTCTCGACAGAGATGGGTTAGAAAAGGAGTGATAGAAGAAGTCGCCCACTTTTCCACCGGTTTCAACAACTTAACATACTCTGAGATTTCCTCATCAACATTTCTATCAATATCTGAGTCACCTTTGTCAGAAAGTTCATCCAACGGTTCTTCTTGGCGTGCTTCCCAGTTATCAACAGTTTCTCCATCAAGAGAATGTTTAGATATTGACTTAGATGTGATAGTTCTCTCAGGTAAATCCAATCTTTGAAAATCATCTGGTAATTTCTGAAGTGGTACGTTATTAGAGATAGACTCTTCCATAAAGTCAGATTACTACAAACACATACTTATGAGGTCTTAGCGTGTTTGCCTGCTCTGATACTGAAAAAGCGGGGGTATAACAACCAAGCCTAATAATTCGTTCGGCAATCTATATGGACTAAACTCTAATATAATTCTGAGAGCACCAACTTAAAAATGAGACTCAATCAAGAAATTTATCAAAGAGATTTATCTCTATTTCTCAATACAATCAACAAATCGAACAGATAGAAATCCGTGAGCCTGATTGATATGAGAAATAACTTGGACAGTACCAAAGACCAATGTCCAAGGGTCAATCAAGTTATATCCAACAAACAAGGTCGTATTTATCAACTGATTGAACTACGCACAACCTTTGATATTTCAATTATATAAACAAATATAATGCGGAAAAGAAATAACACAGCCACCAAGAATTTTGTTAACAGGGAAACCGCAAATGCAGAAAAACCCTGGGACCTAGTCCAGTTTTGAATACTCTAAGATTTAAGCCGTTATACAAAATCTAAACCAACTTCATATAGTTGAGACCAATCATACTACCCCTAGCTACTTAGTTCCCTCAGTATCCATGCGCCTTCGACTTCTAGAGTCACGCACGTGAATAGCAAGTCCTTTAAATCGTATTCCAAACAGCAAAGATAGAATCTGTTTGGTAACCACTCTAATCAATCTTTTATACAAGATATGGATGAGTTGTTGACATATTCTCTTTCGTTTCATCTAATAAACTCATTTGTCTGGTTAGATCAATTTAACTTTAACCACCGAAATAGTCAAGTATAGATTCACACTCAATCAAAATAAATCTCAAAGAGATATATTGATAATGCTGATCTTACGCAACTAATCAATCGAATAAATCTGATTCTGGATGGATCCCATCCGATCAAGGTTTGTGCACACAATTCACAAGATACGAAAACAAATAAGAAATCTTATTCGTCTTCAAATCTTCTTTAATCTTCAATAAACCTGCATAACACCACTTGAATCTCTTGTGATCAATCACGCACAGAATAGAGTCTGTTAACAATGGATTATCACAAGATTTCTTAAGATCTAACAACAATTCTAAAGATCATGTCGATACTTCGATCTAGTTTAAGTGAATCTTATATCAGAAGAGAAGATTCTCAAGAATAAACAAACTAGGAGCAACCAAATCAATCGAAAACTAACAACAACTATCTAGTTTTCCACCAACGCTACTCGTAGAGCTTCTTGATCCCACAGAAGTCTTTAAACGAGCGGTCGTAAGATATTTCACCTAATTAGGATACTTTCCTCTCCTAATAGACGGCTCCACCAGAAACAACAAATAATGAAGTTTGCCTTGCTCTTAGGATAGTTTGCTAGAAATGCAAACTTAGGTATTTATAGACTAAGGATGTTTGGACACCAAGGAATTTCCAAAACAAAAATTATTATCAAGATATGCAATGAATGCTCCATTCGGTTTTCCTAATTCCAATAAATGCTTAGTCCAATATTTCTGAAATCTCTTAATAGAAAATATCCAATTAGGTACATTATTAATTTTTATTCTCTAGAGATATGCATTAATTGCTGGTAATTAAAGCATATAAAACCAAAAACCTTAATTAAAATATTTTTAATTTATTTCGGCACAGGATCACTTTGAGTACTAAAGAATATCTTTGAACAATAAATGATAAGAGTTATTGTTCGTGTTCAAAGTATGTTGACATCTTTTCACTGCAAATCCTTATTCATATTTACATGGATTTGCATTCTTGGAATCGGTTATACCACACTTCCAAACAAGTTTAGAATTGGTTCACCTGTATTCCAAGACTACTATGTGATTGATCAAATACCAAATCACATACATTGGTTCAATAGGTTCTACCAATCACTAGGATCGGTTACACCAGTTATAAGGATCGGTTTTATCTACACATGGTATTACTTGTGATCGGTCACACCAGTTACCAAGACCGGTTACACCAATTAGAAGGAGCGGTCACACATATACTCATGATCGGTCACACCAATTACTAGGATCGGTCACACCAATTACAAGGATCGATCATTCCTTCACATGGTGATTACTTAGGATCGGTTACACCAATTAATAAAAACCAGTCATACCAAATCATAATTTGGGCATTGTGATTTGTTATACCAAGATACATAACAAAGTTAGGATTGGTTCTACCATCTCACACATATTGGTCATCCAAAGATTTGCAATGAATAGCCGGACCAATAAGCCTAATGATTTCCATTTCGATTCATGAAACAATTTCATGAATGTACTTCCTTTAAACAAATGCAAAACATTGTTTCCTAGGATGAAATCTTCATCACAACCCATTCACATAATCATAACAATATATACAAGATTATGTCGATGTCATCTCTACGAAGTTCAAAAGATAGGCGTTATACTTCGTAGTCTAGTTCCCTAATACTATGATCATACTATAATGATCATTTCACATCACTAGAGTATTATACAATATTTACAGTATATACAGCTTCGCAGTTATGTTTTCAATATAGCACGACTTGAAAGATACGTTAGGAATGAAAGAGTTTAAGTCAATATTACTAACCTCAAGTGGAAGGATGATGTCGTCGTTGTAGTTCGATACTTCTTCACATTCTTCGGGTCTTCAGAGTAATACTTATATGTATCAACATTCCTAGACTTTCTAGTCTAACCTAAACGAAGTTGACTCTAGTATTTAATCAAGCGACTTTAGATGAGTTTTAATACTAAAATATGACAACCAAACTTGACATACCAACGCTTGGTGAGTTCAACCGAGCTATGCTCTAACATTTATAGATATGGATACGGATCTTCAACAACAACAATGCTGAGTTGGACACGTTCAGAATCATTGCAACTTGAAGTAGCAAAGAATTCAAGGAATTGAAGAAACCAAGGAAATAAAGACATGATGGATTCAAGGAGTTTTTGAATCTTTATTTTTTATCCTTATGTATTGGTAGTTTTGTCACTAAAATTGAAAAAGGGGGAGATTGTTAGAGCATTGCTCGGTCGAACTCATAAGTGTTTCTATCTCAAGCTTGTTGTCAAATTTAGTTGTTAAAACTATATCTTGATTTATAGTCTACAATTATTTAAGACTCGGATTAGGATAGAAGATGTAGTTGAGAAACGAACATCACGGCAGTCATCATTGCGTTCTACCGTTTGAAGGAAAAGATCAACCGAAGCTTTTGGAGAACTTCTTCAACAAAAGGTAAGTGAAGACTGAACTACCTATTTCTCAAGTTATATTCACCTTTCTATCTATGAGACATTGTCGCGTAACTAATTAGACTATCTTAAGCATATCAAGAATTTTAAGTCAAGTTTATCTTGTAATTAGTCCTCTAAAAATGACTAAGCTTAATGAACATTTCATACTTGATGAATTTCGGTTAAGAACAATTTATTGTTCGTAATCTAAATAGTGATTCAAGAATTATCATTCGAAAATATCCTGGAACAGTGATATGTGTCATTGATGTTATTCAGGAATGTTTCGAATCGATTTAGAGAGAAATATAGAACTAATATAAATTCGGATACAAGACTGTATACATATCAATCTTACAAACTGAGAAAAATGTTATAAGTCTGAAGCTGTAATACATGTACCCGGTACACGTAACAGAGTAGTTATATGTCGACAAACATATTTTTTGTACGCATATTAGTATGCACACCTTAAAAAGTCTGTGAAATCGTGAATTCGGATCGGTACACAAACCAGTACGCGTACTAAAAAAGAACTTCTGGTCCCGGAACTGGTTTGGTATCCATATCGTTACATGTCCCGGAAAAGTTCTGTGAACTCCGGAACTAGTTATTGTATTAAGGTATCCATACCAGTACACGTACCAGAAAAGATCTGTGAACTCCGAAACTGGTTAAGGTATACATACCAATACACGTACCGGAAAAGTTATGTGATTTCCGGAACTCGGTCATGTTATAAGGTATACATAGCGGTACACGTACTTTGACTTTACTGTTCACGAACAGGTTAATTATTTGTACCTTGTACATTACTTACCATGTTGATTAAATTCATATGCACATAAAATTATTTCTCCGAGATAATTAGCATTTGAATAATCTCTAAAAACACCATAGACATATTTGATCACATAATTGTGACTCGAGTTAAGTCTTAAGTGTTATATGAAATTGCTCAAGCTTATAGTTCAGTTGGATAGTTTCGACTAACCATTTATGAGCGTGTTCTTTGTACACGGTTCGGTTATGGTTCATCCTAACCAGAGTGTATATCTTGTTATGTAAATCATAATCCAAGATTCATCTAACGACGGATATTGTTTGCTTGGTTCCAAAGCTATCTTAGCTTAAACCTAAAGCAACCTATGCTTTGAATGTCTATAAAAGGAAAACCTCAAACAACTGGGATCTTTGAATCCCGACACTACTTTTTTTGGTGTGTCCTAGTTGTAAAACTATAGGGTTTAACGACTATAAAGACTTCATAGAGATTCGTGAAGCCAGGTCCAGCTATTGTTTATCTGAGCTCGAGTATCCTGATCTTGTTTGATTGTTGAGCTGCTCACTTGAACAAGATAAATAGTATTCTTTAAAGTTCTCTTCGTCTCAAACTTTGTTGATTCCACAAGTTTAATACTTGTGAGGTGAATAATAATCTAGGCTGCACTTCGGGTTGCATAAGTCTGGAATTTGAGATTAGCTAGACTTTGTCTATTGCTATCTATTTTCAATCACCTTGATCTATGATCAAAAAGGAAATCATACATATAGGATTATCTGTGGGTGGCAGATTGGTTTAAAGTCTTCAATTGAGTTGAAGAAACTCTTAGGATGTAAAGGACGTCAGCTAAGGGAATCAATTGCTCAAGGTCCTGATGGGATTAAAGAGGCGTAAGGAACGCGATTGTAAATGAATTGTTGTGAGGGTTTAATTCGGTCTCAACTACATTCCAGTCCGAAGTTAATTGGTAGTATGCTAGTGTATGTAGAAGCTTAATATAGTTTGGTGTTCAATCTGGACTAGGTCACGGGGTTTTTCTGCATTTGTGGTTTCCTCGTTAACAAAATTTATGGCATTTTTGTTATTTTTTTTCCGCATTATATTGTTTATCTTTATAATTGAAATATCACAGGTTGTGCATTAATCAATCATAGTAGATACATCCATCCTTTTTTGTTGGATACGACTTGATTGATTACTTGGGAAATTAATTGATCTTTGGAATCACCCAAGTACTCTCACACATAAATCGGGTTCACAAACTAGTCTCTATAAACTTTCTGATTGTGAGAGAAAGAGATATAACTCTAGATACTATTCCTTGATTGAGATTCATTAAGTTGAACTCTCGGAATTGTGTTTGAGATTTTCCATACAGATTGCCTATGAAAAAGGTGGTGGTGTATTTTTGTACCCCCGTGTATTCAACACTAATCCCCCCAGCTTCAAATGATGACATGGAACATGATTTAGTTGAAGAATGAGAGATTGAGGCAAAGGAGAATTATCATGAGATGACAGAGACCCCCACTACTCTAATAATAATTCTTTTTCAATCTTATCACATAAATTACTTTGAGAAATTCATAAGTGACTTGAGTATCAAGTCGTTTCCAAAACTTACAGCTTACACAATGAAACTATTAAGTTGGAATTGACATGGCTTTTTAGAAAAGAAACTAGAGGCCACCTTTTTCATCTAAATTCGTTACACTCCCCTGATATTTTTTCCTTGTCAGAAACTAAGATTAACGATGATAAAGTCATTAGGTTAACTAGTTTTCTAAACTTCCCTAATAAATGTTATGTCCTTTATGTGGGTCAAGTTGGTGGGATTATCCTCTTATGGAAGGATGGGTTGCACTCCTCCATTAATATGGTTCATGCAATTGTTAATAATAATCCTGCTAAAGGTGATTGGTTTCTATCCTGCATCTATGGCACTCCTTATAGAGATGATCAACTTAGTCAATGGCAATCCACAAATAGTCTTGGTACTTCTGTTTCCATACCTTGGGTTCTCATAGGAGACCTAAACATTACTATATGGACACTTCATAAAGAAATACTAGTACAGACATTACTTCTATGGAAGTTCTTGACCAGATTAGAAAAGCTTATTTGCATGACCAGTAATAGTCATGGTATAGGCAAGATAAAATCAAGATTAGATAGAGCCTTGATAAATAGTGAGTGGACTCTGAGCTATCCAGGTGCCACTTTAACTCTTCTCCCTCAATTAGGGTCTGATCATTCCCTTATTATGTTATCTCTTTGTAGTAAATCTATAAATACAGGGAGAAACTGGATTTTTTTTGAGCATCGGCTCCAAAATGATACATGTTTAAGTGAAATCGCAAATGCTTGGAAAACTAATCTTACAGGGTCTGCAGCTTATGTTTTATCTGACAAACAATCTAATACTAGACATCTTCTCTCTATTTAGAGCAAAAAACCTTTTGGCCACATAAATCAAGAATAAATGATCTCCAACATGAGTTAACTCACTTTTAAATAGAAGATGTTCAAGGCAGCAATACCTCTGAAGTTCTAAAGATTGAAAAGAAGATTTAAGAGCTAAATGACATTCCAGTTCTATCATAAACTCAAAATATTTTCATATAAGAGCAAACCAGAAAAGAGTAAGAAATATGATAGCTTCTTTGTTGGACCCTGATGGGACTTGGTGTCAAGATAAAGACTATATTGAAGAACTTCTTGTCACTCATTTTCAGAAGATAAGCTCAACCTCAAGCCCAGCTGACAGTTATCACTTTCTTCAACCCATTCCAACTTGTATTTTTGATGAAGACAGTGATTCTTTAACTGCTTCTCCAACTGATGAAGAAATTTATGCTGCTTTAATGACTATGGATCCTTGGACTGCTCCAGGACCATATGGTTTTCCTCCTGGTTTCTATCAATCACAATAGCAAGTTGTGAAGGAGGATGTTTGCAAGATGATAAAGGTTTTCTTCAATTTTGGTTATATGCTTAAGAAAATTAATAACACTAGAGTCACTTTGATTCCTAAATGCTCAACAGCTCATAAACCAGAATATTATATGCCCATTGCTTTGTGTAACACAATTTACAAACTAATCTCCAAGATAATTGCTCTCTGATTAAGAAAGCGTATGTCTAATATAATTTCTCCCATGTAGTCAGCTTATGTTCATGAAAGGTTAATTTCTGAAAATATCTGCTTAATTCAAGAATTGGTCAAAGCTATGAAGAAGAAAAGAGGAAGAACCGGTCATCTATCTCTAAAGATGGACATGTAAAAAGCTTTTGACAGATTAAAATGGGACTTCCTACTTGAAGTTCTAAGGAAGTTTTGTTTCAGTGAGAAGTTATGTCAACTCATCTACCAATGTATAAGCACTAATCAAGTGGAAATTATGGTCAATGGTTCTCCATCTAAATCAATAAAACCAACAAGAATTATTAGGCAAGGGGATCCCCTATCCCCTTACCTGTTCATTTTAGCTATGGAAGCTTTCTCAGGACAATTAAACCACTATGAACTCGCTAATCATCTTACATGTATGAAGATTTCAAGATCTGCTCCAAAAATTAATCACTTATTGTTCGCAGATGATTGCCTACTCTTCTGTAAGGCAAATCTGGTCTAAGTACACAAGCTTTTTCAAGTAATTGAAGACTTTAGTGCATGTCCAGGTCAGTTTATCAATTTTCATAAATCTGCAGTCTTCTTCAGGAAAAATATGGCTCCTTCATCCTGTTAAACTATCAGTGGTAGTTTGCAAGTTAGAGAACTTGATATTAAAAAAGAAAGATATCTGGGGCTACCTTTCTTTGTGGAAAGGAACAAAAAAAATCCTTTTGCTACTCTCACAGAGAAGATGGAAAAACTTCATCAAGATTATCAAGATGGAGATGTATAAATATGTCTGAGGCTGCAAGATCAGTAATGATAAGAAATGTCATAAATGCTATCCCAGTGCATCATATGAGCAGTTTCAACCTTCCTGACACTACTGTCTCAGAGATAAATACAATTCAACAGAAGTTTTGGAAGAATAAAAAGACAAACAAAGGTAAACACTTCATCACATAGAGGAGTGTAAACAAACCCAAAGAAGAATGGGGGTTGGGCTTCAAATATCTTCATTTGTTCAGTAGAGCTCTTCTAGATAAATCAGCATGGAAGATGTGTACTGATAATACTTCCATATGTGCCAAATCTTTACAAGGTAAATATTATCCAGATGGGGAGGTCTTTAATGCCAAAGAAAACAATAATTTAACATGGTCTTGGAGAAGCATCAATAGTGAGTTGGATTTAATAAAAAGATATATTTGTTGGAGTGTTGGTAATGGGAAAAAGATTATGATCTGGAAGCACAGATGGATTGAGGAACTAGAAGGTCCACCAACCCCTAAAAATGGAGTGCCTGATCATCTTAACTACATTTATGTTCACCAACTTTTTTCTCAAAATACAGGTAGTTGGGATTATCACCTTATCTTCTCCCTGTTTTAATCTACTACAGCAAGGTTCATTCTTAATATCTCAATTCATCATCAACATGAAGACAGAATGGTTTGGACCCTTGAAAGCAATGGGTTTTTCTCTGTAAAATCAGCTTATAGGAAAATGTTTGAGGAGAAGAATGTAAATTATTTAGTTGGTTAAAGAATGCATGGTATATTCAAGAAACTCTGGAAGCTTCCTTTACTGCCAAGAAACAATCAGTTTTTTTGGAAATGTGTCAAAGACATCCTGCCTACAAGAGATAAACTTACTCATGTTATTCAAGATGGAGATGTGAGCTGTCCTTTTTGTGCTCAAGTTGCTGAAACTGCTTCCCATAGCATTCTGGAGGGTCATTTAGCTAAGAAAGTTCGGTTTGCTACTTTAGGAATCCACATTCTTTATGAGGTATAGGACTAACCATTCGTGATTTTGCAGGTACACGTCGAGGTTTAAAATGCATCTACCTAGCAGACGCAATGGGTCCAAAACATGCAGAATGTGGGGGACTATGGGAGGCAACTCAGTGGGCTAAGGAACTAAATCCGGAGAAAGTGGAATTTGAATTAGATTCAAGACTGGTGGTTGACGATGTGGCTAAAAACTCTTTCAACATAGATTGGAGAATCAGAAACATGGTTTTAGATATTAAATTCTTATTTTGTAGTTTTAGCTCTTGGCAATGTTCCTATGTGCTTAAAGAGAAGAATAAGATTGCAAATATTCTGTCAAAATCTGCTAGAATAGATAGATTAAGTGGTGTCTGGTTATTAGTCCCTCCTAGTTATACCATAGATCAACTTTGGGAGGATAAAAATTATGTAAACACTACGTCTTAATCAATTCAATCTTGTTTCAAAAAAAATATAAAAAAGTGTGAAGGGATCCTCCTCAAAATCAAAAGAATTTCTTCTTCTCGGTATAAATATCTCTCATTTTTTCTGTAAACTATAAATTTCGTTCCGTCATCAATTTTTTCGTTACTAATTTTGTTCACTTTAACAATTAGTTGTATATCTATCTAATATCCTATATGTGGATCAGAATTAGCCACAAATTAGCAATTCGTTCAAAACTATTATCGTTGCGTTCAGTCGCCTTGCTACTAATGACATTCTTGCCTTCCAAGGAAGAATTCTGGGTCGACCCTGACTTTGGCTACCCCACTGATAGAATCCGTTCCCAAACACTATTTGTGCCAAAGTGTTAGGTCAGAGGGAGAACGTGCAAAAAGGAAATGCGACTTCTAGAATATTCTAAACTCTATACGTAAATTCTATACGTAACCAAACTCTAATACTGGAAAACTTGTTTCTCAAGTTTACTACACGTTCACAATAACCCGTGTCATCTTGTACTGGTTGCTTCCAAATACGGCACCAACTCCTGCTGGTTACTTCCACTTTTGCTTTTCTTCAGACAGCATCAACTCCACCTAGTTGCTTCCAAACTACTGCATCAACTTTACCAAGTTGCTTCCACATAACATCATCAACTTCTTCTTGTTTCTTCACTAAGAAAGCAACAACTTCAACTAGTTGCTCGCAAGAAGGAAATGCGACTTGTGCAAGCCAAAAACACAAGGGGGATTGGGAATAAAAATTCCTCATAATTTCAATATAGACCTTTTAACAAAACAAGCTAGCAGATTAATGATGGAAAAAGATCAGTTATGGGTTAAACTTCTAGAAGCGAAATACTTCTATAATTCCAATCCTTTCGATCCTACAAGAAACTATGAACTATCATGGATTTGGACAAGCATTCAGAAAGGTCTAAATACCATTAAAATAAATTATATTTGGCAAGTGAAAAATGGAGCTAATACGAAGATTTGGGAGGACAACTGGGTTCCCAACACGGACAGAATAAATAAACCAAGGGGCAAAGATGATAATTTTCCGCAAAAAGTTCAAGAGCTAATAAATAATGAAGGATATTGGGACACGGAAAAGCTAGATGGTTTGTTCTCTTCAGAAATAAAAGAAAAAATTCTAGCTATTACCCCAAATAAAGAAGATAGAGACAGGATAAGATGGGCTCACCACCAATCAGGAGATTTCTCGGCAAAAAATATTTATAACTTTCTCATTAATCGTAGTTCTGATAATGAGAATGATATTGTTTTCCCATGGAAAAAACTATGGAAGATGCAGACTCTACCTCGGATCAGGCTGTTTATTTGGAAATTAATTCAGAAAGCTTTACCGACCTCGAGTAGACTAGCGGCTCATAACCCAGAGGTTTCCCCAGAGTGTCAAATGTGCAATAACAAAGCTATGGAAACGGAAAATCATCTTTTTATTACATGCCCCTTTGCCAGAGCAGTTTGGTTTGGTTGCTCCTTGGACGCGGTCAATTCGCGAATTAACACAGATGTGATTAGAAAGTGGGTTGAATTATGGATTGCTGATCAAAACTTCTCGCAATTTGGTGAACAAATTGCAATCATTCTTTGGTTCATATGGAAATATAGATGAGAGGTAGTTTTCAGAAAAACCGTTCCGGATCCCTCCTCTTTAATTCAGCAGATAAAAATATTCATCCAGTCTTCAGTTATCAAGGAAGAGACCAAATCTCAAGACATCCAAAAAACGAAGATTCCCAATCACGGGTGGAACAACATCAGGTCGGATTGGATAATTTTCATTGATACGTCCTATAAAAAAGAAAATCTATCCATGGGATTTCATTCTATACTCGGCAGACCAAGAAGCTTTCCTACATATTTCAGCTGGCTCTAATTGGGCTTCCTCAGCGTTACATGCAGAACCAAAAGCTCTGTTAAATGCTTTAAAGTGGTTAGAAAATAATATTCTTTCTAGCGTCTGTATAGTCACAGACTGTAAACTCCTACTGGATTCTATCACCAAAAAAGATACAGATGCTTCATGGGTTGCAGAGAATACTATTAAAGAAGCAATTTCTTTGTTGGATAAACTTCCTCAAGCTCAGGTAAAATTTATAAACAGAGATTACAATGCTGCAGCGGACTCAGTTGCAAAAAAAGCAAGGATCAGAAGACTTCATCATATGTCAACACACTTGTGTCAACGAGTGCGAAAAGAGAGTATTACTTCTAATATTTTTGATGAAAATGAAATTGTAGATCTTCTGTATTACATTGCTTAATTTAATATATTAACCTTTTCCATCATAAAAAAAAAAAAAAAAAACTATCAGTAGGCCCTTCAACCGACTCAAAAGCAAGCCATTTAGGACTTTTTCCACTTACAGTGCTCATCTACATTGTCGTGTTATACTATGATAACAGAAGTAACGACTAAAATGTTCCTCTTTCCGGTCATATTTGTACTTAGTCAACTTATTGAACTCCAACCACTTTTCTGAAAAAGAATGCAATGAAAAGAAACAAGCAGATAACACATCTCCACCTGTTTCCTGCTAGCTTACACACTTCTATAATTCTCAGCACCCTATATAATGTACCAAATGCACGGCGCTTTCCTTTCTCCTCTATATACTGATTAGCAATTAAGAAAACAGAAACACCTCTGAGATTAACTCCTTGTTAGATTTCAATCGCGCCACCAGACTCGAGAAAAGAGATGGGGATGTCTTTCCCCCATGTGCTTCGTTTATTATGTTTGGTT
Source organism: Papaver atlanticum (assembly GCA_023531105.1). Taxonomy (NCBI): domain Eukaryota; kingdom Viridiplantae; phylum Streptophyta; class Magnoliopsida; order Ranunculales; family Papaveraceae; genus Papaver; species Papaver atlanticum. The sequence goes on from JAJJMB010007708.1 coordinate 17,165,371, forward strand.
CTCCTCTTATCTCAAGTTGCTTGCAGGTAATTTATCCATCGTCACCTGTTTTCTTTATTGTACGTTAATAGCTTTGATGCCTAGTTATGTGTTACTAGATTTATTGGTTACTCTTTGAAGATTGATCATTAAACGTGTATATTCATGGTCATTAATTTGCAGGTATTCTCCCCCATCACCACCGTGTGCGCCTATTCGGCTCTCAGCACCACCAGCTCCAGCTCCACCTCCACCTCAGGGACGTTTCGGGGATATGCCAAGGCGGCCACCACCACCTCCTCCGGGAAGATCGTCAGGTCGTCCATGAAACTTAAAGCACATAAGTTGTTGGGATTCTGACTTTTTAGAAACAACTCCCTCTCTCCAACAGCATATAAATTAAGATAGAATTAGAGGCTCGGTTCTTTCTCCCAAAAGAAAGAATTTGTAAGGCGCGGGACATGAAATGATGGCATGTCTTGCTTTTTTAAATGAAAATGTGATACTTAATTATTGAATGAATAACACTTACTAGCAGTAGCTTGATTAAGTAATGAAACTGATTTATAGTCCTCTATTTCAGATACTAATCCCCAGGGTTCAATTTAACTTCCTGGTGATAATAAAGCTTTTGGCACATTTCTCTTGTTGCTATTGTTTACCAGCTTCTTGGGAGCTTCAGTGCTGTTTTCTTGTTTACCACCACCTCTAGTTTCATTTTTGCTACGAGTGCACTTAACAGACACACCTAAGGCTAACCCAGTGCAAGCAACAATTTTAACAACAGCATTTCCTAATTTATAACCTCCTTAGGCAACCAAAAAGGAAATCTCCTAAACTCATGTTAATGAATAGTAGGTGATGGATGCGAATGAAATGAATGCAACAAACAAACATGTCCAAGTAAAACGAAAGAATCCAAAAGTAGTAGAGAACTGAAAGTACCATACCTATAAGTCCACTAATGTTATATCAATTACAACGGAGCTTGCTGATATTTATATTTGTTACCTTAAAAAAAGAAGCTTAAGTCTAATAGGGCACTGCATATATAACACAAAACTGTAGGTTTTCTTCTTCTAATTTAAGTTGTTTGCAAAACCCACAAATCAATGAGGAACATGTAAAGTGGTCACAAATCAAAGAGGTACAAAGATATCTCATATTCCAGAATACTGGACCACATTAAAGAATTTTTCTTTTATCTTCTGCCTTCCTCTTGGGGTTGGAAATGTGTGCGAATCTCTGTAGCTAGAGGTTTGTCACTAGCGCTGGAGGACCGGAACGTTTTCTGTTCTCATAATTTATCTGCACCAGTTTTGCTACAAGAGCTACAAGTTTCCTGTATGAGAAATTCTCCAGTTTTGGTTAGTTCCATCTTCATTCGTGTCGTCACGATCCACTTACTGCAATTGAAAAATAATGACTAATCCCTGTTACAGAAAAAGGCCAATTTCTCTCTCCATTAAATCCTGCAACCTTCATACCCTTGTCAGGATATTTCTTCTGCAAACATTCTGTACGACCCTCATTAACATAACGTTCTACTTGGGTGTCAAAAGTCATACATTAGACTTACTTTAGCACCAATGCCATGAATTGTCCCCGCGGAACTCTTACACTAAATCCCTATTACCCAAAAATTTCCTCCAGCACCAAAAAAATAACACAAAGGCACAAGCCCGAAAATGTTATATGGCCAGCTGAATGGAGTGCGAATTTGTGCACACTCCTAATGTGCACATAACATTTTAATCTCAACCATCGATTTAATTTAGGGAGTTATGTAGCGAGGGTCGAGATTCTAAACATGGAGGGTAATGGGGCCATCAGTTAACTAATTAACCAATCAGAATAATATGTGAAATATACATTCTTTAGAGTGTGAACAAATTTGGACTCCTGACCGCTGAATAACAACATTTCTGATGTGGCAGAAAGAGAATGTTTTTATCTTTACCACGTCACTTAAAAGTAAAAACCAAAATATTTTCTAATATTATTTTTTTCATTAGAAAATGAAAAAAAAATTACGGTGAGATATAGATCAAGTTTAACATCATGAACAAGCAACTCTTCGTTTGTCTTTTAATTCGTTTCACTTCTCCTGCCAAAATATCTAATTCATGTTGATTTTTTTTTTCATAAAAGAGGAAAAACTTCAAACTTACAAAGAAAACAAACGTCTTCTTAAAAAGTCGTTTGTGTTCATGACTTGAACATTCCAATTCTGAATATCTAGATAGTTCATAATAGCTAAAAGATTTTCACCCTTCCAGTTATTTTGGATAGTGAATCTATTACAAAAGACTGATAGGTTTGCTTTCCAAATGATATTGTATCTACTTGTTAGAACAAAAGCCATAGCTTTAAAATTTATATCAAATTGTGAATTGTTTCCAAAGTCCGAGCTCTGTTTGAATCTTCTTTCTCTAGTTTCAGCATACATTCCTATTAACAGCTTGAGAGTAGGTTGAGAATCACTTTGAAAAATGATATGATAGCCACTCATTTCAACTGCCCATTGAAAAGCCGCCTCAGCTCCTTCCACTTCTAACTGTTCTCTAGTAGTAAAATTTCTCCATCTACCTCTAACTTCATCGATTCTTCCTGCAAAATCAATCATTGTTAGACCAACTCCTAAACTAGTTATAGGTTCATGCACGGATAAGGCTATATTTATTGTTATTGCCATGTATCCTGAAGTGTCCTGAGGTTGACTACTAGTAACAATCAAAGAGTCATCGTTTAGAGGGTTGCAGTATAAGGTTTGCATGATATTGTAGTCTTCTCTATTCACACACATGAAACTATTTATGAATTTTACAATCTTCCTTGCTGTTACAACAATATTTTGATTTTCCTTTTTAAATACTCTATTACATCTTGCCTTCCAAACATGCCATGTTACAATGCTACAGAAAACCTTCCATTCCATTGCACTATTTCCTCTATCTCTTTGAGTAAACCAACCATTTAACCAAACATGAAAAGTGTTAGCATTTTTCATTACATTATCAATATCAAAGTTAAGATGCATCCATACCTGTTTTGTGAAATTACATTTCATAAATAAGTGAGTAAGATATTCTTCATGTACATTACAAAGTTTGCATGATACATCTATTTCTGGTATTATGGCAGCAACTCTCACGCTATTTGGAAGTATAGAGTTTGCTGCCTTCTAGATAAAGTTCTTGATTGAAGGGTTTTTTTTCATTTCCCATATTTTGTTCCACTGCATGTTAGTTCCTTCAGTACAATTAATGTTTTTGTATAAAGATTTAACAGTAAAGATACCTGAGTTGTTTAAAGTCCAGTGAGGGACATCTGCTAAACCATTATAAGGAATTTGTATCCTCCTTATCTTGTCTACAGTGATTCTGTCGAAGCAACCTGTTAGTTTTGTTAAGTCCCATGTTTTATTAGCTGTGATCAAATGACAAACTTTAGTGATACCTGCATCTCTTGTCCTAGTAATGTTTTCAGTTGGTTTAACATCTGAGATCCAGTAATCGTCCCATATATCTATGTTTTCTCCATTTCCCAACTCCCAAAAGCAATATTTCTTTAAATAAGCTATTCCTAGAAGTATACCTTTCCAAATCCAACTATCACTTTGGTTTGGTATAGTGTTTATATGAATAATATCGCAATTAGGATAATACTTATCTTTAAGACTTTTCGCCATTAGAGAATGAGGATTTTTGTATAGTCTCCATCCCGTCTTAGCCAACATAGCTATATTAAAGTTTTTCATATTTTGGAAACCTAAACCTCCTTCCTCCAAAGATTTGCACATGTTATCCCAAGCCATAAGACAAATACCTTTTTTACCTTTCTCATTCAAACCATTTTCACCTCTCCCCCACCAAAAGTTTCTTTGCAATTTAGTTATATCATTACAAATCTTAACAGGAATTCTAAAGCAATTCATTTGGTAAACACAAATAGATGAAGAAACATTTCTAATCATTACAGCTCTTCCTTCAGGGTTTAGGATCTCACCTTTCCATCCTATCAATCTATTTTTCATTTTCTCTACCAGTGGTTCGAAGCATTTTATTTTTGAAGTGTAAGTAAATAACGGTGAACCAAGATATTTGTCATTTATAAGAAGACCCCTGATTTGGTCAAATTGATTAACTGACCAGAAGTTTCCCAAAAATCAGTAAAAAGTTTAACAAGATTGTTACAAGAGAGATTATCAGCTTCACAAAATATGATACAATCATCTGCAAACATTAAGTGACTAATAGAAGGAGCATTATTGGTGATTTTTATTCCTTTTATAGAGCCTTGGTCTTCGGCATGAGTTAGAGTTCTAGAAAGGGCCTCCATACAAAACAAAAATAAATACGAAGATATAGGATCTCCCTTTCTCAATCCCCCGGTTGGTTTAAAAAATTCAGTTGGGGATCCATTTATAAGAATCGCTAGAGAAGTGGTAGAGGTACATTGGTAAACTAGATTGCACCATTTTTCATTAAAGCCCATTCTCTGCATGATAAGGATTAGGAAATTCCATTCCACTCTGTCAAAATCTTTCGACATGTCTATTTTTAAGCCCATAAGGCCTTTTCTACTTTTGTTGCTTCTCATTTTATGAATTATTTCATGGGCTAAAGTGATATTTTCAAATATCTGCCTTCCAGGGATGAAAGCCGACTGGAAAGGGGATATGATTTTGCTTAGGAGACCTTTCATTCTATTGGCCATAAGTTTAGAGATAATTTTATAAGTTGTGTTAGCTAAAGCTATAGGTCTAAACTCAGCTGGGGTGATTGGGTTTAAAGTTTTAGGGATAAGAGAAATGAATGAGGCATTCATCTCTTTAGATATAAAGCATGTTTCAAAAAAAGCATGGATCATTTTAGTTAAGTCAGGGCCTATGATTTCCCAATTCTGTTGAAAGAAAATTGGTGGGAATCCATCAGGCCCCGGACTTTTATCCGGTTCCATAGAGAAAAGGGTTTGTTTTATTTCAGCTAAGGAGGGGATAGTGCAAAGCATATCATTATCAACTGAATCGATACTAACAGGAATCATATCAATCATGTTTTGGTCCAAACAAGGATTTACTGTAGTTGCTATTTCATGAAAATGGTTAGTAATACAAGAAACAATTTCAGGTCTATTGTTTATCCATACATCATTCTTGTCTTTTAAAGTTTCTATTATGTTTCTTATGAACCTCTGTTTAGCCCTAGTGTGAAAATACCTAGTGTTTCTATCGCCTAACAGAATATTTTGATCCCTACTTTTAACCTTCCAAAAAAAATCATGTATAGTGTACCAAGCAGTAAGATTTTTTCTAAGTAGTTCAATGTCCCTGTTTTTATTAGGATAACTATTTCTACTATTGACCCCCTTTAGTTCAGCCTTAGTTTTTTTTATGTTTGTTCTTATGTTTCTGAAAGTGTATTTGTTCTAGTCCCTAAGAATATGTTTGACACAATTAAGTTTTTTATTCATAGTATGGGCATGGGATCCCCTAATTTCATTTTTCCAGCAAGCCTGTATTAAAGGCTTGCATTCATCGTGTTTCATCCAATCACCAAAGTACTTGAATGGGGTATCCCCATCGTTCCAAGTGTTATGGGTGTTAAGAACTATAGGGACATGGTCAGAAGCAAGAGGCCCAAGATGTTTGATAATGGAATTGGGAAAACTAGTAATCCATAAGGGATTACATAATGCCCTGTCCAGTCTTTGTTCTATCATATCATTATCTTTTTTGTGGTTATTCCAAGTAAAGGTGTAGCCTGAGAAACTTAGGTCCATGAGTCCACAAGAGTTAATAAGATTATTGAAAACAACAGCTTCACTATCATTAAAATAAAATCTACTCTTTTTCTTTTCAGCATGCAATACTACATTCAGATCACCTATAATTACCCATGGTTTGTTCATGTTACTAGCAAGATGTTTAATAATATTCCATGATTCTAGTTTTAACGGAGAGTATGGGCTCCCATAAAAACAAGTGAGGATCCATTCAACATTATTATTAATTGGAAGCACAACAACATTTATATAGTTATGGGCATAGTCAGAAATTGTTAGTTTTATATTGTTTTTCCAAATCAAGCAGAGAACTCCAGTAGTACCTCTGGGAGGAACTAACCAATAATTATAGACGTCTAAACTCCTCATTATGTTATGCATGGCTTTATTTTGTTGTTTGGTCTCGGAAAGGAACAGAATATCCATATTTTTTCTATTTAGAATATCTAACAAACTATTCCTAGTTTCATTACTACCTAACCCTTGGCAGTTCGATGCTAAGACACTAATAAACTCCCAAAAATATGAGACAATGGGGTATTCAACAATGCGTAAGATTGGGTTGCAATAAATGTAATTTCCCAAGCAAGTAATGACCACTAATTTGTAACCAAACAATTTTTCAAGAGTAACTAAACGAGTTTTAACAGAAATGCAAGATAGCAAACATGATAAGAGCATACATTTAAGGACAATAGCAAAAGAAGGATAAGTTGAGTTGTTGATTTTAGGAAAATAAAGGGTTGGGTTTATAAATACTTCAATTACTTTAATACTGGGATCCAATTTAACATTGACAGTACTTCTCGAGGATTTGCTTCTTATTAGGGAAAAATGCATCTCCACCACTAAGCTATAGTTAATTGAATTTTTTGGCACAATCAGAAATTTAGGTACTGGTTGAGTTACCTCATTTGTCTTGGCTTGGGACAGCAGGATGGATTGAGTATTTCCTTGAATCCCTGGATTTCTTTGTTGTTTCCCTTTCTTCCAATTGCAGCAATTGGTACACTCTTGCACTTGTATTTTGGTTCTTAAAGCTTTTTGTTTTTGCAGTATTTTCCTTTTTTTCCAGTTGTAGCAAATGGTACCTATCAAGTAATTGTCTCTCACAAAAACAGTTTCATACCCATCTGAATTGGTGAATTCTTGAGGACTCGAGAAGAATCATTTTTTTAAATTTAAATTGATTTTTCAAGGACAACACTTGTTTCCCTTTTAGCTGTTGTGGTGACAAATTTTGATGAAAGAATTTTTGGTTTATAGAAAATTTCTCTGGATATTGAGTTTTGCCTAAACATTGAAATTGAATAGATATTTTGGTTGTTAGGTTTTGTTTTTGACTTTGGAGCTGGTGGGTAACGATACGGATGGTAAAGATCCAATCTTTTAATACCAATCCCGTATCTGCTTGTAAAATTTTGCTCCGACATGTGTCCTCTTAAATGCATCAAAATCCTCCAGCTGTCATAGAAGAAGTTAAGTGCAGTCATTGAAAAATACACCTGAGGGCAAAACGGTAAGAAACAAATTAAAATTGTTAGATCCTCAAGAACAAGACGGAAAAGAAAAAGAGTTTTCAATATCTAGAAAGAGGGTTTAGGAGATCGGCGCGGCACCAATACACACAGTCTGCGGAAGAAACTGGTTAGGATAAAGTGACAATCAAAACAGAGGATGGAAAGTATAATGAAAAAGTAAATCTATCTAATTTTTAATTCCTAAGTTGCAGTAGAAAAAGACAAAATTAAATGATATAAGATGCAAATGAATTTGTTGTATCAATCTTCAAAGATCTGGATATCAGTGGTTGTCCATCAACCAGAGATCGGAATTCAACTTAGAGATTTAGAATAAGATTCCTTGGAGTTGTATCTTGGATTTTGAATCTTCACTCTTTGCGATTTGTCTAAGCAATTATCACGCGTTTGTAGTATCAAAATGGCTTTGTGACTTCGAAATTAAAAGAGTCTTATGTAACTGGTAATTTAATCAAGTCTTAGTGTCTTGTACTCTTTGTATTTTATTTGTGTCTTTTTTCTTTGTGTCTTCAAAATCAATTTGTTTGTAGTATCATTTGTGTCTTATAACCTATGTATCTGGGTGTCTTCAGAATCAATGAGTTCAAGTATCTTTTGTGTCTTGGAAACATTTGTGTCTTGGTGTCTTTGATTAGAATCCAGCTGATATTGATCTTAAAGCATTTAAGAGATTTGTTTCCGGTTAGATTCCGGTCTTAAATTCTTGTTTGCCGGTCCTAAAAGTGTTGTAACGGGAAAATAACGGCTAGAAATTGACTAAAACATTTACTTTCCGGCTGAAAAGTTAACAGAGAGAGGAGAGAGGAGGGAGGAGAGAAGGCATAGCGAAATGCTAATTCATGTTGATTGAGATAGTATAATCTATAAAAATAAAAACTAACTACTTTGATTATGCCTCTAACTGAAATAAAAGCCCCGATCAAACTGACTAATTGCTAACAAGATTTGATCGATGAAGAAAAGTGTTTCTAAACCTGATTGATTGGTCATTTAATTTTGATCGTTAATAACAATTCTCAAAAATTCCAAATTTATGATAAGGAATCTCGAGGATTACCCATGAACGACCTTCCGATGCTACTGAAACTAGGGAACTAGAAATTAAGTCAAGGATTCCAAACGTTTAGTTTGCTGTGAAGAAGAAGAATAAGAAGATAAAAGAAATATATCGAAAATTTAGTTTCTGCTTTAATTACTGTGACGTGTTAGTGGCAATAGGTTTCTCCCTCTGCCAGGTCATTGCCACCTCAGAAAAAGCGGTCAAGCAGCTGTCAATCAGCTGTTCAAGTAGCAGGATTGGGCACAAGCCATAGTCCAGAAGTCCGCATTCTCCATCTGATTATCCCACCCAGTTGGTCCATATAGTGTCTTTCATAGACATAAGATTCCCAACTTCGGTAAACTTCAGCATTTGTAGAACCATGATATTGTCTTACACACACCCCCCATTCTTCTATATTTAAACAACGAAGTTAATTGAAATTTTATTTTAAAAGACATGGTCTCCAAGTGAGAACTGTTTTAGAGGCGACTTTTGATTTGTGCCGTGGGAATACAATGGGAACCACCATAAAGAGACGACTTTTGATTTGCAGCCCTCATAAGTACGTCGTAATCAGGGTAATTCTTTAATCTTCATTCATTCATATAACAATACATTTTCAACAAACTTATTATCAAATATTAGCTTAGATACTTCAATGACCAAACGCTTGTTTCCTTTTCAGTGCATCCATATTGATATCATATTCAACCAGCTAATGCTTAGATAATGTTAATGAAAAATTGATTGAAACAAATATTATTAATCACATTAATGAATTGAAAAAATTATGGGTCAACTTCCCAACAGCAATTTCAAGTTTGAAATTTAAATACATGAAATGAAAAGTAAACTTAAGTTAAAATCTGAATTTAGTTGTCACTGTACGTAAACTAGAACTATGCTGCGCAATATGAACAAGAAACTGAAACCCAACTTGGGAAATCACTAGAAAAGCTTGCTAGCAAATTCCTTAGTTACTGGCCTTGATGGTGATAACGATCCAGAAAAGTTTCTGAGGTCAGATAAGCTTCTGCCTAACTGTAAAGCCACCTTCATTTCAAACAATTTTCCATGCTCTCTCTTTTCCACCTGTGGTTCTTCTAATGTAGACTCTATTGTCTCTTCTAGCAATTGAAATGAACCGGCAGAAGCTCGATACATTTCGAAAATCATTCCGATTTGTCCACCGTGTTCCATTGTGTTCACAACGGTCGCCATTGCTCCAGCAGTGACACCGACTAACACAGCAAGTGACCCGTTAGACGGTGATCCAGCAAAAGCTGCACCTAATGCACCAATTCCTGTTAGCAATGGACCAGCAATTGCTAGAGTCTTGTTGATTTTCAGCATCATGTTGCTTAGTCTTATAAATTCTTCAGTATCCCTTGTTCTCAACAGTTCAACGATGCCTCTCATTTCTTTCTCAAGCTTACTACTCCAACCATTATTTCCTGCTTTACCGTTATTACCGACTTGTGTTTGTTCTTTTGGACTTTGTTCTGGCCACCAGTTTGCTGGCTCGACGTTCTTCGGGAACTTTTCGATCATTACACCTCCGAGAAGTGGAAGTGGGTAGGCTTTATCAAGTGCCAAGACCTTCTTCATTGCTTGGTTGACATCCCTCTGAGTAATAGGATTACGACTAAGAGAAAGTTTGGTTTTGATCTGTTCGTGAAGTTGTTTGAACAATCTTGTAGCGTTTCGTTGTTCTTCAGCAAGCTGTGAAGGTTGGATTGTGTTCATCACCACTAACATCCCTGTTGCTGCTGTATATAATAGAGTAGATGTAACCTGGAGAGCCAAAAGAGATGACGAAGATCCAACCACACCGGTTGATCCGAGTCCTGTCATGGTTGCGGCAGCAATAGTGATAGCGTTGATTGAGTTGAGAAGAAGTGTGTTCCAGTTGTTTCTTTGTTCTCCTATATTTTGATGCATCTCAATCCTCTCAGCAATAGCTTCCATAATCATATAAAGCTCTCCAGCCAACGTCGTCGGACTAAGAGTGGGACTAAGAGTTGGACTGGCACCATGTCCAGGGCTATTAATAAAGGTTTTCATGATTTGTTGGGTAATGTTTGACATGGGTTCTGAAGCTTTAGTTGTTAAACTGGGAAGGGAAAGATCATAAGGTTTTCTGATATTATTCAGTTTTGGAAATTGAAGTGCAGCCTGAACACCTTTTCGTGACTGTGAAACAGTGGATGATGAGTGAGAAGAACACAAGAGATTTGAAACTACTTGAAGGGTTGCCATTTTACACCGGAAACTTGGTATTTTCTGTTTAGTATGTTGAACTCCGGTTGCAGTTGTAGTAATGATGGTTTTTTGGTTGTGGTCTGTAGTAGTAGTGAAATGTAATGTAAGTTTGGGTTATTTGTAGCTCTCTGGCATTGAAGGTTATATATAGAGAGAAACAGTCTAGGGTCTTGGCATTGAATTATTTGATGAGTCTTGGTTTTGAACGAGTTGAACTTGGAATTTGGACTATTTCTTTAAGCAACAATATGCATAAATGTTGACTTGTCAACGAGAATTGGTAAAACTATTTGAATGAATACTATTTATTGATTTAAGGTGTCGTCAGTTGACAGATGAGATTTTGGACCAGCATGTCTTGGCAGCCATAGAAAATGATGGATTATGGACGTTGCAACTTGCACCATGTTGTATGGACTAATAATAAAGAGCAATAATAAATGAAGGATAATAATAGAAAGGGATTAGCTTAAACAATTGATTGTTTTTATGGAAATGGTCCAGTTTGTGTAGTAATCCAATAAGTTGACAAACATAATTTATGAAGATGAAGAACATGTGTAGTGGGTAGGATTTACAGGCACGAAAGTCAATAGCATGTGAAGGTTGATAATCGGGGTATTGGCTTGAAATGTTAAACTCTATTAGTTTAACTAAACACATCAGGTTAATCTCACAAGTTGAGGAAACTCAATCTTCAATACAACATGTTTAATATAGCAAAACGTTTGTTTATCTCATCTGCTTTACCTGCTTGACCGACTGTAATCGCCTTCAGTCAGAGAAATTTCGGAACATTTGTCAATTCAAACTAGATGGAAATCCAAAGTAGAGTTTTGTGGATTCCAGAAAACTAAAAAAGAGTGATTATTTAACTTTCTCCAAAACCACATCACTCACAATGGAAATTAGAACCCAGGAGGTCTGTCTGATAGGATACTAAAACTGAAATTGATTGGTTGATGATGCAAAACATAGTTCTACTCTACATCAACAGAGTTTATATAGCATACTAGAATTCTAGTTCAATCAGGAAAGTATCAATAACCAAAAATCCCTGACCAAAAAGTGGGAGGAAAGAAGAACCCCAATTACGAAAAGAAAAGAAACTGGAAAAACCCTCTGGTTCTTATTTAAAATCCAGTCACTACCGGAAGTTGAGTCCGGCAGTAACCCAAAACCAAAAAAACTTATGTGAATATACTAATAACTCGCACAATAAGATTAAACTCTTAGAACATGATAAGCTTAAGTTTTTCATGATATAGAATCAGTTATCTTCAAACCCAAGTCTCTACCTTATGGGTCATGAGAAGGCAGGACTGACTTTCACTGAGCAAAATAATCACATGCTTTAGATAACATCATGCACATAATACACAAAATAGTGAGGAGAAAAAAAAGGAAACAGTATCAAACTTACATGTCATGGCACTTCATGAGATAGTTGAGTGCCATAAAATAGAGGAAGTGAGCTACCTCCCCCAAGCATTACACACATCTTTATCATTAACACAAAAGAGGAAATTTGAACTATTGTGGGTGACCTCTAAAACATCTTCAGCAATTTTCAGGATGTAGGAAATTGTATTTGGAGATCATCCAAGTTGGGGTTGTCAAGAATGCGCAAGCCATGCTCATTAGCCAAATGCAAGAGGCATATAAAACAGAGATGGGGTGAGATATCTTCACGTGCAGCTGCTCGGCAATCATCGGGAAAGCTGGATAAGAGAAGCTTGAAAGATACGGCAGCAGCACTCTCCTATGGTCAAAATAAAGTACCACCATTATTCACTAGAACAAAATCTAATCAAAGTGAAATTAAGAAGCTGAGAGATGAGGGATGTAACATTATAATGTACGAATCAATGGAAAAAATGGTTATTAATGGTGTAACAATTTAGATTCGTGTGTATATCCTGGAAATGAAAAAACATAAAGAATCATTGTGTAATGGCATTAGTCCAATCAATTAACTAATTCTATTTAACAAATGAAATCAGGACAGAATGTGAGTAACTGCACTAACATGCATTTCATGAGAGTGTGATCAACAATTTCATGTAGTATTGTAGCTAACTATGTATAAATGCGCACAGTTCTATGAGCACAAAATTGGGAGGAACAACCTAGAATAGGAACGTTGATTTTCAAAGTCTGCTGTTTGGGAGTTCGAATTGTTGCCAAGGGTCCAACTCAAGACTGGCCTTATTCACTTCCTCATTAGATTGGTAACTCTACTAAATACTCCTCTATAAGAATTTTATGCAACTAAACATTTGATAAGTAAATATTTCAAAGATAATCTTTAATCCATATTCAATATATCAGCTTATGCTCAAGTATTATCCAGTAATTAGAATATGTTTGCATATATTTGAGGTAGTATCTGAATTAAATCGGTCCTGGAGCATGCCAAGTAAATGGTTTAAAGTATATCCTAGTGAACCCGCATCACCAAATCTTAAGCAATTCTGGAATGGCCATACATGTTGTCAGATCCAAACTGTCCAAATGGATATTAGAAAAGAGTATGGCATTGTAGCTTACCTTTAATATTATATTATATAATTATTATTATAGGGAGTTCAATGAGATAAGACAAATGCACTTCATTAATCCCATGATAAGTTAAACTAATATTATAAAAGAGAAACGAGTAACTCAAAATTTGTAAGTTATCCAATTATTGTCGCCTTGCCATACTTGATGCTCAAACACCACTCAAGAAACAATGAAAATTTTGAATGCAAGTTCATATTCTAGTAGTTGAGAGATGGTCTAACTATGTAGTCAAAATATGTGAATATTCTGGAGAAATATATGGATTACGGACTTACCATTTCAGTCACTTTAACAGATTCTTGCATATGATCCCAGAGCGTTCCTTTCAACACGTGAACATCAACTTGTTTTGCAGTTTTGTCATACTGAACTTCAATTTTGTTTACCTAATCATTTGAGGAAACATAAAGAAAAAGGCAATCATTATCAACTACAGAGGACTTCGAGGGATGATGAAAAGTGACAGATCTTATTATCTTAATGCCATTTGGTAGTGTGCAGCACGCAACGTGAGCTCAACAGCTCTGCAACCTCTGCTAATAGAACACTGTTCTTTATTTCTTATTCTTTCTTTTTCTTCTTTGAGGTATAGTTTAAAACTCCAATCTAAAGGTTGATTGCCACATTTCTATGAGAGCAAGAGCAGCTGAATTACAGACTTTAGAGAGAATAAACATACCTGGCGAGGTTGAGAAACAAGCGTGCTTGAGTCTTCCACATCACTGTGAACATTTCCATCATCAAAGTGGTCACTTAACACACTTTCATTGTCCCATGGCGCGCCTGGTTCAAAATCACCATCACACCTTGATTCGTCAGAGAAAAAGGCAAACCACCAAATCACATCATTACCATGTCAAAGTATATGTCCTGTCAAGACTAATGAAGTCAATGGGGATATTGAGGCATCAACTTAAATCCATTAGGAGGGTGGAAGGAATATATACTAGTGTAAGAAGACCTTGTTCCTGGTAAGGGAACCTAAATAGGACAATATCAATAAGTTACAGAAACCAACATAATTAAGTCAATGTTATTTTATCCATGTGTTAGATAGCAGAAAAACAGGTGTGCATAAGAAAAACAGTGCAAAATCTTTCAAACACACTGCAATTATAAAGCTGTCCAGCAGTTATGTCTCAAGATTTTAATCTCTACGGAGATTTATATTGTTAAAGGACTAAAGTGAATGACCCCAAATTTTAGTATGTTCAAACATATCACATACAATCCTTTTAAATTACTCGAATCTTCTAAAGTGTATAATATAAGTTTTACATTAAGTGACTTAGGTCATTCCCTAACATACTTATCAAATTAATCAACATAGTTGTATTGCATATATCATAATTTGTCTGACCTTGACTTATAAATATGGAGTAGTATCTAATGAGGCTACAAATTAGATCAGGAATGCCATGAACATGGATATGCCTTTTCCACTAAACAGTCCATGGTTAGCAAGAGTCTAGCAGCTAGTAGCAGAACAAGAAAAGAAATCAACAAAATAGTAGATGTGACGGAGGTTCTAGGGCCAATTTCTTATGCAATAAACTACAGAATATATGAGAATCTGAAAGTGCAGAAACTCAATAGTTATGTCCTAGCAACCAAATCTCTTCACATTTGCAATTTAAAAGATCAATCTTCCAAAAGAGATTATGCAACAGAGCAATATATGATATAGCTGCGTGACATTACCTGGCATTTTCCTTACTCTTTTCCCAAGGCACTACAAACAAAACATATGATTTATCAGCATATGCAACAACATATAAACAAGACTATAAGGTTTATTTATAGCAGAACACTAAAAAGTGTATACTTTTGGAACAGATAAAGTTTGTGTTCAAATAAACAAAAGACGTAAAAAGACCTATCAGTAGAAATGAATTTCGTCGATATGTTAATCATAGAGGTTATTGCTGGGATAAGTTTTTAATCCAGCTATTGTGAATCTTGATACGCCCAAGGCCTTATTTTCAGGTCTTGTATGCCTGCGGAATTGGCGCAATGGGCTGTCCTGTGCACCAGTTGATAAGGATGTAACATTGAAAAAGGCAGAATAACAAGAAAGTAACAATTCTTACCATAACATTAGGAAGAAGAAACAACTTAACAAGATCCTCAGGTTGATAATGGCAATCTTCTGGAAGAGTGGTATTACAACGATCTCGATTTGCACGTAACAGTAGTGATTTAGGATTTTTGGGAGCAGCAAAGAGATCGGGAATTTCCTTTTCCAGAGATTTTGTGAAATCTATATCAGATTCTACCTGTTTTTTCCTGTTTGGCCTTTTGGTAGTCGCTTCTGCATTTTCTGCAACAGGGACGTCCCCTGAAGCTGCAATCAGTCAAATTGTTTGTCAGTGGACCGAAGTTTCTGAAGACACAATTAACCCTCTCTTCAAACCTACCTTTAGCTTTCCGAAACTTCCAATGTTCAGGACCAGCCCAAGCATTTTGATTCGATGTAAAACCCATCCCGAGCAACAAAAAATCAGAAACTTTCTCGAATCTGTCAGCCATTTCCGGTTCTTGGAATGGGAATGAATCGCCCTCCTGCAACAATAAATAGAGAATCAGTCAGATAACAAAAAACAGGATTCCTCGGAGAATGAAAACATGGAGTGAACAGAAGTAGGGGCAAAATGAGTATAAAAGGCACTTCATTGTGCACTATACAACCAGTTAACAGCTACCTCTTGATGACTTGGAAAATTCTGATCCATATTATTGGAGTTTTCATCAATTACGCTTGCCTGATCATCATGGTCAAAACTCCATCCCTCACAATGCACAGATGCATCATCATCCATGTCAGCTTGGTTGTCAGCAAATGTATCAGATTGTTCCGTCGTTTCAAATCCAGCAGAAAATGTATCAGATGGCCTTTGGTTAGTTTCATCAAACTGATTTATTATGATCCTTAAACTAGGGGAAATTTCGGAACTGGTGGACATATTAATTGCCATCTGTTCAATTGATTCTGTGAACAACGCAAGGAAATAAATTAATTGAATGAGAATAAATTAGTACTGAGAAATGCAATATCAAAGATTGGAAAGATCAAACTTCAAAATGCAACAACCCACCTCTTGCAAAGGAAATATCGATCACCTCTGATTTATCACTTTGAGGTTCACGTGGCCTACATTTTCCTGGTGCTTCCAGGGAATCGAAAACCACGCGACAGTCTCCATATACTCCAAGGTTAGTCAATAAGAGACCTTTAGCCCCACCTTCATCAAATTGTGCAGATGTTTGATGGTACAAAGGATCCACTGCAAATGCAGCTGCACAGAGAGAAACAGAATATTAGCACCTGACCTAACATCATGCACATTAAAAAGTTAGGGTCAAAAACTTACCATCGAACTTCTTTACATTGAGAGACTCAAAAGATGACTCCAGAGTTGAGATGGGTGACATCTACGAAAATTGAGCTCTATTAGCTAAACAGCACTGTACAATAACTACCGACACAAGAATATGCCAAACCTTTTTATCTGTATCCTTCTTAGCACGGCCTTCGTCATGTTCGCCGTTAATGCACTCACCATCGCCAATAGTTTCTGGCATGAAAAACACAAGAGAAGGAGACTTTCAACAGCTAATAAACATGAGTCCTTTGAGCAACAAGATAATGCGGTTTAAGGGATCCCCTAAGGTCCTGGTAAAGAATCGGCACAGAGAAAAGAGATCCGCAAATTGAATCTCAATTAGAAGAGATTCGGAAATTCTAAATAAGATTGTTAAACTTAGACTACTTTTAATTCAAACCCAAGTGCATACAGCGTTTTAATGCGAGAGCATCCTCCGCAATGTCCCCATAGTGACGGAAGTCCAACTCAACTGACTAAGCAGCTGGTCTTTAATTTAAAGGGATTGATTTGGCATTTCATATGCATTGCAGCTTTTGGGAGAGGTGGTATGCTCTCAATCCATTCATTTTTTACTTTTAATTGCTCTGATAGTTGTCTTACTGTTCAATAAATGAAAAAAAATAAAAATAACCACATCTTTCATGTATCTAATCATGGTGAGATGCTAAGGCATAGAAGCAAGTACTTCTATTAGAAGTCAAGTGAATGTAACAAAGTTTAGCCAGGTTATCACCAATCAGTGACTTTAAACTAACCAGACCAAACATAAAAGTAGTGCAGAAGAGGGAAGCGTCCGTTAACGTTTCAAGGGATTTAGAATTTGCTTCAAAGAGTAGTAAAAATTAACCTTGTTCGTCTTCACGACCAGCTCTATTGATTCCACCAAGTACCTTATATGCCTCTGAATGCACAGAATCAACTCGAAGTGCATAAATCTTAACCCCTGCTTCCAAAGTGCAACTTGCCTATACAAACAAAAATACCAAAAATTAAACAAACAACAACAACAACAACAACAAAAAAAAAAAAAAAAAAAAAAAAAAACATAAAATAAAATAAATCTACAACCCTAAAAATGATGTAAAAAATGAATTCAAACCTTCTGGAAATTGGTCTCAACATCATCTTCTGCTTCAACTTTAATAAGCTCACTTAAATGGTCAATAAGGGTTAGTTCCCAAGTGTTCTTCTGGTTAATTTTCTATAATCACAAAAACAAATAATAACCCCATTATTATTACAACAACAACAACAACTAAATAATCACAAAATTGAGGGTAAAAAGGGAAAGGTTACTTACATTTTCACTAGCGAGTTTGATACAATTCTGAAAGAGTGCTGCAATTTGCTCTTTACTAAAACAAGGATCAGAAGACGGTGGAGGATACGGAGTAAAACTAGTAGTAGATTTGCGACGAATAACTGCAGCACGGGCTGCTCGTGCTTGTGCTCTTTCTAATTGATCATCATTTGAACCTAAGAAGAAAGGACTTGTCGGAGGAGGTTGGATTCGAGAAGACAAAAGAGCTTTCTGCTTCGCCATCTGATTAGGGCTTAGAAATTCCCCCATTTTTTAACTTCACTTTACCAAATCCCTCTAATAACTGATTTGATTTAGGTTTTTATGAAGAGTTTTTTGCTCACTTGGTTTGGGTGTGTAGAGAGAAAGAGGAGACGGAGCGTCGGGGAGAGTTTTGAAATTTGGAATCGGAGAACTGTTATCGGGGTGGGCGAGGACTGAGGAGAGAGAGAAAAGAGGAAAACGAAATAAAGTTTATTTTCAGCTCTTTCCCTCACACAATTTTGAATCGATTTTTCGAGTAGTGTTACGGTGTTTCTCATTGCAGCTTTGTTGAAATAACATCTCGCTGAATTGTTATTATGTCCGTCCACGTATGTGGTGATATCTCAAGATATGGACGGATATTACTCAAGAACAAGGTTGTTAAATCATCGCGAATCTTTTTTCATTTTTAAGAATCAAGTCGTATGTTGAATCGTGAAACATTGACTCATGATAAATCTTTATATATATATATAAATGAGTTTAAATATGTGTTATTAGTATTATAGATTTGATATGAGAAACGAAGATCAGATAACACAATTTTGCGTCTAGATCAGTGGTTCGACACTCAATCAAGTGGACATGACTCTTGAGTTCGATTCATAATTGGGATTTAGACCATTTAAGGAAATTTTGTATCGAATTGTAAGATTCAAATGAATCACAAGATATTAAAAATTATATCCTTTCAAGAAAGAAAGTTTTGATCAGAATATTCAGGGAGGAATTGAGTCACTCCTTCATTCCTTCGGCATTCGATGTAATGTGATAATGGTTGCGGAACAAAGAGTAAGTTTATGGTTAGAGTTCACCATGGCCCAGAATTATTTTTAAGACACTTATAATTTGGCCAATGGCCAACTTAGAATTAAAATTCCTTGGTTCGATATTCATGTATATATTCGTTAACTCTTGATAATTACACTGCCTAGCAGATTATCAAAACACAGATTCATTCTGAAATCGACAAATTAGTTTGGGTTTATACTCCCCACGGGGAATTCACTTCTCAGTCCTTCCCAAAACTCTTGGCAGCTAATACAGGTGATCTTCTTCTCATCATGATAATTCATTTCCCTGGAAACTTTTCTTGAAGTCCACATGTTCAACTAGAGAGTTTTACATGATGGTATTGGTGTTCTCAAGAAGTTGGGAAAGTTCTGGTTCAACAGATATCACTTTCAAGCCGATGAGCTCTTGTCGTTTGATGACATTAATAATAATAATTAGATGGTACTTCCTTGTCTGACCTATTGGAAACCTCCGAGATAGAATTTTCTGAAGATAAATGTTGATGCAGCAATCAAGGATCAACTGTCTTCCTGTACAATTGTTGCCGTTAATTCTAATGGAGACATATTAAGTGGGGTATGTCAGTTACATGCAAAATGACCCTCTCATTGCCGAAACTTATGCTTTTCTTCTTGCTCTTCAGTTGGCCGACAAGGAAGGTTATGAGGGGATCATTATCGAAGGATTGTCAGAGAGTCGTCAACATTCTGAACAGGCAAGATCCAAAGGTACCTTGGAGAATACTGGGTACAATTCAAAGAATTCAGACCTTACTCTTTACTTTCTCAGATGTAGAGTTCAAATTTGTGCAGCGAGGAGTTAATTATGTAGCTCACAAACTCGCCAAATATGTTATTCAGCAAAATGTTCACCAGTGGTGGATATCTTCTCAAATCTCGAGCATTCTCAACTATGTAATGACCAATCTGGTCATTTAATTCTTGTGTTTGTTTTGTTTTTTATTTGTTGAGTAAAAAAAAAAAAAAAAAAAGTTAACTTTAATTTTTAGTGGTAAAACAGCACGGTACACGTGGAGACATCCTAGGAAAAGGGCTACCAAGACAGTGTAAAAAATGAGTATCAGATCTAATCCACAAGTCTGGAATGTAAGTCGAACAAGTTAACTAGGATATCTACCACACGCAACTGATATGATGACATGTGGAAGCAAGTGAGAAAACTATCGGTCAAGTTTGAAAGCGAAGACAATGCATTTTATGCAACTGGTAAAGGACGGAGATGGTGAACAAAAAAATAGAACAAGATGGGATCCTATGATTTAGATGATAACTAGGTTATTTATACACTAGAAGAAAACGAAAGATACATCGTGGACGACAAGAACTCGGGCTACCACCCCGTGAAGATATAACAACTATGATACGCATGCCTAACACTGTAACTTTGGTTGTATCTACACTCATGCCTATAAATTCACCTTTAAGCTACCAGAGAAGAGTTAGATTCTTTTAGAGAGAAAAAGACATAATATAAGATTGGGAGTGTTCTTGAGCAAATAGAAGGAAAAGTTTATCCCTTGATCTCTAATTGTAACCTTTTTATCTAAATAAGAACCACCTATTTTCTCTCAATGGACGTAGATAATCATATTGAACCACATAAATTCTTGAGTGTTATTTTAATCTTTAATTGATGTTTATGTTATTATCTTTCATATATGTTTTACTAGATGATGAATGGTTTGAGATGTAGAGTTAGATTTTTAGCAACTATATTTTGGCTTTAGAAACAGGGACTGAGTAGTCTTGTTGAGTAACTTGTGGCAAGGTTTGATTGATGCAGGCAAAGTATCTACAATCTTTGTTCTTACGTTCGAAAAGATTTTCAGTGCTGCCAAAAACCTAAGAGCTTTACTTATGTTATTTTCTTTAAAAGTTTAGAAAAATTTATCTTGTTTATAATAGGAAAAAACCTCATTTTCGTTATCCAAAGAAATTCTGGTGTTATATTTTATGTTCTCAAAAGATCTGAGTTCGTTTTTGAGAAAACCTTATTTATGGCCTTGCTTCATCATTAGATGTTCGCCTTTGTTTAAGTAATGGTTTCAAGTTTATTCCCTCATGGATATTGTCAAGCTAAAATAGTATGTAGAGAGTCTTGGTAAGATCTGATCTCTGGCTTCTTAGAAATGAAAGTCTACGAAGAAAAGGATTTAGAGTGTGGTGGGAATCTTTGATAAAAACGATTCTTCAACAAGATCAGTATCTTAGATAGGTAAATATCTAGGAAAATCTGTGATTTGTTTTTTGGAAGGTTAAAGGTATCTCAGGTAGAATCATGGTAGTTTCATACAGGATGTCTCAGAAGAACCTGAGTTATACCAGTAAGGAGTTTCATCTCACTAAGGTTTATCAGTTGAAAACCTAGTATTTGGCTATGACATTCTTTTTCAAACCAAAAAAAAATCATCAGTAGAGAACGCTACAAAATCTTTTTCATAGGGTGATGACGCTGCAAAAAGTGCAGATAACATACATGAAGACTTATAAACTGTTAGATCTAGGTTGATTTATTTTCCAAAACTTGGATATAAAGAAAACAAAATCAAAGTAATGTTTGTTTTTGTTTTTGGACCTAGGTGGACCCGAAAGAGGAAATGTGAACTTCAAATGGACCCGATGATGAGTATTTCCCTACCGATATTGAACATGCGCAATCGTGTCGTACTCAACGGAGCAAGTCTGCAAGAAGTAGTAACTACATCGATCCTGAAAAGTAATTCGCTAGTGAATGACATGCTACTTGTGAATGAAGAACCCAACCCGTTGCAAGAGTATAATGACGTTCTTGGGAATGAAGTCAAAAACCGTGAAAAAAACGCAATATCCTAAGATGGTATGACCACTTTTGATAACAAGAAAGACGAGACATGAAGGATAACATGCCAAGCCGAGCGTCGAGAAATGACTGAAGACAAACAATTATCCTAGATGAAAATAGAACAAGGGGCAGAGATGTTACACTATGTTTGACGAGGACAGCGACACGAGGTAGAGAGGACCTAATTATGTTCCAATCGATTAGTGACAACGAGTTCGAGAATAATGAAGAATTCTTTAAGGGTATATTTACTAGTTAACTCTAAAAAAACGGGGGTATAACAACCACACCCAATAATTCGTTCGGCAATCTGTATGGACAAACTCCAATATAATTCCAAGAGAATCAACTAGACAGTCAGACTCAATCAAGGAAAAATATCCAAGAGTTATATCTCTTTCTCAAATCAATTAATAACTCAACAGGATGTGATCCGTGAACTGATTAATATGAGAATAACTAGAACGGTACCAAAGACCAATGTTCAAGTGCCAATCAATTTATATCCAACAAACAAGGTCGGATTTACCAATTGATTGAACTACGCATAACTTGTGATATTTCAATTATATAAAAAATATGATGCGAAAAAGAAATTGAAAAGACGAGGGTACCCAAATATACCTCAATCTAAAACTTTTCCACCTATAAGTCCTCTTACCGAAAGTGATTGTCTATGGACTGAGTCGAGACAATACAACGAATATGTATTCACACTTTGTGTGATCGTTTATGGATACGAGATCGAGACAATACAACAATCAAAGTGTGATTACTTGATAATAGGTTCGGACTTAACCGAACTCTATAGGATCACTATCAAGTAATACGGAGTTAACGTTTGTGTAATTTACTTTAATTTATAATAAAAACAATTATAATTGCGGAAAATGCATAAAAACCGCAAATGCATAAAAAGGGTAGTCCAGAATTGACACAACAAGATTTTGTTAACAAGGAAACCGCAAATGCATAAAAACCCCGGGACCTAGTCCAGAATTGAATACTCTAAGAATTAAGCCGATATACAAAATCAAACCAACTTCGTATAGTTGAGACCAAGCAACTAAACCTATAGTTCACCTAGTTTCTTCAATATCTCTGCTCTTCCGACATTCAATAAGTGCACGCACTGGAACAATTCCTTTGGTTCGTATTCCAAACAGTAAAGGAACAACAAATCTGTTCGGTATCAACTCTATTCAATCCCAGTGATATGAGTTAGACAAAGGCTCTTCTGTTTAATCCAATAAACTCCTTTGTCGGGTTTAGATCTATTTAACAAACAACTAACAAGTAGTCGAGTTTAGATTTTGCAATCAATAATATGATCTATCAAGATGCCAAATACTGATGCCGATCTACGCAACTAATATATCAAATCTACCAAAAGATAAACCGATTATAGTTGGATCCCAGCCGATCAAGTTTTGTGCACACCAAAGATTATGAACCCAAATCAGAAATCTTTTTCGTCTTCAGATCTTCTTAAATCTTCAATAAACACCTACACACAATAACTTGAATCTCTTGTGATCAATCACGCACAGAATGGAGTCTGTTAACAATGGATTATCACAAGACGTCTTTAGATCTACAAACAGTTCTAAAGATCCCGTCGACACTTCGATCTAGTTTGAGTGAATCTTATATCAGAAGAGAAGATTCTCAAGAATAAACAAACTAGGTGCAATCAAAGTTCAACAACCGTTAGTCAATCAAATCAAATCAAAAACTAATAATACTGCAATTATCTAGTTTCCCACCAACGGTACTCGTAGAGCTTCTTGATCCCACAGAAGTCTTTAAACGAGCGGTCGTAAGAGATTTCGCCTAATTAGGGTACTTTCCTCTCCGAATAGACGGCTCCACCAGTAATAACACAACTAGGTAGTTTTGCTGGCTCTTAGGATAGTTTACATGAAATACAAACTTGGGTATTTATAGACCAAGGAAGTTTGGACACCAAGGAATTTCCAAAACCGAAATATTCTTAAGATATGCAATATATTTCCAAATCGGTTTTCATAATTCCTAGAAATGCTCTGTCCAAAAATAACCGAAATCCTACTTGAAAATCTCCAATTAGTAAATGCAAATTACCAATTTTTATTTTCCAGAGATATGCATGTTAATTGCTGGTAATTAAAAGCATATAAAAATTAACAACCTTAATTAAAAGATTCTCAACTTATTTCGGTCTGGGATCTCCTTTAGCTATTAAGGAATATATTTGAACAATAAAAGATAAGAGTTACTTAACATGTTCAAAGTATGTCGACATCTTAATTCTTTGTAAATCCTCTTTCATACTTACAATCTTGGAACCGATTATACCACACTTCCAAACAAGTTTAGAACTGGTTCATCTGATTTCCAAGAACTATGCGATTGATCAAGTCAACACACTAATCATGTGTTTACGGTTCTACCAAACACAAGGATCGGTTCCACCTTAATATGGTTACTGGGACCGGTTACATCAGTTACCAAATTGGTCACATCAATTACCAGGACTGGTTACCATATTCTTATGGTATTACTTGTGATCGGTCACACCAGTTACCAGGATCGGTTACACCAATTACCAGGACCGGCTACACCAATTACAAGGATCGATTACAACTCTTTTGTGATCGGTCACACCAATTACTAGGATCGTTTACACCAATTACTAGGATCGGCCACACCAATTACAACTATCGATCATACCATCTTAGGTGATTACTTAGGATCGGTTACACTAATAAAAGTCTACCAATACATAAGTCAGGCATTGTGACTAGTTTTACCAATATACATAACAACTTATGATCGGTTCTACTAACTCACACATATTGGCAATCCAAAGATATGCAATGAATAACAATACCAATAAGCCTAGTGATTTCCCTTTCGATTCATAAAACAAGTTCATGAATGTACTTCCTTTAAACGAATGTAAACATTGTTTCCTAGGACGAAATCTTCACCCATACCCATACACATAATCACAATAGAATTCATACGATTATGTCGATGTCTTATATACGAAGTTCAAAAGATAAGCGTTATACTTCGTATTCAATTCCTTAACGCTATGTCTACTAGAGTATAATCATTCACATCTTCGCAATTATGTTTTCAATATAGCACAACTTGAAAGATACGTTGGGAATGAAACAGTTCAAGTCAAAATATTACTAACCTCAAGAGGAAGGATGATGTCGTCGATGTATCTCTTTACTTCTTCACATTCCTCAAGTCTTCAAGTAATACTTGTATGTCTCATTATCCTAATCTTTCTATCCTAACCTATACGAAGTTGTCTCTAGTACATAATCAAGCGACTCTTAAATTGAGTTTTGATTCACTAAAATATGACAACCAAACTTGACATACCAACGCTTGGTGGGTTCAACCGAGCTATGCTCTAATAATCTCCCCCTTTGTCAATTTTAGTGACAAAACTCTTACAATCATATGGATAAACAAATTACAAAAATTCATTATACATAAGCTTGATTCCAAGTTTCAACGGCACAATACCCTGCATATATTCAATCCATAAATGTCGTTGAAGACATTATAATAACAAAGCTAATACTCCCCTCTAAAGGTGAGATAGGTAGATTTTCAATCCGCACATCTTTGTTATTTCCCTTTGTAGTCCAAATAACTACAATCAACATATGATATGTTTCTCCCCCTTAGTCAATGCTTTACTCTTTCGTTAGATATAACGTTTAAGCACAATTGTCCTTTCCTAAGTGATTACAAATCACTTTGTTTACTCCATATATTTCTCCCCCTTTTTGTCAAAAAATGACAAAGGTACGAGCAAATACCAAAAACCGAAAAGATCTTACAATCTAAAAGAATTGTACAACCTAAAAAAGTTAAGCACGAGGGTTTCACATACCATTTTAGATAACCAATACCGAAACCGAAACTACAAGTAATTTTGGTTTTGATATGTTATCAAGGAAACAATTGCCCGAAGCAATTTTCCCTAATAGTTTAACAAATTGACTAAGAAACTTAGTTCCCTTGCTAAACTGATTGCACAAAAACAATCGCTTATTTCGATAATACCAAAATAAAGATCAGAATTAACTTTATTTTTCTCATCAGGCACTAATTATTCAGACAATAACTTAGACCTTTCACTTTAGACAAGACAAATACTAGGTTAGTTAACTAATATTTCTTATCAACGCATTCGATTAGACTTGAATAACCGAATCCTTTACTTTTGATAAGTCTAACTAAGATCAGAATTAACTTAGTTTCTCTTATCCGGAATCGAATTGGAGTAACCGAATGATCCCGTATTTTGTTAAGCCATAAACAATTCATACAAACCAGATAAATCGACTTGCACAATTATTTTTCTTAACCGGAAGCAATTGAAATAAACATAGACATTAAAGCACCGCAATTGCACCGAAATTTCGTTAAGTCTAAAACAATTGATACCAAACAATAAAGAAAGATATCAAACTAGTTTTTCTTAACCAGAAACAATTGAATCACACGGACACACACACACATAATGGAATAAACATCAAATGTACCAAATTTTGTTAAGCAAAAGAAAAATATATGCAATAAACTCAAGCTTTTCTTAAACAGGAAAACGATTAACTAACAAATTCGTTACCTCAAATTCCGCATCCTCTTCTCTCTATGTTAAGACAACTTTTCTACCCAAGAAGACAAGAGAATATCTTTAGGTAGATTGTGTATTCTCTCTATGTTTAATAAGAGATATTTACAGGATATACGATGCCCAGGTACTTGTGCTTCCTTATATAAAAAGATTGGGCATTGTAAGGATGCAGCCTAGGTATGCAAACCAATTGGTATTCGGGAGAAGACCAATTGATAATCCGGTCTTCTCACGAAGTTTCGTCCCGGATTTTGATAAATCAAGGTGAACATGAACTTCATAGGTACTTCTGTCTCCCACATAAGTACCTATGAAGTTCAATTGTTCACTATCTCATAGAAATATATATGAACCAATTGAAACAAAATCGGATTGATTCGTAATTGTACAAAGTACTTATGCAAGAATCAATTACTGAACATTAATCCACGGTTTGCAAAGATTGCATTCCTTAATTCATAAATACTTAGTTCATGAGTATGAGAATCATACTTAACCGATTTTAGAACTTAAACCATTGTGTTAGCAAACCAGGTATGCAAACAACAGATCCAGACCTTGGCCTTGTACATCTGTTCGCAAACCAGGTACGAAAACAGCAGTCACGGACCCAACTCAGGTAGAAACGTTCGCATACTAGGTACGCAAACAAGGTTCCCGGACCTGAATCATGACAATACAGTTCGCATACTAGGTATGCATACCGTGTTGTATCCAGACATGGTTAATTGTTCTAAACTCCCATTTCAATTAGTGAAACATCCTTAGAAGACGACAATAGCTATCTCACACAAACTATTAGATTCAAGTAATTTTCAAGTGATCGAATGATCAATACGAAACTTTCATAGTCGATATCAAATGATTGTCTCACACAAATCATGTAAGATGTTTCAAGGCAATTTTCACATGATCATCTTTTGACTTAACATTTAGTTTCCAACAAATAAATTATTTCCAACTAAACTCGTCAAGAATAATGATGAACATAGTTAAAGAAAAAAACTTCTAACACATATTTTGAGAAATAGATAAGCGAGATACACTTATCTCGAAATATCGAATGTGTATAATGTAAAAGTCTATATATCTATACGACTTAATCTCATTAAAAGATAGAATATAATAGACTTCTGAGTGATAGATAAGTTTTAGTCTCCACATACCGTTTGTTGATGAAGTTCCTGGAAAATCTCCTCAATAGATCTTCATCTTCAATCGATGAACGTCGTGAAGTTTAAAGCTCAACTATACATTCTATCTTAGTCTGAGACATAGCTATAAGTAGACTAGAAATCAAGATTATAATTTTAATCAACTAAACTTGACAAACAATCTTGAGATAGCAACGCTTGCGAGTTCGACCGAGCAGTGCTCTAACAAACTCCTTGTTGGAATTTTCATTCTTATTGTTTTAATGAGGAACACTGGCTTCTGAGTAGCGTTTTTATGTGTTAGCATTAGCTACTCCAAATACAATCATCTTGCAATGTTAAAGTTTATTTCGTTAAATTTTATTTTGGAGATGACTTGCAATACCTAATATTTATTGATTTTACTTATTTTGTGAGATTTGTTATTTGCTATCGTATTTTTGGCGATTGAACGTATATCTCATATGTTTTCATAGGTTAAGCTCTTAATTCTTTATGTTTGTCACTGGATAAAATAGGAGTAAACTATTTTTAAAATTGCAATATTGAGCTTCCCACGATTACACTTTGTGAATATATCGCACTGGACTCCGTATGATAGTCTTAGTAGTCGCCTTTCCTCCTTGAGTACGTAAATGTCAGGGAATAAGATCGAGAACTTTAATCTCTACGTTCGTATATGGATAAAGAAGATATAATTCTTATATTGAGTCACATCGCATAAATTGTCCTCTTTATTCTTAACTGGCTTAGAGAATAGTTTTTGTCGATGATTATTTTTCTCACAAATTAATGTATCTTAGCGCCTCTAGCTAACATTAAGATTGATATTTTTAACTTATTTGTTTGTAACTGGTGAGAAAAGAGAAAAAATATTGAGATACAAATCTACTTTGTTGGCAACCGGAAAGTATATTTTGAAAACGTGGGGGTACCAAAATACACCACCAACTTTTTGTTAGGCAACCTGTATGGACTAAACCTAAATACAATTCCGAGAGTTCAGCTTAATGAATCTCAATCAAGGAATAATACTCAGAGTTTACATCTCTTTCTCTCTCAATTAGAATGTTACGGAAACAAGTCCGTGAACCTGATTACTCTGTGAGAGTACTTGGACGATTCCAAAGATCAATATCCATGAATCAATCAAGTCGTAAGCTATCAATTATGATGGACCTATCTACTTAAATTGGTTTTACATACAACCTGTGATATTTCAAAGATAAACAATATAATGCGGAAAAAAAAATAACACAGACACCAGAAATTTTCTTAACGAGGAAACCGTAAATGCAGAAAACCCTGTGACCTAGTCCAGATTAAACACCAAACTGTATTGAGCCTCTACAGAGTCTAGCCTACTATTATAAATTCGGACTGGAATGTAGTTGAGACCGAAATAAACCGTCACAGAAATTCAGTTACAGGCGCGCTTTTTTCGCCTCTTGAACCCCAGCTGGACTCTGCGCAATTGATTCCCTTAGTTGACTTACTTTACAGCCTAAGAGTTTCTTCAACTCAATTGAAGACTTTAAACCAATCATCCTCCCACAAATAAGCCTATATGTGATTTTTGTTATGATCAAAGATCAAGGTGAGGTAGGAAATCGAATGCAATAGACAAAGTCTAGCAAACCTTAAAATTCGGTCATATGACTCCCGAAGAGCATCCTAGATTATTATTCATTTCACAAGTATAAAACTTGTGGAATCACAAAGTCTTAGGCGAAGATACTTTGTGATTTCTATTTATCTTGTTTGTTGGAGCAAGACTCACTATAAAGATAACGATAGTTGGACATGGCTTCACGAATCCTTGTGAAGTCTTTGTAGTCGTTAAACCCTAGAAGGGTTTAAAGGAGAGGATGACTCTAGTTTACAACTAGGAAACACAAGAATCGTTTCCGGGATTCAAAGATCCTAGTTGTTTGAGGTTCTCCTTATATATACTTTCAAGTTTAAGGTTTCTTTGGATTTAAGCTAAGGTAGTTTTGGAATCAAACAATCAATAATCACCATTAGATGAGAAAACCTTGACTTGAGATTAACATAACAGAATATACACTCTGGTTAGGATGAACCATAACCGAACCATGTATAATGACTTGTTCATAAGGGTTAGCCGAAACTAGACGATTGAAGGATAAGCTTAACCTTTTTCATATAACACTTTAAGACTTTAATCTTGAGTCACAAATATGATCAATCATGTCTAGATGTGTTTTTAGAGAGTTATTCAAATGCCGATTATCTCGTAGAAATAATTTTGATGTATCTGGAAAAAAAATCGACGTGATAAGTACGTGTACTATACCTGTTTGTGAATATATTTTTCATAGTACGTGTATCAGGTATGAGTACCCTTAAGACAGAAACAAGTTCGGGAACATACAAATCTTTTATGGTTTGAATACCAGGTATGCATACAAATTTGGCTTGGAAACCAATAGATATTTTCCGGTTTGTACTAGGTATGCATACCTTCCTGGTTCACGAGAAAAAAGACTTTTTGTGGTATGGATACCGGGTATGCGTACCAAAAAGTCGCTGCCGAACTATAGCTATGCTGGTACGTGTACTGGGTACAAGTACTGCGGCTCCGGACTTATAACAGTTCTCCCAGTATGTGAACTGGTATGCACATACTGTCATGTATCCATATTTTACAGTAGTTTTATATCTATCTAATAATCTATTTGAAACATTCCCGAATAAGATCAATGACACATATCACTGTTCCAAGATATTTTCAAATGATTAAATCTTGAATCACGATTAGGTTGTAAACAATAAAATGTTCTTAACCAAATTCATCAAGTATGAACAAATGTTCTTAAGCTTAGCATATTTCGAGAACGATATTCAAGATAAACTTGACTTGGAATTTCTATTATGCTTATAGTATTTAGCTTAGTCATGCGACAATGTCTCATAGATAAAAAGGTGAAAACTTGAGAAATAGCTAGTTCAGTTTTCACTTACCTTTTGTTGAAGAATTCCTCCGGAAGCTTCGGTTGATCTTCGCCTTTAAACGGTAGAACGCAATGATATCCGATTCTCAACTGCACACTTTTATCCTAATCCGAGACTTGACTAAATGTAGACTAGAAGTCAAGATATAGTTTTGATCAACTAAATTTTACAACAAGCTTGAGATAGCAACACTTGTGAATTCGACCGAGCAATGCTCTAACATATTTGTTAATGTCCAAGAAAATCCTTTTCTTGTGATTAGAGAAATTTCGCTCATGTTGTTCTTTTGGGAAGGTTTTACCTATTTCCTATCCCCACTTTTTCTAAATCCCATCCAAGGCATATATATCCATTTTTGTTTAATTTTTTGTAACTTGGGTAAACAAAACTTACCATATCATACATATCCGTCTCATCTTCCTCTACCACCATCTTTCATCTTCTTTCTTCCTCTATCACTCTCTCAAAATCAATTCTAATTCCTAAATCACCAAAAAAAAAAAAGAATCTAATCTTAATAATTCATCACCACTAACCTGTATAACTCACGCGCCACTCACATATTACCATCAGGGTACTCCCAGTACATGATCGAATATGCTTCAAAGGAAAAATAAATAAAAGCATATGATCCAATAATGGTTCGATGGAATTAGTAATTAATTTTTCCTTTTCATTGAACTTTTAGTTTTTGTATTTATACAGTTGAAACAAACTGTACATGAACCCAATTACCAGGAACATATATATTTTCCATTGGTATTTTACTGTTTCAATTAGGTTTTGATTGTATTCAATTGTTCCCAAATTGAACAACTTTATGCCTATAGATTGTTTTCCTTTTGTTGTCCACACTATCATATTATTTACGTAAATAAAATTAAGTTTTGCAATTTGATCTTCAAACCTTATTAAGATGTTATTTTGAAGTTAATTTCCAAACTTGATCAATTTGATGTGGCGGTAGCGGTGACAGTTTAATTTTCAAGTTGTCTATAGAAAATAATACAGTGGGTTACGTTTACCCAATTTTCAAAGGGTATTACAAAATCTGATTTGTGTGTTTGGGATGGGATTTAGGGGAAATGGGGATGGAAAATGGGTAAAACCTTTGGGAATGACATCAAATGGGGAGAGTTCAATTTTAACTTGTGCTTAATTTTCATATATTTGTGGGGAGTGCGGCTGTGGAATTGTATGGGATGATTATACCTATATGTTAGAGCACTGCTCGGTCGAACTCGCAAGCGTTGCTATCTCAAGCTTGTTTGTCAAGTTTAGTTGATCAAAACTATATACTTGATTTCTAGTCCACTTATAGCTATGTCTCGGATTAGGATAGAATGTGTAGTTGAGCTTTAGACTTCACGGCGTTCACCAATTGAAGAAGAATATCTACTAAGGAGCTTGGAGGAACTTCATCAACAAAAGGTATGTGGAGACTAAAACTTATCTATCACTCAGAAGTCTATTCTATTATATCTTCTAATGAGACTAAGTATTATATCTATATAGACTTTTACATTATACACATTTGATATTTCGAGCTGAGTTTATCTCGTTTATATATTTATCGAAATACGTTTTGGAAGCTTTTATCTTTAGCTATGTTCATCGTATTCTTGACGAGTTCAGTAGGAAACAATTTATTTGTTGGAAACTAAACATTAAGTCAAAAGATGATCATGTGAAAATTACCTTGAACATCTTATATGATTTGTGTGAGACAGTCATTTGATGTTAGCTTAGGAAGTTTCGTATTGATCATTTGATCACTTGAAAATTACTTGAAGCTAATGATTGGTGTGAGTTTACTATTGTCGTCTTCCAAGGATGTTTCAGTGATTGAACGAAGAGTTTAGAACAATTAACCATGTCTGGATACAACACGGTATGCATACCCAGTATGCGAACTGTATTGTGATGATTCAGGTCCGAAACTCTTGTTTGCGTACCTAGTAGCGAACATATTTACCTGAGTTAGGTCTGGAACGGTTGTTCGCGAACCGGGTTTGCGAACTACTTGACTAGGCCAAGATCCGGAGATGTTGTTCGCGTACCTAGTTTGCGAACACAATGGTTAAGTTCTAAAATCGGTATTATATGATTCTCATACTCATGAACTAAAACATTTATGATTTAAGGAATGCAAATTAACTTTGAAAACCGTGGCTTAATGTTCATGAATTGATTCGTGTATAAGTACTTTGTACGATCATGAATCAAACCGATTTCGTTTCAATGTGTTCATAAATATTTCTATGAGATAGTGAACAGTTGAACAAATCTATTTTAAACACATGTAGATTCATTTGATTATCTATCATGATTGATTGATCATCATATTTGATCTAGAAGTGTTAGATGAATATGGCTAAGCCAAAATTGTTCATGTGGTTAACTTCGGTTAACTATTATTGTGCCAACCCAATATACACGTTTAGGTACGGTTACCCATATCTGTTATAGCATTGCTCGGTCGAACTCGCAAGCGTTGCTATCTCAAGCTTGTTATCAAGTTTAGTTGCCAAAACTATAAGTCTTGATTTCTAGTCTACTTATAGCAAAGTCTCGGACTAGGATAGAAAGTGTAGTTGAGCTCTAGACTCCGTGGCGTTCATCATGCAAAGACGAAGAACTACTCAAGGAACTAGTGGATCTTCATCGACAAAAAGGTATGTTGAGACTTGAACTTATCTATCACTCAAAAGTCTATCTACTTTATCTCATATCTTGAGACAAAAGTCGTATTGCTATATAGACTTCGATTATACACATTTGCTATTTCGAGCCGAGTTTATCTCGCTTATCTATTTCTCGAAATATGTGTTGGTAAGCTTTCGCTTTGGCCAAGTTCATCTTTACAAGTGACGAAAGTCATGTTGATTATTTCAATATCTTGAAAATTGCTTTGATGAAGAATAGTATGTGAATAACCTCTATTTAACATCCTCTAAGAATGTTTCAATGATTGAAATAAAGAGTTTAGAACATGTAACCATCTTTGGATATGAGCATATAATGTGTTAGCGCATTAGTGTATAAGTCCAAAACCGAGAACCAAATGTATGCATACTTGTGTGTGTATTAAATGGTTGATGGAGACTGGATAAGTATGCGTACCGGTATGCATACCGGTACGCATACTGGCGGAAGTTCACGACCGTGAATTTCTGCTGAGTTTGGAAATCAAAACCAACTCAATCCGGTTACCTAAGTATGCGTACCCGTACACATACTGGCGGAAACTTCACGTCCGTGAATTTCTGTTTAGTTTGGAAACCAAAACAAACTCAAATCCGGTTACTTAAGTACGCATACCCGTACGCATACTTAAGTGTGTTACTTTCTAAAATTGGTTTGTTCATGAACTAAAACATTTATATATTAAGGAATGCAATTTGCAAACCGTGGCTATAATGTTAATGAATCGATTCGAGTGAATCAAAACCGATTTTGCTTCAATTGTGTCTTGTATACTTCTATAAGATCTAAGCAATTGAAAAACTCTTGAACTAGTTCATTTGAGTCATTTGGACTAGTTATGGTAAAGATGAATAAGGTTGATATGAAAGTGCTCATATGGCTAATCATTTGGTTAACTACTGCTGAACCAACTAAGTGTACACATTTAGGTACGGTTACTCAAACCTAAATGACGTATATTTCATTTGTGTATAAAAAGCTAAGTTCGATCTAACGGTTGAAAGATATTAGCTTGAATCTAATCAGGTTTTCATCTAATGGTGAATATTTAATGCTTTGTTACCAAGGTAACTTAGATTGCGAACCTTGATTTGGAGACTATATAAAAGAGAACTCTAGCAACTGGGAAACCTAATCCCCGCACTTCCTGTGTGATACTAGTTGTATAAGCTAGAGTCGATTCTCCTTTAACCTTAGGTTTCTACCGAGACCCTGTAAGTTAATGACTTAAAGACTTCATTGGGATTGTGAAGCCAGACCCAACTATTTTCTCTGTAGTTGCGTGATCTGATCTTGCTGTTTCTATCGTGATTGAGTGCAATCGTAAGATTGGCTTGAGATTAATTTCTCCAATAGGCAAGATAGAAAAGTAGTCACAAACATCTTCGTCTCATCGTTTGTGATTCCGCAATATCTTGTTTCGCTAGTCGATTAAGATTATTGTGAGGTGATTTATAATTCTAGGCTGTTCTTCGGGAATATAAGTCCGGGTTATCGATTGGTTCATGTTCACCTTGATTTATCAAAAGACGGAACAAAACTCATAGGCATTTCTGTGGGAGACAGATTTATCTATTCTTGTAGACTTTTCTGTGTGATACAAATTTGTTTATTAAAGTCTTCGACTTTGGGTCGTAGCAACTCTTAGTTGTGGGTGAGATCAGCTAAGGGAATCAAGTGCGTAGTATCCTGCTGGGATCAGAGACGTAAGGAGCGCAAATGTACCTTGGATCAGTGTGAGATTGATTGGGGTTCAACTACAGTCCAGACCGAAGTTAGTTTGTAGTAGGCTAGTGTCTGTAGCGGCTTAATACAATGTGTGTTCAATCTGGACTAGGTCCCGGGGGTTTTCTGCATTTGCGGTTTCCTCGTTAACAAAACTTATGGTGTCTGTGTTATTTCTTTTCTGCATTATATTTTGTTATATAATTGAAATATCACAGGTTGTGCGTTTGTATCGATCAATTTGTAAATCCAACCTTTGGTTGTTGATTGAAATTGATTGATCCTTGAACATTGTTCTTTGGTACCGTTCAAGTTTTTTTCTCTTGTATTCAATCAAACTCGCAGATTTCTATTTGTTTGAGTTGGGATTGAATCGAGAAATTGAGATATAACTCTTTGATATACTTTTATTAAGATTGAGTCTGACTGTCTAGTTGATTCTCTTAAAAGTATATTGGAGTTGGTCCATACAGAATCCTAAGCGAAATATTGGGTGAGGTTGTTAGACCCCCGCTTTTTCAATATCCAAATATAAGTATATTTCATTTGTGTGTAACAAGCTAAGACCATCTAACGATGGAGATTGATTGTTTAATTCTTAAGCAAACTTAGCTTGAATCTTAAATCAGGAGTTCATCTAACGGTGAATATCAAAGCATTGAACACTTTTGGGTTTAGCCATAGTGGTCTTAACTAAGTCTTCTTAGGAATTAAGCAATCAATCTCCACCGTTAGATGGTCTTAGCTTGTTACACACAAATGAAATATACTTATATTTAGATATGAGTAACCGTACCTAAACGTGTATATTAAGTTTGCTCAATAATAGTTAACCAAAGTTAGCCATATGAACAGTTTTGGGCTTATCCATATTCATCTAACACTTCTAGACCAATATGATTATCAATCAATCATGATAGATAATCAAATGAGTCTAAATGTGTTTTAAGAGAGTTGTTCAAATGTTCACTATTTCATAGAAATATTGAAGAACAATTTGAAGCAAAATCGGTTTGGTTTGTAATTGTACAAAGTACTTATACAAAAACCAATTTATGAACATAATGCCACGGTTTGCAAAGTTAATTTGCATTCCTTAAATCACTAATCGTTTCAGGGACTTTAGTTCGCAAACGAACCTAACTTCATGAGTATGATTTTTCATACTTACCGATTTTAGAACCTACACACTATGTTTGCCAATTAGGTACGCAAACAACAGTTCCGGAATTTGGCATAGTCTAGCCGTTCGCAAACCCGGTTCGCAAATAACAATTCCGGACCCTTAACAGGTAAACTCGTTCACATACTGGGTAAGCATACAAGAGTTCTGGACCTGATCACATTTAAACTCGTTCGCATACTAGGTACGCATATAAGAGTTCCGGACCTGAACTGGCACTTTTACAGTTCCCATACTAGGTACGCATATTGTGCTATTTCCAGACATTGGTAGTAGTTCTAAACTCTTATTTAATTATTGAAACATCCTTGGAAGACGACAATGGTAATATTACACATACCACTAACTTCAAGTAACTTTTAAGTGATTAATCGATCATTACGAAACTTCCCAAGCTTACATCAAATGACTGCCTCGCACAAATCATGTAAGATGTTCAAGGTAATTTTCACATGATCATCTTGACTTAATATTTAGTTTCCAACAAATAAATTGTTTCGAACTAAACTTTCCAAGTAGATGATGAACTTAAGCTAAAGCTAGATAGCTTTCAACTTGTATTTCGAGAAATAAATATTTAAGATATACTCAGCTCAAAATTCACTTATGTATAACACAAAGTTTATATGGCTATACGACTTAGTCTCATTAGAAGATAAAATTCAATAGACTTCTGAGTGATAGATAAGTTTTAGTCTTCACATACCTTTTGTTGATGAAGTTCCTCCAAGATCTTCAGTAGATCTTCTTCTTCAATCGGCGAACGCCATAGAGTCTAAAGCTCAACTACACATTTTATCCTAATCCGAGACATAGCTAAAAGTATACTAGAAATCAAGTATATAGTTTTGATCAACTAAACTTGACAAACAAACTTGAGATAACAAAGCTTGCAAGTTCGACCGAGTAGTACTCTAACAAAATGTAAATATTAAAAATGGGTTTTGCACTTGGGAACGGCTCTACCATGACTCCCAACATAGGCTAGAATCGTTTCTACTAAGTCTCCCAATATAGGTAGGGATCGGTTCTACCTTGACTCACAACAAAAGCTAGGATCGGTTCTACCAAGTCTCCCAATATAGGTAGGGATTGGTTCTACCTCCCAACAAAAGATAGGATCAGTTCTACCAAGTATTCCAAGATAGGTATGGATTGGTTCTACCTTGACTCTCAACATAAGTTAAGATCGGTTCTACCTGACTTTCCTCCTTAGGTTAGAAGTGGCCATCCAATATATCTTCATAGAAAACCGGACGAAAACACTTATTGATTTCCTTTCGATTATGAAACAAGTTCGTATATTTACTTCCTTAAACCAATGTAATACAACATAGTTTTCTAGGATGAAATCACACATATATCCAATACACAATCAAGTAACAAGTTACATAGATTACGTCAATGTCGCATTTACGAAGTTCAAAAGATGAACGTTATACTTCGTAATTCATATATTTGCTTGACACTTTGATCATACTAATATGACCACGTTTAATACTAGAGCATCATATATATAACCTGGCATGTTATGTTTTCAATCTTAAACAACTTGAAAGAAACTATAGGAGTGAAAACAAGTCAAGTCAGTATTACTAACCTCAAGTGGAAGGATGATGTCTTCATTGTAGTCAATACGGCTTCGTGTTCTCTAGGTCTTCAGAGTAATATTTGTAAGTCTCAACATTCCTATACTTTCTAATCTAACCTAAACAAAGTTGTCTCTAATAATATTAATCAAGCGACTCTAATTGAGTTTTGATACTAAAATATGACAACCAACCTTGACATACCGACGCTTGGTGGGTTCGAGCAACGCTCTAACACAAGGCATTCAATTTAATTGTAAAGGACAAATAGGTGAAGAGAGAACCAGAACATGGTGGGACCCGATCATTTGATGCTAGCAAGGTGAATATCTACCTCGGTCATAACAATGAGTACATCGGGAGATATTGAATGATATATCAGAACGTTTTTACAAGAACTCGGGGCACCACCATCGATGAAGATATAACAACTAGGATATACATGTCTGACACTGTAACTTTGACTGCATCAATGCTTATAAATTTTGGGGCTAAGCTATCAAAGAAGGGTTAAATTCTTTTGAATGGAAAAAAAAAAACATAGTGTAGATCTGGGAGTGTTCGTGAGCAAATATGGTGAATACTTTAGAACTTGATCTTAGTAACATTTTCATCTAAATAAGAACAAACTATTTTTTTTCGTGGACGTAGGTAATTACGCCGGACCACGTAGATTCTTGAGTATTGTTTTAATCTTATTCACGTTTATGTTATTATCTTTTTCGTTTGTTCATTATATGATGAATAGTTTGAGATGTAGAGTTAGCTTTTTAGTTAATACAAATTTTATCCAAGTACAAACATAAAACCTCGATAAATTGTTTGATTAAATTACCCTTTCTATAAATTAATAAAAACTCAACTCTCAACTTTTTTTCAAAGTTTAGAAGAGAGTCCATGAAACAGTATAAAGTATAGACCAGAAGAAACTAACCCATATACAAGATAGCTGACTTGGCCTGGATTATGATTTTCATTTGGAATGACTAATTTCAACACTAAGTTGAAGGTTAGTTATTGTCAGTTTGATATCTTCAATGCTTACAACAAAGGTTATGTTAACCTTCTTTTTTTTTTAATAGGAAAGGAAAAATTCATCGAAAGTTTAAATAAGTTCTACATTCGGTTCCTCTATAATGAGAAATTTCAGCCAAATTGGAAAAAAATGTAAACCAATAGATCTAATTTAGAGTTTCTAGCTCTCTTATCTAGGACATTTGCAACTTCACTGGATTCTCTATGCACAAAAGTGCATTTTCAATTCCTAAAACTTTCTAAAAGAATCCTGTAATCTTGGATTACATTATTATTTATCCATCTGACGCTTCCTAAACTACCATTAATAGCTTTGACTACATTAAAACAGTCTCCCTCCAAATGTAGCTTCTCAACTGTTGTAGTTTTTGCCCATTTTATGCATGCTAGTGTTTAAGCTTGCTCCTCATCTTGCATTATCCCAGAGAGTAATTGTGCACCTCCACATTGCCTTGTATCAGTAAACCCTGTCAGACATGTACCCATATACTTATTCTCTTTCACAAAAGCAGCATCAAAATTTAATTTATGATATCCATTATCTGGCAATTGCCATGGAATGATATTCCTGGACTGCCTACCATCTTTTCCTCTTACCCTACACCTCATGGAATTTGCATTACATTCAGTAATATCCTTGTTAACTTGTATAACAAGTTTAGCTACCTGCATTTGTCCATTATCAAAGACAAGAGAGCATCTAAGTTTCCAAATTTTCCAAACAGCAAAACTAACAAACTTAATAATTTTTTCCTGATCATCTCTTGAGGAATTGCTGGATTGAAACCAACTAGCAATCCAATCCTGCAAATTAATATTAGCAGTACTTCCTGCAATATTAGCATCCAGAGCAAACCACAATCTCTTAGTAACTTCACAGTAATGCTGTTGTAACTACTGCTTTGCAAAACAAGGTGATCCAGGTAAACAAATTAATCTAATCTCCTTATATTTCCTTTAAAATTGCTATCTCTATGTTAGTAGTACATATTAAAACTGTTGCTTATGATCTTTGTGAGATATATGTCCTGATGATTGGTTTGATTATTAGTATAAGTTTGTGTATTAAATTATTTGCTTTATTGAATCTTTTCAAAATGAAAATCCTAGCTTGGAATTCCCAAGGCCGTGGTTCAAAAAATACTAAACAATATTTCAATTTCTTAGTTAATTCGGAGAACCCAGATATTGTTTTCTTGTCTGAGACAAAAAAAAAAAGATCTGAGGTTAGGAAATTCTTGGAAGATTTCCCTAATGTTTTCATTGTTGACCCAGTGGGCATAGCAGGAGGACTTGCTATGGCATGGATGGATGGATTTAACTTTGAGATTATGCATTCTAATTCTAATATGATTAATGTCCTAGTTAAAACAAACTTCTCTGAGAAGGAATG
Organism: Papaver atlanticum; assembly: GCA_023531105.1. Taxonomy (NCBI): domain Eukaryota; kingdom Viridiplantae; phylum Streptophyta; class Magnoliopsida; order Ranunculales; family Papaveraceae; genus Papaver; species Papaver atlanticum. The sequence continues at coordinate 17,205,545 of JAJJMB010007708.1, forward strand.
GTTGTTAACAGGATTCTACGGTTCACCTTACAAACCACATAAGTTTGATTCCTGGAAATTTTTAGAAGAAATTTCAGTTAAAGTAAATTATAATAAAATGGCTTGGATGGTAATAGGAGACTGTAACCAAAATCTTCTTAAAGACGATAAACAAGGAGGCTCTCCTTTTGTAAAAAGTGAAGCAAAACCCTTTAACAGACTCCTTGTACGATCGGCTTTAGAAGATTTCGGTTATCAAGGGGCTAAGTTTACATGGAATAACCATAGGGAGGGGGCAGAAAACATACAGGAAAGAATTGACAAGGCATTTACTAACATAGAATGACAAAACCAATTTAGGAGCTCAACTCTAAAAGTCCTAGTACCTATAGGGTCCGATCATAGTCCTCTTTTAATGACTATGGAGGGTCGTAATAACACAAATCTTAGTCATTCTTTTAAATTTTATGAAACTTGGTTAAAGGAACAATCTTGCATAGACTTAATTCATAACTGTTGGAATAACGATAATAGTAACCCTACAATAGCGATGATCCATAACTTGGAAAATCTGGGTAACCAACTGAATTTTTGGAAAAAAGAACGTGTTTGGATTACCAAAAAAGAAAATTAAGAAACTATTGTGAGATTTGGAATAACTAAACCAAAAAAAAACCAGATTGGCATATACAAAATCTAATAAATAAGAAATTGACGACTTTGGAAAAATTATATGATACCGAAGAACAAATCTCTAAACAGCTTTCCAGAGATAACATTGTGAATCTAGGAGAGAGAAACACAAAATATTTTCATCTTAAAACATTAAAGATCAGGAAGAGGAACAAAATTGATTGTCTTCTTAATACTGATATAATGAAATAAGGGATACTAAGGAAATAACAGACAACTTAAAATCTTATTTTCAATCTTTGTTTTCGGCTATGCCAACATCTGAGAATGAGGAGTTTTTCTCTTATCTTTCTGTTGGGGTAACCAGTTCTGATAATGTGAAAATCATGGAAATGCCTTTGGCTGATGAGATTTGGGAAGTGGTAAGAAACATGAAACCAAATAAATCACTCGGTCCAGACGGGTTTCCGGTTTGTTTTTTCAAGCACAATTGGTCACTTATAGGTGAGCAATTGGTGGGCCTGGTTCAACAATTCTGGTCTACTAAGAAGCTAGACCCAGAACTGAACAAAACATTTTTATTTCTAATTCCTAAAACAAATGAGCCGAAAAAACCGACTGATTTTAGACCATTTGGTCTATGTAACATCCCATACAAGGTAATATCAAATTTTTCGGCTAACAGAATGAAATTGATTATGGATAAATTAATTTCACCATATCAATTGGCGTTTTTATCTAAAAGACAAGTCACAGATAACATTATAGTGGCACATGAACTAATTTACACGTTGAATCGTAAAAAAACTAAGATTGGTGGGTTATAGAGTTAAAATAGATATGTCGAAGGCTTTCGACAGAGACAGTTGGGATTTTTTACTAAAAGAAATGGAGAATCTGGGATTCTGCAAGGATTGGTGTGAGTTAATTAAACAATGTATTTCTACATCTTATTCGATATCGGTTCTGCTAAATGGGAATGCTGGAGAATACTTTAAACCAACTCGTGGATTGAGACAGGGGGATACTTTATCTCCCTATTTATTCCTCATATGCATGGAAGTCTTCTCCAGACTTTTACTTGCTAAAGAAAAAACAAAAGAAATTAAGGGACTAAAGATAAGTAAGAATAGTGAACCGGTGTCTCATCTTTTTTTCGCAGACGATTGCATGATATTCACTAGGGCCAATCTGCAAAGTTGTAAGAATTTACTACATATTCTTCATGAATTCAGTTTAGCCTCGGGCCAATTGGTTAATTTTGATAAATCAGGAACTTTTTTTAGTAAGAAAATACATCCTAAACTAAAAAGAATGATGTCAAAACCGTTAAAAATCAAGAAAATTGATTTAAAAGATTCTTATTTAGGGGTTCCATTGTTTATTGACAAATCTAAAATCAAAACTTTCGACTTCATAGTCAGTAAAATGGATGAGAGAGCCAAGGGTTGGAAAAGTATAATACTTAATCAACCAAGTAAGTCAGTCCTTAATAAATCCATCTTATCCAGCATACCTGTATATCAGATGGGATGTTTTAAAATTCATAAAAAATTACTGCAAAAATAAATGCAATCCAGAGAGACTTCTGGTGGGGTAAGGAAGCAAATTCAAAAGGTTTTTACATAAAAACTTACAAATTTCCGTGTAGACCAACTAGCATGGGGGATTTAGGTTTTAAGGATGCAGATAGAATGAACATGGCAATGATTGCAAAACTGGCTTGGAGAATTGTTACTCAACCAAACTGTTGGTGTGTCAAGATGCTCAAAGAGAAGTATTTTAAGAAGAAATCTATATTTGCTTTGAAAAAATCAACTAACTCCTCATGGATGTGGAATTGTGTATTGCAGGGCATAAATTTGATACATAAATATATTTGTTGGGAGGTTGGTGATGGTCAGTCCATAAACTTATGGACTGACCAATGGATTCCTGAACTAGACTGTACTCTAGATCAGATCTGTTCCGTAAGGGACAACTCGTTAACACTTGTATCAGACTTGATTAATCCTGATACGAATAAGTGGAACCAATCCCTAATCAGAGATACTTTTCCTCATGTTATTGCTCAATCCATATTGCATTTAAATTTATTTACAGATTTGAATGATACCTTAGCTCGGGATAAACCTGGGTGGAAATTAACTAGTAATGGTATACTCACTGTGAAATCCTTATATGATAGACTTAGTAAGAAACATACTTGTAATAACAAACTCTGAACTTCTGGGATAAATTCTGGAGAACAGGTTTACCCCAGAGAGTAAAATTATTCCTTTGGAAGTGTATTAATGATGCACTACCTGTGAGACAAACTTTGTATCTACCTGAATCTGAAAAGAATTGCATTTTCTGTGATAATAACATTGAAACTAAGCAACACTTGTTTTTTGATTGTTGGTATGCTAAATCAGTATGGGCTTTACCTCCCTTTACTGGTGGAATAATTGTTTACACATCCGACATTTCATTCAAAGAACATTATGATCGATGGTTTGCAGGGAATGAAAAGGTGGCTGAGATTTGTGCAGTCAAATGCTGGCTCATTTGGAAAGAAAGATGTAATAGAATCTTTCAGGAAAAATCAGCCACCTCCATTCAAACCTCTATTACTGCTCAAAGATTCTTGAAGTTTTGGTGTAACAAGCCTAACAAAAATTCACAAACTAATATAGCTTTCCAAGCTAATAGAACTGTGTTAATATCTGATAAGTTTTGGGTGTATCCTGATATGAATTGCTACAAACTTAATTTCGATGTTGCATGGATATCTCCTACTTTATATGCTGGTTTTGGTCTAATCTTGAAAACAACGCAGGAGAAGGAACAAGTGCTAAATCGGGCATATTCAAAGCTTCATCTCCAGAAAAGGCAAAAGCTTTAGCTCTTTTACAGGGAGCTAAATGGGCAAGAGAACAAGGAATAGAGAATTTTGTGATAGAAGGAGATTGTGAAAGGATATTTAGATACATAGAGGGGAAAGACACTATGCTGGAATGGAAGAATCAGGGATTAGTAAAGGAGGCAATGAATATCTTGAAGGATTGTAATAATTTTTTGTGTTTTAAGTTCATAAGAAGAACTGCTAATCAGGTGGCAGATACACTAGTAGTGAAATGCTAGGAAATCTTCTCTCTTCAATACTTGGAGAGATAAAATGCCAAATTTCATTAGTCATTATATTTTGTTAGACAAACTAAATGCTAGTAGGAAGAATGAAAGTAGCTCTGCTACCGTTGTAGATAACACATGGACTATTTTGTTGTCGGATGATCATACAAGGGAACTTCCCTATATGACAGTATGACAACATTTTAGCTTTCTAGTGTCCTGTTTTTCTTTTTTCTATGTTCATTTTTTTCTCCCTTTTTCAAGTTTGTATAGAGTCTGTCTTGGTAATATAACCATCTTATTCGCAAAAAAAAAACTTCACAGTCAATGAGTAGATGATTGACTGTTTCAGTTTCATGTTGACAAAAAGGACAAGCACTACTTATAGGTGACACAAACCTAGAAGTTTACTTCTCACATAAACACAATCATTCACATATTTCCAAAGAAAATGTTTATCTTATTCCAAGTAGTAGTATTTATGAAGACTTATAGCGCGTTTGGATGCACATTCAGAAGTTGTTTTTCGATTTCTGGAAGTCAAAAAACCAGAAATCAGTTTGGCAATAATTTTTCAGAACGACTTGTAGAAGCAGAAAAGTCAGTTTTTTGTGAAGCAAAATAGTTTGGCTTCTGACTTCTACTTTTGGAGAAGCAGATTTGTATCCAAACGCGCTATTAGACCGGAGGACTTATGTGTCACTTTGCTTCCTCAAAAATCACTTAATTTCTTTTCCTCTAAAGATGTCATCTAAGAAGAACCAAAGGCCCAGTAACATGCAGTAAATGCTGACTATTAAGTGGAGGCCAACATCCCCATCAGCTTAATAAAAGCACAAACAATTGAAATGATTTGATTTTGCCATTTGGAGTATTGTTCTAGTGTAGCTTTTAAGATAATCATCAATTCATCATGAGTTCAAACTGATACAAGTGTGTAAAATTGCATCTACGTTAATAGACATTGTTTAACAAAACAAACAAACAAACCACTTCTTTAGCTTCAAGCCGCTCAGTAACAGATATTTACCACAGTTAATCCAACTCTTCTTTAGACCGTATCGGTCAACCAGAACCTATCTGCACAATCTTTTGGTATTTACTAAAATAACCTTTTTTAGTTGTAACTTCAAAGATCATAAACTATCTACTATCTACTACATCATGTTATTTCTCTCATTCCATCCCCTTATTTTGTTGTCTCAGTCCTGTAGTATACTCCTCTCGACAGTATAAGGTTATAAATTTAGGCTGGTCATAACCACGTTAGTAGATAATGAGGAATTTGGTGTAGAAATCAAAACGGTGTGTCCAACAATGCAGTAGCTTTAAAGTTACTCACTATACCCTCACTCAAAAGGCGCATAGCTGCACCCCTTGAAAATTTCCTCGCAAATATGAAACAAGTAACTGGTGTAGAATTAGATTTACACCACTCAACCCGGTACTCAGAATCGTAGTTCACATGGTTGATGACCTGAAGATATTTAAACAGAAAAATAGAATCACCTGATTAAGACATAAAAAAGGATATAAAAAATTATGTAGCAAAAAAATTAGGTTTTGAAAGCTGGAAAAATGATATGATATCTAAGAGATGTTGTGAAGTGATCAGTCTTTGAGGGTTGTATTATGAAAACTCTAGCTTTCATGAACATTATGAGAATAATGGAAAATTAATTTTCGCAAAAAACAGTTGAGTGCAAATTAGCATAACTGCAGTAGCATGAAGGTGATAAAATAATATCAAGATTGGATACTTGTACACGGTTTGTACAGCTTATAGGAGTAAATGAGATCAATCTATTACTGATTTGTGGTTCACAGGAAGTCCACATCAATGAAGTAATAATTTTTTTAAAAAGACATCCTAGTCGGAAGAGAGTACATGTGGACAGGAAATGAAGATGTCCTACCTTTATTTCATTAATTTGCTGAGTGCCTGCATCAGCATAACCAAAAGTGAATGGATGCCATGCTTTACGGTCAGTTTTTGTTTTGGATTCATTCCAGAATGTATAGGTTAGCGTTCTTCGTTCAAGTTCTCCTTCAAGATCACTCATCTGAGACAAATTAACAGCAAGAGTTTATTGACGAATTATGATAACATGGAGTAAGGTAACACTACAACAGGAAATGGTAAGAGTACATCTAAAATCCAGTTAATATAAGAATTTTAGATAAGTTAATGCTTACAGCAAGTAATGTCTGCACATAGTGCTCGTCTGGTATACAGTTGTGCTGCGTCTGGAATTTCTGCATTTGAGGTGTATATTTATCAGTAATTTTGAAACAATATCTGGAAGGAAACAACACTGAATGACGACAAAAATAATGCAGATTTTTAGTGTGAAAGACTTTATAAATTTTGCATATCTTGTCCATTTATTCAGCTGTACACAAATTTTCTAGTTGATTGGACCAAAGATATAAGAGAAGGAGTTTTCAGACAAAAATATTATCTCTAGTAAAATTGTAATTATACTTCAATAGATACACTGCAAGAACCGCAGACAGGGATCACCTTAATTAGGCAAAATGATTCCTTATTCCTTATTGAAATCACAGTAGCATATGCTATTCTCAATGACGATTCTTAATAATTCACATCTGAGTTATGTGATTAGAAAAGCAAGCTACTACGGAGAGAAATCACTCACAAGGTTCTGTTTTCCCCTGCCAAAATCCATGGGTGGTCGTCGCTGCAGAGAAAATTCATGAGACATATTATTATCTAATAACTCAAACAAGTAGTAAGCATTACGGTAAATGCAAATGCAAAAATATAGACAATATCAATATATAGCTTCACATGCAACCTAAATTGAAGTATGAGACAGATGTGTGCAACATCAATATTTTTTCTACTTGCATACACAATATCAAGGTAACTTCTGGATCAGGGATGACAAATGAAATAGATATCACATATCAGATATATGTCATATCGAAATTCAGGAACCACATTTGTGGGCCAACAACTTTTCTGGATAGTCTAAACTTTTGGAAGCAAATGAGCAAGCAACATTGCGAAATGCCCATAAACTCCCAAGTCTTTCTTGGTTGGACCAACTCAAGGTTTCAAAGCCCCACTATGTATCTCCATTGCTAGTCATGAATAGGAAAAAAATAATGAAAAATATGTAATATCATAACAATATATAACAGTCACGCACTAACAGATTTATTAACCAATTGGAGGCATAATTCTCCTTCTCTGAAAAAGAGAAAAAGTGTGTGGTTTCATCATGCTCTTGAAAATTAACAAAAGAAAGCACAAACCTCATGTTTAGCCTAACCCTGGTTCACAATTAAAATTTATACCGAATGTAGATTTAATGAATATAAAGGACTCATCTGGTATGCTAAGATTCTCGTGCAAATCGAGTTCTGGTAAAATAATGAAACAATAGAGTTGTAATGTAAAACCTTTACTATACTTTTACCTTGCTAGTCTACTTACACTGGACACAGACATTTCTAAATGAAAATACTTTTACCTTGCTAGTCGTGTTGTAATGTAAACTCTCTACACTACTTTCACCTTGTAGTTTGTTGGCTCTTTTCATTTCCAAAACTTATAAAAGATCATAATCATCCCTAACCATCTACTGTAAATGATATGAGGGTATGTGGTTGATTAATAAGTAAAATGAATAAATTATAAAAGAAAGTAATATAATCTTTCTTCACTTTGATAAATGGCATGGCAACTCTTTCCACTAACTTTGGTGATCACGCAGAGTATAATTTAAGGAAATAATAGCAAACAAAATACAAAGATAGGATATATCATGCAACTGTGCTGCTTTGATGCATACCTTACAGTACCTCTTGAACACCGGAAGGACAACATCATCATTAACGATAACCTTTGCATGTTTCCGAACTAATGCAATCCACTGTAATGAAAAAATCCATTCAAGATAAAGCTTAGCAAGGAACTGACGTTACAAATATAATGCACTTTCCTAACGGCATCCACATGCAAGTACATAAGAGTGGTTTCCAAACATGGAAAAAGGCCAATGTCCAGGCACAAACACATCAAATTTTACACATGTAAGATTTGATGTATAAGATTTCCTAACTCATACCTCACTCTGAATCTAACTCCAGAATGATAACTCTATTATAGATCAACTGTAATAAAAACCCTCCATTTTCATTTTCCAAAATCTTCTCATTTGAATATTGTGTATTCCCCATGTGCTAGAGCCTAGAAATATGCAACACGACTTAGCCATGAAACTTATATACACTTTAGCTGAATCAAATTGATTATTCTCTCTAAACTCTAAGATGTTTGTGAGAGTTGGTCTGTCTTAAAACCTGTAGACTATTTGGAACTATTTAGATGACACTTGATGCCAAGAAAATAGTTAGAATGGAAGAAATTACCTGGGATCCTTTTCGCCACTTGCCCTTTGGTATATTAGGTGACATCTTTGGATTGTAGCGTCCTTCCTTTGCATCAAGAAAGCTAGAAAACAGAAACAACTACAAGTTGACACAGATAGACTATATAAAACTCAGCTTAACTACTTATGTCATACACACAAGAAACATGAAGACGATGCTAAGTTACTAAGGGATAACTGACTAATCTGTATGTTGGGTTGATATTGCATGATCTAGAGAGTAACCAATAGTGCAGATCTCGCGGATTATGGTTCTATATTTACCTGTCGACGAAGCTTTTCGAAGATGACATCATATAATTGTATATGTGGCTGAAGTTATACAAAGGGACACAACTGCAATATTTGTACACTTATCAGAAAATAAAATCCACGCATCATTTCACTGGTCTCTACGACAGAAATTAGAAACACAATAAAAGTATATATGAAATATACAAAAGAATAAAATGACAACTTAATTCTATACATGTCAATTACAGAACATGCTAATCAGAATCGAGATTCATATTTGTAGCAGAACTTGTATTTGAAGAGAGAAGTGGGATACCGAAAGAACTACAAGAAAGACTAGGACATCTACAAATAGAGTCAAAGAATAATGTGGCCGACCTATAAATAGTCACTCACTCCCCAGATAGTGTAGAATAATGGATCACTCACTTCTCTGGGATTTCCTTCTTTCTAAGCCAGGATTCTGACTGAAATAAGGGCTTCAGGTTTGACACCCCGAAGAAGTCATATTTAGATGGCATGTAGAGATGGTTTTGGTAGTAACTAAGTTGTTTTTATAATTTCGGTCATAAATTGGGTCAAGTGTCTCTTTTCCCTTCCTTATTCCTAGTATCTCTTGAACTAATCATGTACCAGTTCATTAAGAAAATAAATTAAACCAACCGAAACAATAATCAAATTCCAAAGAGCATCACACACACACACACCTAAATTTGGCAATGCTGAATGAGAGTTAAGTCATATACTTACTCGCAATCCCTAAAATGTGTATACAAATCTGTGTCATAACTAAACAATTACCCTACTTGTAGAGACTGTATCATAATCATATTACAGGAATCGAAACGGAGGTTACAGAACAAAACCAACCTATCAGATAAAAGAACAAATCTCTGGTTTGCTGGATCTTGAAGTGCTTCATCGAAGAGCAATCTTTCTGCTTCAATCATACTTGATTCTCCCCAAAGAACCTGAAAAACCATGACTACTACACATTAAAACCAAAAACATAATTCTATAAAATGAAATCAGTTTGACCCCAAATTCATCAAAATTGAACTAAATCACCAATTGACAATCCAATCAACTAGTAGTACTAACATTACCTGAATACTTTTTTTCAATTGCCGGCCATAGAAAATTGGAGACCTAGTAGTTGATTCATCAAATACATATCCAGGTTCAGAATGAACATAAATTGAGAAATTCCCCACATCTGCATTCTGTAAAACAGAAGCAAAAATCCCCAAAAATAAATAACAATTGGTTTGATAAAAGTTTGTAAAGGGAGAAAGAGACAGAGGGAGAGAATACGAAACCTGAAAGAAGGTCTCCCAAAGAAAATCAAGAGGGAGATTTCTGCGAGTTAGAAATAGAAAAGCAATTTTAGGAGAGCCTTGAAATGGCTCATCTACTAAATTATAAGATCTCCGAGTCGAAGAAGAAGAATATTTCTTAGATTGAGAATGAATTCTTAGAAGAGAATAAACACACAAAATTGCTGAAAGTGTAATCACAAACTTAGACCCTAAACTAAGTACGTTACGCCCAGATAATAAACCTCCTGCTTTCTTCTTCATCCTTAGAAACGAAGAAGAATTGGGGAGGAGAAGAAGAAAAATGATTTACAGGGAACGGTTTTTCAACATCTGTTTCTTTTATTTGTAATTACAGTGTGAGTTCTTCGTTACTTTTCTACTATCGAGAGAGAGAGAGGACACAACACTGGCACTCTGGCAGCGTTTCTTTTAACTGGGGAGTTAATTCAGGGAGCGGTGCGGTTAACTACACTTCTGAATTTGGACTTTGGATTCTGAAATGTGATATTTTCTTTCAACTTACTTGAATTAGAAAGTAAAGGAAAAGCAAACCCCAGCACGTTGATACCTTCATCTTTTACGTCACCTCATCAAGTGACAATTTAGACGACTTCTTGCACTTTTTGTTTGTTACAACTTCATCCAAATCCCATGACCGTGGCGATGAAGTACACAAATTTGGTCATTCTCACCAATACTTCTCCTCCCAAAATCAAAGACAGGTGATTCCCACTTTAAAACGAGTACAGCAGTGAACAAGAAATCTCATATAAAGGAACGGCAGCGTGGGGTGGAGAGTAGTGGATTGTATGCTATGCTTAGAATATATGAAAAAGGAGAAGAGAAGAGCGTTGAATGTGTTTCATATGTTTACAAGCCCTGAACATCATCTGTATCTTCAATTTTTAAACTCTGGTAAATAAAATTTTACAAGCCTTTTCACTAAGTGGTAGGTGTTTCTCATCTTTTACAATAGTAACTGAAATGAAACATATGCCCCCATGAAAGACCAAAATCTTCTTTTGTTTCCTTTTACGAGGGATCAAATGAAATGATCTTTTCTTGCTATCGTAGTCTTTTCCGCTAGCCAGAAGTCCTCATGAAAAATGCTACTATACAACCCAAGATAGCACCTGCAGCAACCTACAGTTACAACAAATTAAGGAGGTCAACCACAATTAACTATTTGATACAAGTGTAATTAGGAGTGAACTGCATAAAGTAAATGCCTAACATATCCAGTTTGGCAACAGACCTGCAGGGGAGTATGACCTAGCAATTCACGTAGGGGTCTAACATTTGATAAAGGGTGCTCTGTAGGAAGTTCACAAACTATCTGGTTCAGCACCTGAAATGAACAACATAAACAAAATCATATTTTAGTTGTGGTATATGAATCAAAATGGAGATACTCAGAATAGAACGGATTTAGGATGTAATTCAGAAGATCAGGCAAAGTAAAATAATTAACATATACAGCTAATCCAACACAACAAAGTCAATTACAATCCAAGTAGATCATACCCTGGATCTACTTGATGGAGGTTTGAATTAATCAAAGGTAAGCTTTTACTTTACAGGTTATAAGCAAGAAGGTGAAACCCACTTTACAGGAAGAAAAAAAGAAGAGAGAAGAGAACGCCAAGATAGGACACTAAAGATTCACAGAAAAATAAATAATTCTGCAGGCTATCAGTGACAGTGGTCACTTATCAACTAACCTTCATGTCAAAGACTTAATATTTTCCTGCCAAAAATATGTTTTCCTAAAGGATGAAGACGAGAGAAGAATGTGGAGATGAAATTCCTATCAATTTTGGAACATCTAATCCACGAAAAATAGAAAATTAATCCAATGTGATGAACAAAAGTTCTAGAAAAGAAAAAACAGGTTAGCTACGTCAACCAATAAATTACTTTCAGCCTTTTGTTTGGTGATACACCAGTACATAGGCTCAAACAGGAAGAATAACAAGACTAATTATATTTTCATCTAATTTATGCCCCATGTTTACCCCCACTAAGTATAGTGACTTGCAAAAGAAACAAAATGATAAAATTAATCCACAAAACATATGTACAGGTAAGGGAATCTAAAAAAATATGCATAAAACGACCTGATACCTTGCATCATAAAACATATAGCACTGAAAATCAATAAAAGAGACAAAGCCGAAAGCTCTAAGATGGCAATAGCAATGAAAAATAACATGAACCGAGGTAATAAGAACAAAACCTGAGACACAAGGCCTTGACAAAGAATAACTCTCAACATTTGGTAAAAAGGAAAGATATAAAACTTATGTATAAACTGGTGTTCCAACATAACAATGGGAGCAAAGTACTCAACGGACGAATGCAAGATGTTTACCAGAACCCTGGCTATCAAAGGAGTTCAATACAAGGTGATAGTATGTGTTCAAGATCCCAAACTGCTGTATGGCACTTTGGATCTTGTGGCAAACCGGTAGTTAGGTTTCTTTCAATCATCAGTTATCTTACTCAATATGAATGAGTTGCATATAAAACGAAGCATAAACACTCAAAGTTCATTTTATTGATGTATACAATGAAAATCGTACTGCTAATATAGCATTAAGAACAAAGCATGGAGAATCCTGAAATAAAACCTACAGTTCAACGTTAATTCAACTTTTCTCTCACAAACTAAATTGAATCCTATCTCAAATCGCACAAATGCATAGCTGAAACCTCATAAACATATAACTGAAGTAAAGGTAATATGGAATATTTCCACTCATTCAAACAAAAAGCAATATGACAAACATGATATAATACTAGTAACACCATCCAAAAAGAGTCGAACAACTGTTAGAGCTTAACCAATAATTATTCAAAATCTTACTTCTGCTTGTCGACCTGCATGTAGTCTAACACCAGTTGCATCATACATCACCTGTAGGACACAAAAGTCCAATTGATTAATAGGAGGTGAAAATCAGTTTTAACATACTATCAACCAAGAATACCAAGCAAACCAAACAGAAATTGAAAAGATGGCTGTGAAAATAATTTCCGCTAACTCTAGCACATTCATTCCATCCCAAAGGGCAAAAGGTGGAAGGATATTAAAATACTAACAATTTTTGCTGCCGATGCAATCATGTACTTTCTTTCCCAATCAAAAAATTACAAGTAAATTCTTTTGCATCTGTTTTCTTTACAATAGCTAAAGCTGGCTATATGAGAGTGTATATGGCAATGGTAGACAAACGCTTTGAAAATTTCATCCTTTTACCCTATAAGAAACTTAATAACAGTATGGTTTACTTGAATGATACAACTAGAAGGTAAAACAAAAAGGTTCTCTCTATGTGAAGACCAGTTTCGAACAATGTCATCAAATTCACAAGTAACTAAACCCAAACCCCATTTTCACCATATAATCATAACAGCAACGAGCCTAAAAACATTCAATTTAAAGAAACAAAATTAAAGAAATTAAAGACCTGGTTAACAAATTTAAGTACATACAACAGCAGCTAAGACCACAGCAAGCGCAAATGATGATGTTCCGGTTCCATCATGAAACCCAATTGCAACAGCAAGAGCCGTAACAGTAGCTGAATGTGATGAGGGCATTCCACCAGATCCAAACATCCTTTTTGAATCCCATCTCCTCTCTTTATACCTGCCGTCTATCTTGATAATTAAAAACTAGAAATTCAAATATATCTTTCATATACCCTGACGAATTTAACTTTTTTTTTTTTTTTTTGGAAATTAGGGTTTTGTAAAATGAACGTACCAGGTGGTAAAGAGCTTCAGAAATTGAGCAATAGCAAAGGCGAGGAAAGCAGAGAGAAGAGGAAGATTTGAAGGGAGAATTGGAGAAGAATTAAATGAACGAGAAGATGAAGAAGCATCTGCAGCTGTGAGTACCTCATCCATGATCAATTAAGTAATCAAATTGAAAATCAATTGGTGATTCTGATGGAAATATTTGATCAGCAACAGAAATTGAGCTCCAGAAGAGGAAAACAGTTCGATTTCTTCTTCTTTTTATCGCTCTCCAAAACTCTCTGTCTCTGTTTTCCCCCTCTTTTGTTTTTGCAGAGATGCAAGAGAGAAAAATGAATCAGAAAGAAATCCCTCAGTTGCGAACGATTTGCCGTGTTGGTTCCACCAGATATAATAAAAGTGGGACCCAGCTGATGGAGTATAATGAGTTTATTTGTCGCTGGAGGGGAACGGGGTCTGTTTTTCGCAATAGTTTACTGTAAAAAAATGCAATGCAATGCAAAAAATAAAATAAACAGCCGAAATAACAAATTTCTAACTACAGTACTCGGAAATTTTTTTTTATAGATAAAGGCCTTCATAAAGGCTAATGATCCCCCTCAACTGTTGGCAATAACCAAACAGGAGGCACAGCCAGTACATAGAGGCATTGTTGGTTTTTTCCCATCGAGCTAACTCATGAGCTACAGAATTACAAACACGTGGTTGGAAAATAAAAATACAAGCCGCTAATTTAGAAGAAAAGAACTAAATGTCTTTGAAAATAGCATCCGTACGAGAGTCTCCATCAAACAGGCCAGTTGAAAATTGATCAATGAGAGTCTTCGCATCACTTTCGACAATGATATGGGTTAACTGCTGCTCCAAGGCTTTCTTCAGGACTGCCCAAATAGCTCTGGCTTCAACTTCTTCTGCAGACTTTACTTCAAAAACCAGGGAGGCACAAAAGGAGGCTTTGCTTGAGAAATCCCTCATTACATATCCTGCACCATTAGCTCCAGAAATGTCATCATAGGCACCATCAGTGTTACACTTTATCTAGCCAAAAGAGGGGGGCATCCATTTGTCACATAGATTGACAGAGGTAAAGGGAGAGACAGAAAGACAGTGTTTCCTAGTTAGCAGCATGGCTCTAGCTCTAGCTAAAACAGCAACATGAGTTTCTTTCAGGTTTTGGAAGATGAAGTTATTTCTACTGGTCCAGAGAGACCACAGGATAGCAACAAAGAGACACTGTGCCTCATCAGGAAGTCTAGACACAGGGTCAGTTAACCAAAACACTAACCATTCAATGAAAGACTTGTTTTGAAAAAACTGAGTGGTGATGCAAAAATCAGAGAGAAACCAGACACGGCTAGCAAAGGGACAGAGGACCAAAACATGCAATATAGATTCGTGAGGATCATTACACCTAGCACAATCAACACTTTGCATAGGCATCCTAGTATGCAAAACAGTTCTAGCAGGAAGTGCATTTTTAGCAGCTTTCCAGGTAAAAACTTGGATTTTGTAAGGAACCCTAATTTTCCAGATATGCATCCAAAGATTTTTACAAGGGGAGGCCCTAAGTCCTTTAATTCCCATGTAAGCAGATTTTGAAGAAAACTTGCCATTCTTTGAAAGATCCCAAGCCCTCCTATCAGGAGTGTATAATTGGCTTAAGGGGATGGTGATAATCTTCTTAACAGAAGCATTATCAAAGTGAGTATTTAATCTAGACACATTCCAAGTTCTGGTAACAGAATCAATGAAATGAGAGACTTTAATATTAGGGTCAGGTGGGACTAAAGGGTTAGGTGTAGCAGTACCCAAAGTAGGGATCCATTTGTCACACCAGGATCAATGAATTGACCATCCCCAACAATCCAAGAAATGAAAGGTTTAATAATTTCTTTGATCGCATGCAAACACTTCCAAGTCCAATAGTATTTGTTAGTACACTTGGCATTCAAGAAATCAATTCTAGAAAAGTATTTGGCTTTAAGAATAGTGGCTAGCATACAAGTTGGATTTTCAAGAATTCTCCAATCATTTCTAGCCAGCATAGCTAGATTATTTAACTCAACCTTTCTAAAACCCATACCACTTTCTGCCTTAGGAGCACACGTAATGTCCCACCCTAGCAGGTGCAGTTTCCTATCTTTAGGATCTAAAGTCTCTCCCCACCAGAATTTACAAAGATGGGAGTCCATTTGTTTATAAAGGTGTTTAGGGATAAGGAAAGCTCTCATTTGAAAAAGGGGGATGGCTTGACCAATGTGCTTAATCAAAGTAGTTCTAGCAGCTTGAGACATGAGCTTGTGTAGCCAGATAGAAATTCTGGCATCCACAGCTTGGAGAATACCCATATGGGTTTGAATTTTTGAAGCTTGAAACACAGTAGGAGTGCCAAGATATTTTTCTCCCAAATCCCTATTCTTAATCTCTAGAATATTAGCCAGCTGAGCTTTCCTATGTTCAAGAATTTTCCTGCTAAATAAAATGCCAGACTTGTCAAAATTTATTTCTTGGCCAGAAGCCAAACAATATTTTTGAAGATAGTCTTTAATAATTTGAAAGTTTTGGACAGTAGCTTTAGAAAACAAAAGAGAGTCATTTGCAAACAAAAGATGTGTCATTTCTGGAGCATCCTTACACACTTTGATACCTCCCAAGATACCTTTCTTAGAAAGGCTATCAATATAAGAAGAAAGAGCTTCAGAGCAGATGATATAAAGATAGGGGGATAGTGGATCCCCTTGTCTCAGACCTCTTTCAGGTTGAAAAAACCCAGTAGGGCTACCATTAAGGAGGACAGAATAGGAAACTGTAGAAACACACTGATTTATGAGTTTAATCCAGTGATTTGAAAGACCCATTCTAGTCAAGACACTTTCAAGAAAAGACCATTCTACAGTAGAACCTCTGTAAATTAATACTCGCTAAAATAATAATCTCGCTAAAATAATAAAATTTCTTAGTCCCTTTTTGGGCCTATAGTGCTAAAATAATAATTTCGATAATATAATAATTTAATACGTTTCAAAAATCTCCCTTAAGTATTTATAGGTCCCAAATATTATATAAATTAATATTTACTAATAAGAAAATTGAAAAGGTTTTTATACGTATCAAACTTTAGGAAACTATGCATCAATAGTTGCTTGTTTTTCTTTGAAGTTCAAATCTAATTGTATTTTATCCCTAATAGTTCTTAATGCACTCATAAGACCCGGAGTTGCATTATTATATTGCAACAAATTCTATTCCAATGAATGAGTATCTAATTTTTTGTAGTCACTTCAAATTCCAAATCGTTCAAATTAAATGTGTCAAATTCAATTTATTGACGTTAACAATAGGAAATATTTTCTAAATTAATATATTATTAATTTATCGATAATTTAATATCTCTTTAAATTAATAAAATTTAGTGGTCCCAAGGATATTAAATTATAGAGGTTTAACTGTAATTTGTCATAGGCTTTTGACATATCAAGTTTAATGGCAGCAATACCCTCAATTTTGTCATTATGATTGACTGCAAATATAACCTCATTTGCTAGCAGAATATTATCAGAAATACTCCTCTTTGGAATGAAGGCACTTTGATTTTGGGAAATAATATTGTTCATGAAAGGTTTGAGTCTATTAGCAAGAGTTTTTGAAAGGATTTTGTAGATGAAATTACAAATCCCTATAGGTATATACTGAGACACAAGTTCGGCAAGAGGAACTTTAGGAATAAGAGCAATATTGGTATGATTAAAAACTTTAGCAATATGCCATGTTCTAAAACATGTTTGAGTCATGTCAATGACAGCCTCCCTTACAATATCCCAGTGTTTCTGGTAGAAAAGACCTGTAAAACCATCAGGGACAGGAGCCTTTTTCCCCCATTTGAAAAGCAACATTATTTATTTCCTCAGAGGTGAGAGGCAAGTTTAGAAGGGAATTGTCCTCAGCAGAAAATTTAGTAGGAAGGTCAAAAAGAATTTCATCCTGAAATTGCCGAGGATGAGAAGAATACAGGTTTTTGAAATAATTTATAAAGGAAGTTCCAATACTATCTCTATCAGTTAGAATAGTATTTGAGGAATCCTTAATCCAACTGATGGCATTTATTTTCCTCCTAAAGAGAGTTACTCTATAGAAATAGGGTGAATTCCTGTCACCTTCCATGAGCCAAACCTCTCTAGATTTATCCTTCCAATAAAGTTCCTCAAGATTGTAGAGATATTCTAGTCTAGCTTTGAGTCTAGAAGTAGTGCTAGTGTCAGTAGGATTAGAAATCTGAACCTCAGCCAAATCTTTCATAATGGTAGATATATTAGTTTGAATATTACCAAAAGAAGATTGATTCCAATCCCTGAGACCTCTCTTAGTACTTAAAAGCTTAGCTTTTAGTTTATAGGCAGGAGAGCCCACTACATTAACAGTCATAGAGTTGGCAATGATATCTCTACAAGTAGGATCTTTAATCCACATAGCCATAAAGTAGAAGGGTCTAGGCATACAAGCATCCTCATAATTGAAACCTATATGCATTGGACAGTGATCAGAAGAGTCTCTAGGTAAATTGTTAACACATAGTTGAGGACATAAATCCTCAGCAGACTGGTATATAAGACATCTATCTAATCTTTCAAGAATAAGGTCAGGACCCTGTTGCATATTAGACCAAGTAAATCTGGGACCAGAAAAACCAGGGTCATGTAAGTTAAAAACAGAACAAAAGTTTCTAAAATTTTAAAAATCAGAATCATCAACCTCTAGACCACCATTCTTATCCTCAGTTCCTAGGAGAGCATTAAAATCACATACAAAGAAAACTGGTTCATCTAAAGGAGCATTAGACAGTTGGCATTGTTGTTCCCAGAAAGCATGCCTCAAACTACTGTTGGGTTCACCATACATAAAATGAATGCGACAAGTTTTAGAGTGAATAATGTCTGTAGATGTGACATAGATGCCCCTCAAGCTTGATGATATGATGTTGAGTTGAATTTCCTTTTTCCAGGCAAGAACTAGACCACCGCTTCTTCCAATACTAGAAACATTAAAAGTGCAGGGGAAACCCATGTTTTTTAGCTTCCTAGCAGCCAGGTCTTTATTCATTTTGGTTTCCGATAAGAATATGATATCAGGATTGACATTTCTACATAGCAAACTAAGTTCCTTGTTTGCTGTTTTTTTACCCAGATCTCTAATGTTCCAAGTTAGCAAGTTGACATTATTGACAGGAAAATGATTTATAGGGATAGTAGAAACATGATCAATTAAAAGGGGTGAAGGGGTTGAGTTTACCTGAGTGGTGGAATCAGACCCACCACCAAAAGGAGCACTGGAAGTATCACCACTTTGAGAAGTATCTTGGGAGGAATTGAGATTAGAAGTAGCAGCATTGTGATGAGAATTATTGCGGACACCATTGTTGTTTGGGGAAGTATAGCAGGTACATTATAGCTTCCATAAGAATCATTCAAAGGTTGGGTGTTGAGAGAACAATTGGAGAGATTGATAGCAGGTAAATCCCCCAATTTGGTGATTGGAGGGCAAAGTTGGGCATAGCCGGGTTCAGGGGTATCCTGTTCTTCTGGATGACCACTAGACTAGCTAAACTGGAATTTACTCTTGTACGTTTTCTCAGGTCATCTCTAGGATTAATTTTCCTTTTGAGATTTGATAGAGCATCATGCTCAGCTGAAATTAGGGTTCCTCTAGTGATAATTAGTGTGTGACTAGGGGCAGTAGCAGTTTTGAATCTTCTTGAGGAGTTTGATGTTCGAATCGGACCACTAATAACTGGTTCAGATCCAGTGGTAGATTCTTCAACAGTAACATTTTGAGTGGTAACTTGTTTGAAGATAATTGGTAACCCATTGTTCTGCTGAGTTGAGTTCTGCTGAATCGGACCAACATCGAAAATCTTCAAAGCTGTGGATCTGTTGACAAAAGGACCTATCTGAAACATATCTGATAAACCTTTCTGGCCAGTGTTCTCCATTTTTTGGACATTGTCCTGCGCTTTTCCTCTATTACATATAGGAGCAGCAGTAGACTAGACTTGAGTATCTGGCACAATCTCAGTTGGTTGCATGATGGTATCCGTTATTGCAGTAGAAGTAGAGACAGCTTGTTTGCTTTCTGGTGGTGATGGCATCATGAGCCTTGAGACAGCAGGGAGAATGTATTTGCTGCTAGAAGAAGCACCTTCCTTAATAGCTTTCTGTTTCAACTTCCAAGCAGGACAGTTAACATCTTTATGGTCAAGAACACGACATGAAGTGCATAAATATCTTGGAACTTTGATGTATCTGTATTCAATGAGGAATGGTTGGGTTCTTCCACTAGTAAACAGAGGGATGCCTATTGGTAAGGCTTTCTACACTGGAATCCTGACCCATACCTTGACATTTTTCTTTAAAGGATGATTTCCATAAGGATCACGAGCTTCAATGAGCTCTCCCATCTTGAAAGTAAGATTCTGAAGATCTTCAAATTCAGTACATTCTTTTGGAATATTGCACAGGATAAACCACATGAGTTCTTCAGTGAAAGAGAGTTGATAATTTGCTGGCCAGCCCTCTGGTGGAACAATTTTTAGCACCATTAGATACCCACAGAAAACCAAGGTCTTTGCGAGTTAATTCTATTAAAATCATCTTCATCTAAGAACCGAATGAGGACTTTGTTGCGTAATCCACTAAATGTTGTAACAATAGGAGATTGAGCAAGAGGCCATTGGTTACAGATGTAGTAGCGGATTGAGGAGGTACGAACAAGGGTTTCACAGCATAAGTATCCCACCATACACCATTTCCAATTTTTATTAGACTCAGCTAGAATGACAGTTTTGTCAATGAAAACTGGTTCAGAAAGTGAAGATGGTAAGGTTAATTTTTCAGCCATTTGAGCAGACAGGTTTTGAATTTCTTGGTTTATCGTTTGAGAGTTATCTGGTAGATCTGAGAGATCCATTTGATATATAGACTGGATATGTATAAATAGAGATTGATTGGGGTGAGAAGCACAAATAAAAAATATAATGTGAAGGTGTATAGAAAAGAATCTCTTCTTGGTACTATCCTGATAGAGATCACAGGTTATATGGATGAAGAGATGACAATAGGTTTTTTTTTTTTTTTATGGTTTTGAACCTTAAAAAGGGAATGAGAAATTCGTCGAATAAAGTTTGACAAATTCTCAGGTGAAAATTGGTGTAATGTAGTTGTTGTTATGCTGCTACTTCTGTTTTGGAGATAGGATTTATCATACGAGTTGTCCCTGTCTTTCCCATATTTTATGTGTAAAGACAGAGTTGAGATATTTGAATTCACACGAGTTATATGATAAGAAAACCAAATGTAGACAAATCCAATGATCCATTGTAAACTTTTATGGGATATATGTAAGTGGTACGTAAGCATGATGAGGTTAGGAGTTGGTGAATCATAAATGGGTTTGTCTTTTTTTAGATAGACATGGGTATGATGGTATAAACTGCCAAAGGTAATAATGGTATTGGCATAACAAAATGGGTGGTAAGGGTTGAAATAGTAGAAATGGTGGGAAAAGATATGTGGTGGTTTATAGTTCGGATTGATAATATGCCTCTTGGCAGTGGGTTTAGGTTTGATGGCTAAAGAAGTTTTGGAGATAACCCATCTGGCAGACATACCCCAAACCTCAATGGTGCCTCTCAACAGGTGCTGCATTCTCCTAATCTGCATAAAATACTAAATTTTAATTAGACCCCAAAATATTTTATCAAAATTAGATGACTTACCCGTACCTCTCTTAATAGCAGTTCTAAAGGGAGTAATGATAGCAGAGATTTTTAGGTGTTGAAAATAGGTTTTTATAGGGTAATTATGATCATGAAGATGAAAATAATACGCATGGTTTTGAATAGGCATGGGAAACAAAGCGATATGACGCTTAACCAAGCGCCATAAATGGGAGTTAATAGGCACAATAGGGTCTTTAAAAGGGTGTTTAGCCAAGGGATTATCATAGCCAAAGTAATTTTCACTGAGTTTATGATCAGAAAGGGAAAGAATTAAAAGAGAGAGAGAGAGTTGATTTGGAGAATGACAGGTCAAATTGATCAGAATCTTCCAGGCGCCGGTGAGGAGAGAATTCTGATTGTACCACCATCCTCGGCGGAATATGAACAAGCCAAGGTTCTCGCTCTCTCCTTGAACATTTCAGAGCTTCAGAAGTTTCTTGTTGACATTCAGGCAAATATTGACAGGCGTGCACATGAATTGATCCAACAAAGAGAGGAGCAAGAGAGGAAACGTAAAAGGGAGGAAGAAGAGCTTGATAATCTGTATGCTGCATGGGAGCCAAAGTGTATTGCAAGGAGAGAAAGAAAAGATGAAGAGTGGGCTGAGAAGCATTCCAAATGCAAAAGATATGGAAGTGCAACTGAAAGTGATTCAGAGGCGTCAGATGAAGGTTTTAAGTATGCAATAGAAGAGGTTGATACTAGTGACCTTGATTCAGATGCTGCAGAGGAGAAGAAGAGGATGGAGAGTTATCATGAGCGAAAGTTGAGGAGAATGTTTGATTATGAACGTGCAAATCCAAAGATATTCGCAAGAACCATGCAAGAGGGTGAGAAAGAAAAGGAGGATGAGGAGATGCTAGAGGGTGAGACTGATGAGGAAGTAACTGGAGAAAGTGCCGACAGTGAGAATTCTTCATCTTCAACTGATACTTCGCCTACGTCATCTGACGGTGATGATAGCGAGAGGTATAGAGATGAAGGATGGAGCACTGATGAAGATGGCTATTAGCAGTCTCTTCGCAGGTATCGGAAATAACTAGTTTTTCAGGTTTCGAAAATAGCTTGAAAACGATCAACAAGTTTTTTACAAAAGAGCTTTTCCGATGCTTGTTCTTGCTCTTGTTCTTCTGGATTTTGTTGCAGATGATGGTAAGTATTATTTTGTTCCTCTCAATCTTTCGGCCGGCTTTTTTCCTAGTGTGGTGGTGGTGTTGATGTGTACCGGTGGTAGTGTTCAGGAGGTTTTTCTGGTTAGTGGTACTGTTGGAATTGTCTTTAGTTTTTTGGTGTTGAAAAAGGTGTTTGTGATGATTTAGGACTTGGAAAGTAGTACTCAAGTTGTTTGGCTTAGAATGGGTAGTAATTTGTTTTGGAATACTGGAAAAGTAACAGCTTGATTGATGGTTTGGGATGTAATGATGAATGCTAGTTTGGAAACTTTTTGAATAGAAATTGATGAACTGTTTGCTCTTAATTTTGAGAATGTTGAATGTGTTCTTTCTATTGCTTTTGTTGAAACAGTTCTTGTTTGATAAGGACTTTCGATTAAATGTTGTAATGGATGAGAATTTTTTTTTTGTAGAGGATATAGTAGCTAATGATGATCACAATAAACATAATTAGTTGATGAATGCTAGTAAAATTGATTTTCAGTAGATGAACTTTGGAGATCATGAAGAAGAATTTTATGCTTACGTCAGGATGACGAAGCGGAGCTTCTCCAAGTAAAGCTGAATTGTTTTTTGTCATACAGTACTCGATTATTTTGATAACCAGAAGCAGAAATAATTTAAATAATTTGCAGAAGTGCAAAGAAGACTTTGAGGATGTTTGGATACACTTAATATTTTGCTTTATTGAAACGACAGTTATCTGCTAGGTTCAATTCGTTTCAAAAAAATTCTTGAGAATGACTTCTAGAAGCAAACATTATAACTTACTTTTGTAGAGAATTTTTTTTTCTTCTTCTGGAATTGAACTGGAGAAGCATCATGCGTGCTCCACCGAAAATTTTATCTTTGCTTCTAAAAATCATTACAAAATTTTGTTCCCAGCCTAACATCTGAGTGCCAAAACTCCCGATAAAGTATCCTAACAATGCCAACCGAATCCACCGCATTAAAACAAATGCTAATGAGTAATTTGGTTGTTAGTGAATTTAAAAATAGGTGCGGAACTGCGGATGCTTTAGGATCAGTAGAATGCACATGCCATGCCTTACGCCATTAGAGAATCGGAGAAACATTACAACTAATCTAACATGGAGAAACACCTGAATTCAACCTCAGCCAGAGTTCTCATTTGCTTAGCAGCTTGAGTAACAACCCAACCATTTACAACAGTTAATAGTAATAACGTAATTAGGTATAAACTTCTTTCCTTTCATTCAATATATACGTAAGTTTGTTATATAGAATAATAAAATGCCAGTAACAGGAATCCAAGGTGCAAATGGATTTGAAAATCTGCTGGAACTTGTACAGATTACCAGATCTTTTGGTTTTCCTGACAGCTCTCTCAGTTTAATTTTGTTACTCATTCTTCACTAACTTCCACTGTAATCTGTACTGGTGAGAACCATTGATCACATTATGCTTTATATCTTCGTTAAGGAACAGTTAAACTGCAGTTCAAAAAATCATCATCCTACAGCAATTTCGTCTCTTTGTAAGTTACAAAAATTGGAGGCTGGATTGGGCCACTCTCTCTCCCTGTTTCAACAGCTTTTACAAAGCCACCAAATATCTCTTCGGAAAATTAAGAAGCTAAATGTGCATCGACCAGAAGTCAAAGTAACACCTAAAGCTGTTTACTCGGTAACTTCAAGCAACGAACGTGAAGATAAACCGAGACTGCTGTAATTGCTAGTTAATGGTGTTGATCTTCGGGAATGGCGTTTAGTTGGTACCAAATTTTCCGGTTTCCACTCTTCGTCTACTATATAACTCTCGTCTTCCTCTTCTTCATCCTTGAACACTGGATGAGTATAAGCATTTTCGAGGTACCCTTTTAGAATGAGATTCGGCTCCCTTATTCTTTCCAATGTGTCTTTCATCATTGCTTCCTGTATTCACACAAGAAATCAACACATGGACAATGGTGTTTCATTTCTTTATCACTAAATTCCATGAAGTAGGAAGTCAAGAACCAAAGACAGAGAGAGGGAGAGATTGTCAGTTCATACCTGCAATGGAAATTTCTTGAACGCAGGTTCAAAACGATTTTTGCAGAATTTGTTAAAACAGATAGTAAGAACAGGAAGCACAATGAGGAGTGGTGTTGATTGAGCTGCTTTCTTAGTACTTAACAAACCCATTAAAAGAAGCTGTGAGACAATCAAAGCAACAATTATTCGTCCATGTACGTCAGGCCAAAATGAAGCTGCACTCTCATATTCTTGATTATAAACATTAATAATCTGCAATATCAAACAAGAAGTTTATCTCGATCAAATGTCAGTTGTTACCATTTAATCTAAATTTTCATGCAGATAAGGAGGTGGAGTCAGATAAAAAGGATGTAAACTATAAGAAGAAAAGTGGAATTGTTATTGTAAACTTTTACCTGATGACGGAATACGACGTACGCAAGGGCAAAGAATACGATTATGAAAGGAAGTAAGAAAGGAGTGATAACAGCATAAACCAGGCCAAGTAAGAAGTAAAATTGAATCTGAGGTTCCCCTGTATCAAAACCAATACTGCCTGGGTCCATTGCCTCTTCTCTATCCTTTTCGGTCTTTACCAAGAAAAAGTTTTTCAAGTGGTACATAATCAGTGGTTTGAGCCTTAGAATTTCACCAGCAACACCAGCCCATCCATCAACCATTATATAAGTAATGAAGAAAGTTGCTTTCATTGGGATGGAGACACCAATAGTTTCTGGAATTCTACAGATAGAACAACAGCTTTATAAGTAACTAGATATATAACCTACGCCGAATAAGCTTAATCTGCATACACTAATAATTAAGTAACAACTGATGAATCATGGAGCTTATCACCCACTCATATCTAATTTCAATAACTATGACCAGTGAGTGCTTTAAATACTTAATGCTGGCGCAAACAGATAAACATGGATTAATCTATCAAAGAATTATAATCATTATTGACATTGTAAGTGGGATATCAGAAAGAAACCATACTGATTAGCTGACTTGTGAATAAAAGTATCTAGCTGTTGAAATGCGGTTCCAGCAATAATACTCCCGAGGAACAAATTAACAAATTTGAAAATATAATATCTTGATGCACATCTCTTCTCCAGTGATGATAACGAATAAAAGCCTTCAAACTTTGACATAAACATCAATATTGTTGGTAGAACAATGAGGAATATCTTTAGAGCAATACCCGGTAAAAATCCTTGGATGAGAGATTTAATGGCAGGCCTGCAGCAAAAACATAATTCATTGTGATCATTCACTATTAGTAGAGCATTAACAATTAAAAGTGATGAAAAAGGCCTCAGAAGTAGATTTCACTAACTTTTCGATGAGGGGCTTTAAAAACGGGACTGCCTTTTCAATTCCTTCGATGTTCGCCAGGGACTGTACAATTGCTATTGGTATCATAAAGAAGAAAGTAAGGAAGAAGAATGCGACGCCTATAATGAGTCTCCTAATTGTGAGTGATACAAATGGAATGGCTAAGTTGTTCCAGTATACATCCCGCGGCTCTGGAGCCCACTCAGATAACCATAATGTTGGATTTCTAGTCTGCTGAGTTTGTGCACAGACTGCAGCTGCCCATCGACTTTTGAAAGAAACAAACGCCACTGGCATTATATACTTTGGGTTCTTGGTCATCTTTTGCTTCTCTGCCTCTATCTGTGATTCCACGCATAATGGTTTTAAGCAGTAAGTAAATCAGTAGTTGTACCTTTGTTTGAATTGGATGCGATAGAACAGATACTCATCAGATGATGTTTGAGTATATGAAGACGTATAACAAAACAATACAATATGTTTTGACCAAAAGTTGGAAACAATTAGCAAAATTCTAAGTGGCTTTATAAGATGTAAGAAGCCAAGAATTCTATACTTACTTCTTTTGACAGCTTATCCACTTCACTAGTGTAATAATCAATTGAATCAAGTCTGTCTCCCCATAGTCCGAGAAAGCCAGTCTGTTTAACCAGATTATAAAAAACATCGAGGTTAATTTGGACTCTGAAATATATCATCTATGGTAAACTGGTTAATTCAAAGATTTTATATAGAAAAGGGTCAAGTAGGTAGAGTACCTTTGTTGTTGGTCTTTTAGATTGATTGCGTGAATATCTTAGTTGATTATAATCAAGCCAGTTTTGTGCTTTTTCCTTCTTTTTGACCAATGCACTGAGTTTGTTTCCATTGAATACAACCTGCGTGATGAAATAAGATGGGTAAAAACGACATCACTGACTATAGCAAGAAGCAGCCATTTTAACAGTATATTACGTTCAAGGTTTAAGCTAAACGGAAAAATCAACTATACAAATATCCAGAAATATCAACCACAAATTTTCAAATGAGTTAGCTTCACAATGCACCCGAATTTCCACCAAAAGTGTGATAAGACAATACTAAATTAGTAGTAACAGTGAAAGAATATATATCACCTGATGAGTGAGATAGCTATCTGGATGGTTGACGAGAAAAAAGTGCTCCACAAGCTCACTAACTGATTCATCAGGATCTGGCGGTACATTTCTTACGAGGACCTGTACAGGATCAAGTTTTCTTAGCAAATAAAGCATGACTAAATGAGTACACCACCAAAATGGAAGAAAGATTGACGCTGAATTGAAATTCCTAAGCCATGTTTTAATATTGGATACCATGTTACCCAATAGGAACATAATGATAGTTGCACACCAGGAATAGTGAACAAAACAAATTGATCAGAAACATGAGATCTTACTGTAAACTGATCAGGACGGCGTTGTTCTGTTGCCAGAAAGTGCAACCTCATTGAGGCTACCAGTTCATACTCCTTATGCAAAGAATAGCATGTCCAAAAAGTAAATGCATAAGCCATCACTATATGAGTCCAAAATCTGTAACACGGACAAGGAATTTAAAATCATTATCCTAATCAACTTCTCACCTGTAATAACACACTATCTAACCAAGTGAATTAGTAGGTAGGAAGTTATTTCTTTTTTACGCCTAGTTGCCTGGGCTATATACGGAACAAACTTCTATTTAGAGCTGGTTTCTAAATTAAAAAAAAAAATTTACTTATCTAATGAACTGTAAACACTTATTTAAACAGAACAGATGTTTAGACCATTTCATATGGGAGTGTCAAGGAGAGGACATCCCCCTTTTGATTAATAAAGATGTTCCTATTTTCTTCTTTGTAAATGCAGATTTTTTGCTTTGTGAAATATGGTCCTCCAGTATAAAGACTGTTTTTAAGATGTCAAAAAACTATAACAAAATAAACCTAAACATATGTAGCAACAAAATATATGAAGAGCATTTTAGTTCTCGGCGACAAGATACTATATGCCATGTTGTTGTCATATAAACTTATGGCTACTTTTCAAATCTAGTTGAGAAGAAATACTTTTATCTCGTTTGAGGATGATTATGTTCACGGACTTTCAGCACAAATAAGATTATGTTTCGACTTTCGAGGCTTTACACAAACAAATTAAGTTTGAGTCTGTGTTTTCTGCAAAGATTGTGGTACTCGGCCTTTAATTATTATGCAACTTGTAAGATTACCCCGGCAAAGTGAAATTTTAAACCTTTTAAGCTACCATCATGCAACTTCTGATACTAGCATGTGAACAAACATTACATATAGGTATCATCATTTATGAGCATAACAAAAAGTCAGTGTGTCAATCCAATATCGAAGGTAAATAGTGTACTTGTTTATGAGTCATCGACCATAACTAATGTAAAGCTAAAATCTTATACATACAAAAAACAGGGTTACATACCTAGGCGACCCCTCAGGAATATTCGAAATGGAAATTTTGTCTATGTCACTGAAAGTTAATTTTGATTGCTCCAGCGTGTTATTAGTCCAATTTACAGGCACAAGAATTGCAAATGCAAAGAGTGCAATAGGTACGAAGATTTTAAGTCTGCAAGGGAAAAAGGAACAAAAGACAGTGTCAGATCATACTATGTACTGAGTATATCAAATTTTCGGAACATCAAAAGTAAGAAATATATAGTCAAAGGAAAAAATAGATGCACTTCATAAGGTGAGCACTTTTCTTTCCGGTTTCAAACACCGCAAGTTCAACTGATACAGATACATTTTTTTCTATTTGAAATAAGGCCGTGAAGTTTATGACACATACTGAAAAAAAGAACATCCTAGCGTTGACTGTAGTAGTTTGGAATTTGTCAAGGAAAATTATCAGCTTCACCCACTCTTCATATGACTATCGGCCTATCGCTAAAAGTAATTACAACCTAGAGAACTCTAGATCACTTGTGTTTCTAATTGGATGCAAATGTTTGTTTTGAGTTTCGAACTTCTGGAAAGAAAACATATAGGTAGTATCTGGGAACTAACACACCCAGTTCAACATAAAAAAAGAAACATTCATAAGGAAATAACTGAAAAACCGAAAAAGACGAGGTGAAAGGTTTGTGATACATATAAACCATACCCAAGCAAGTAAATCCGTAAGTAGATAGCAGAATCAAGTCCTGCATGTTCAATCAGCGCAGGTTCAGGCATTCTAAGTGCATCTGGCATCCAATTTAAAAACGTGAGGTACGACCAAATGTCTAAGTTGACGAATTTGGTTAAAGCTCCTGAGCCCGCCGGACTGCTTCTTAGACCCTTAATATACCATTTGGGAAAGTACACTCTATCATTGAAAGGTTGTAATCTTATTAGCGCAAAGATTATGAAGCAAGCAAAGGCGTATATGATATTGATACCCGCCGCAACCCCTATGTCTTGTAAAGTCGCCATCTATCTGTTTGCAAGAACAAAGAACAATAATCACATATCTTAAGAAGCTACCGATTAGACGATTAGTCCACGAAATAGTAATCTATATTAGAAGATTACAGCGAGCAACTAAATTACTAATAACATGAACAACTCTAAACAATGTCACACTGAAATCCACAAATTAGGCAAACAAAAATCCCTAAATTACTAGAGGACTGTAATGCATTCTAAAATAGAGTTTTAGGAGCTCAATAGTGTGCATAAACAGACTGAGGTTTATACCCAATAATCACTCAAATGCTTATTCCATTAACAGAAAATCAAACCTTGATGTCTTTTTCTTTCTTCAATCACTGAAAATGATAACATTGGACTTGAGCATTCTAACATTAAGTTCTAGCTCTATACCCAGATAGACAATCAAAACATACAAGAAAACAAATTAAAAGAAGAACTTTCGGAATCTGACAATGAACTAACCTTCTGAAAAATGAGCTAACCTTCTCTGCAGTTCCTGATTAATGATTGATTAATCATGAAAAAAATCAAGTACTAAGTCCATGTTTGATACTAGAAACCCAGACACATGAACTTCAACAAATAAGATCTAAAAGAAAAAAATAACGCCTAAAAGTATTAATAAATTGACCATAAAAAGACAGAAAAATTTCTGACTTTACAGTATAAGAAGGTGAACTGAAAATCTGTACAAAATAGTTAATGTTGTCTGAATAGAGAAACTAAAAGAAAATTAACATTTTAAGATCTCGATTTTATTAGTATTAATATTTTTAAAATACGGTAACCGTCATTCAAGAATAATATATTTGCCACCTATGCTATTTTCAAAACGGCTAGTTTTAGAAGGAAATAACATTGACGCATCAAATATGACCATGTTGCTAATGGGGTATCATCAATCTATTTAGGGGTATATCAAATTCTATATAAGACGGAAACATCCATTGTCAATAGGCTGTTTGGATACAGATCCAGAAGTTACATTTTGATTTTTGGATGCAAAAAAAGTCAGAGGTTAGTTCTGATATATAATTTCGGAATGATTTTTAGAAACAGAAAAGTTAACTTAATTTTTTGTGAAGTAAAATCGCCTGATTGGATGTGTATTCAGAAGATGTTTATCGACTTCTAGAAAACAAAAAGCAAAAAATTGGTTTGGGTATCGAATTTAAAAATGACTTTTGAAAGCAAAAAAAAAAATCTTTTTGTGAAGCAAAACTATTTTTCTTCTGACTTCTAATTCTAGAGAAGCAGAAGTCAGAAGCAAAGATATTTTGCTTCAGAAAAAGTCGATTTTTTTACTTCTAGAAATCGTTCTAAAATTTTACACCAAAAAGTCAGAAGCAAAAAGTTACTTCTGCATATGTATCCAAATGCGGTATATATTTTGCTCCTGGTATCCAAAACACGTTATAAAGAATTGGTATACCCCAAATAAACTGGTATGCCCCCTTAGCATCCATGAAAATAAACGTCATGCTTTGCTTTTCTGGTCAAAAGCATGGTTTTGGTATGATTAGTTGGAGAAGAGGATATCAGCTGGACACGTGAGATCAGCTGTTGTCTTGAGGGATCAAGAGGATATTAAAAGAATTTCAACTGGACACGTGAGATCAGCTGTTGTCTTATGCAAATATCAGTATTGTGATTGGTTTTAATTAAGTTGTGATCGGTCGTATCGCATCATGGTGCTGAAGATAACTCATAATCTCACCTGGGATTATTTGATTAGGTTTTAATTAAGTAGGTTTGATTGATAATACACGCTTGGGTGGCAACTGAGCTGGAAATCTTATTTTCTCTTCAGGATTTTAGACATTTATCCCGGTTATCTCGGTGACTAAAGATTTTATGTGCCTTTTTGGTGTGCATTTTAGTCAAGTACAGATATTTCCGACGAGCATGTCATGTCAAGTTGTTGGTTTTTTGTTGTTGTTTTTTTACTTTTGTTGGAGAGCAAATTGTGATCCAAAATGAGTAAAAATTGTAGCTGACTCACTCGGTCTTAAAAACCCTTTTTATTACACAATTTTTTCCCACGGATATTAAAACATTGTTTTTTTGTAATAAAAAATTAAGAACTCTAGATAAATTTAAGAACCCTAAATACGGACTACCGACCTTCAATACATAAATCATCAATTTCCGATCTGGAGTAGGATAGAAGTAAAAGTGAAAAGAGAAATTATATACTCCAACGTTTTCTGGTATCGGAATTGTTGGCATCATTTTTTCCAATGAGTTAGAGGCATGTTACCTTGAGAAATTATACATCACACCTCTAACTTCTGAGACAGAATTTTGCAGTATGAACAAACAACGAAAGAAGATACTAAAGAACCTCAAATAATCTATGATACGATTGGACCAAGGAAGATAGAATCACTAATTAACACCTCACCAAAACATAACCTACACCGTGTTACTTACTGTAAGATTTTTAAGTTATATTTTTCAAAAAATTTAAGGTGACAATTCTAGGGTTCAACTTCATGGACTGTTGGTAAAATAAAGAAGATAATTTTCTTTTTTTTTCTTTTTAACGTGTGCGAAAAAAAAGTGTGGTTAGTAAGATAGTTTAGACGGAGTTAGAACTACAGTAAAATATCTATAAAATAATAGTCTTGGACCACCCAAATCCTATTATTTTAAAGAGATATTACTTAATCGATAAAATAATAATATATTAATTTAAAGAATAATCCTTAATTTAAATTATTTGTTTGGAAAAAACGAGAATTTTCATATTAAAAAATAAAGTATTTTAAGATAAATACCGAAAAATAGATTTTAAAAGTGGAAAATATAGAAAAATATAAAAAAACATTAACGGATTTATTTTTAGAACGGCATGCATTTGTTTTTAAAGTAATAAATCTTATTAATTTCCATGAAAAAAGATTTTTATACAGAAACTTTTTGTATTTAACATACAGTTTACAATTCAATTTAGTCGCAAACAATACAAGCTTCTAAATCAGTAGGATGTCCTCAAAGGTGTATCTCACATATCAATCAACAACACAATAAGGATGAAATACAACTTGATTTGAACTTCAGAGAAAAACAAACCAACATTGCATCATATTTTGAGAAAATTTAATGTGTATGAAAATTATTTTTTATTTTCTAATGGAATTATTATTTTATATAATATTTGGGACCTATTAATGTTTAAGGGGAACTTTTAAAATGTATTATATTATGATTTTATCGAATTATTATTTTAGCACTAAGGGCCCGAGTCGGGATTGGAAAATTTTATTATTTTAGCGAGACTATTATATTATCGAATATTATTTTAAAAAAGTTTTACTGTAGATGATCGTTGCCACGGTGGGACAGCCGACTGAAGAAATCGATGCGAAAGTATCATTTTTCCTGACACGGCGCAAAAGTATCATTTTTCCTGAAACGGAAAATTACCTGATGTGTAAACCAAAATATGGCTTCATAATGTGTTATGCATTCAATTTTTGAAAATTGTGCCTAAAGTGAAAATATCACTTTTCTTGAAACGGAGGGAGTACATCGTTTTATTAGTTGCAACGGAAAATAAGTTGATGCATAAACCAAAATATGATACATAAACTATTATGTATCATTTGTGGTGGTTTGCATAATGAATATACATTTAATTTTCGAAAATTGTGTCTATTATGATAAACACCTCCGAATTTTTCGTAAAAACTCTAAATTAGATATTGTTGTTTGTACTCATTGCGTAGATTTTTTTAAAGCCTTTCCAACGAGATAAAATTTATAAAATTCCAAGGAACGGATTTTTAGATATGTTATATTAAAGTTGGGTTGCCAATTATACCAATAAAAAAATAGGATAGTTATAATAATTGGACTAAAAGGGAGGGACAATTTGGAAATTTCCAGGGTATGACTCCAAACCACCCAAATCCAATCTTTTTGTGTCAAATTGGAAGAAAAAAAGTCATGTCCCACAATGACACAAAGTCACCATATATAGAGTCCTCCATCGTTTCGCTCGCTCGGCCTAAATATACCGAGTTTGTCCTAGTTAGTGGGTCGACTACGATTTTTGCACACCTCATATCACATTTTGCTCTCCCTCTAACAATTTTTTTTTGCTTTGTTGTTATGCGATTTTTTTTAAATTATGAAATAGGATTGATGTTTAGCAACACTTGACCCTCTAATACATTTGGAGGTTCATCATACCAACTATTGGTAATGCGATACTTCCTATTGTATTTTGCAAACACATCTGCTGCATTATTACATGTTCTTTTCGCATAACAAACTTTTCAATTCGGAATTAAATTTAATAAAGCTAGAGCATCAAGTAAAATGTTTTCGCTTTCCTAAGAGATAGCAAGCGTAAAGTTATCAATGTAGTCTGCAATGTTCTTCAAATCCATTTCAAAAATCACGTTCATCAACTGCATCTCATTACTCCACTTTACAGCATCCATGAAAGCACAACACTCTGCCTGCTCAGCACTTAGCACTTAGCACATTTCCCAATCTCCTAGCTCTGCAACCCCTCCATACACATGTAAAATCATTTAAAATTAGTTCGATACCTCCAGAATTATCGCTTTTAAGAAAAGAAGCATTACAATTTAATTTAAAGAAGGGTTGAGGAGGTGGAATCCAGGTTGGTTCATTAAGTATAGCTAATGGTAAACTAGCAGGTGGTTCTGCAACAATTTGTAGCATGGGTATTCTGCAAAATTAACAGCTCCGGAAGAAACTCTTATGGGATCGGCATCTTTTTTCTGAAATACTAAGTCACATCCCGTATTCCATATACCCTAGCACACAACCATTTTCAGATTAATGCATTTACCATTCTGTTTTAGTAGCTTGTCCTGGTTAACCCATTCTTCAAACATATGACATATGCTAGCACTTTACTGCCACCGGGAATACTCATCCAGACAGCCTTAGAAAAGGAGGACTTAAAAAGAATGTGCATAGTATCCTCAACCCCTAGGTTACACAGCTAGCATGTATGATTGATGTATCTACAAACCTGAAAACGCGGGGGTACCAATACAACTCCAAAATACACCACAACTTTTTTTCTTTGCCAATCTGTATGGACAAACTCAATACAACTCCGAGAGTTCAACTCAATCAAGGAACAATATCTAGAACTATCTCTCTCTCTCTCTCTTATAATTAGAACGTTTACAGAACCAAGTTCGTGAACCTAATTACAAATAGATAACTTGAACGGTACCAAAGACTAATGTTCAAGAATCAATCAAGTCGTATCCAACGAACTAGGTCGGCTGTATCTATTATGATTGATTAACGCACAACCTGTGATATTTAAATTATAAAGATAAATAATATAATACGGAAAAAGAAATAAGACAAACACCAGAAGTTTTGTTAACGAGGAAACCACAAATGCAAAAAAAACCCTGGGACCTAGTCCAGATTAAACACCAAACTGTATTAAGACGCTACAGACACTAGCCTACTGCTAATTGATTTCTGAATGGAATGTAGTTGAGGCCTAAAAGGTATCCCACATATTAAGGTACAGTCGCGCTCCTTACGCCTCTTGAATCCCAGCAGGACTCCACACAAAGCTTAGTTGATGTCACACCAACTAAGAGTTGTTTCAACTCAATTTAAAACTTTAAACCAATCTTCCTCCCACAGATTAAGCATATATATGATTTACTTTTCGATCAAAAAGTTTGATCAAAGGTGATGGAAATCGATAGCAATAGACAGAGTCTAGCTAACCTCAAAATCCGGACTTATGTAACCCTAAATGCATCCTAGATTATTATTCACCTCACAAGTACGAAACTTTTGGAATAAACAAAGTTTCAGACGAAGAGAACTTTGATGATTTCTATCTATCTTGATCGAGTGAGGAGCTCAATGATCGATCAAGATCAGGATACTCAAGTTATCAAGAAAAGAAAACTGAACCTGGCTTCACGAATCCTTATGAAGTCTTTGTAGTCGCTAAACCCTAAAAGGGTTAGGAAGAGGATGACTTAATTACAACTAGAACACACCAAAAAGTGTCGGGATTTAATGATCCCAGTTGCTTGAAGTTCCCTTTTTATAGACATTCAAATCATAGATTGATTTAGGTTTAAGCTAGGATAGTTTTGGAACCAAGCAATCAATATCCATTGTTAGATAAATCTTTGAATCTAATTAACATAAACAAGATATACACCCTGGTTAGGTGAAACCTTAACCGAACCGTGTATAAAGACTATGTTCAAGGTGGTTAGCCGAAACTAGCCGATTTGAACTTAAAAGCTTAATACTCATTTTCATGAACATATAAGACATTAACCTTGAGTCACAATCATGTGATCAAATAAGTCTAGCGTTTTTAGAGAATTGATCAAATGAAAATTATCTTGTAGAAATAATTTTATCGCACTTAAAAATAATTGACATGGTTAGTAGATGCACAAGGTACAAATACCATAGACGTTCGTGAGTCAGGTTAGTCACAGTACATGTACCGGTCTGTAAAGATTTAACCAAACCAAGTTTCGGGGTTCACAGAACTATTTAGGTACGTGTACCGGTATGGATACCTTAAGACTATGACCGGTTCCGGAGTCCACATAACTATTTTGGTTTACGTACCAGTTTGGATACACAACCGAGTTCCGGAACAAAGAACTGTTTTAGTACATGGACCGGTATATATACTAACCCGGTTCCGTAACCGCAGTTTCCTAACGGTTTGCATACGGGTATGCTTACCGATCCGGTTCACGAGTTAAACATATTTTCCACATGATGTGCATAAGAATATGCGTATCAGAAATCTGTAAGTCGACATATAGCTACGGGTATGCTTACCGAACCGGTTCACGAGTTAAACATATTTTCCACATGATGTGCATAAGAATATGCGTATCACAAATTTGTAAGTCGACATATAGCTACTCTTCTACGTGTATGAGTACATGTATAACGGGTTCAGACTTGTAACACTTTTCCCAGTTTGTAAGACTGATAACACTGTCTTGTATCCGAATCTATAGTAGTTTTATATTTCTCTCTAAATTGATTTGAAACATTCCCGAGTAACATCAATGACACATATCACTGTTCCAGGCTATTTCCGAATGATGAAACTTGAATCATGATTTTGATTTCGAACAATAAATTGTCCTTAACCGAAATTCATCAAGTATGAACAAATGTTCATTAAGCTTAGTCATTATATTTCAATAACTAATTACCAAGATAAACTTGACTCGAAATTCTTGTATATGCATGGTAGTCTAATTAGTTATGCGACATCGTCTCAAATGATAGAAAAGTGAATATAACTTGAGAAATAAGTGGTTCAGTCTTTACTTACCTTTTGTTGATGAAGTTCTATAAAAGCTTCGGTTTATCTTCGCCTTCAAACGGTAGAACGCAATGATGACTGCCGTGATCCATTGTGTCTCAACTACATTTATATCCTAGTCCGAGACTTAACTAATTGTAGACTAGAAATCAAGATATAGTTTTGACAACTAAATTTGACAACAAGCTTGAGATAGAAACACTTGTAAGTTTGACCGAGCAATGCTCTAACAATCTCCCCCTTTGTCAATTTTAGTGACAAAACTATCAATACATATGGATGAATAATAAAGCTTTGATAACTCCTCGAATCCATCATGTCTTGATTTCCTTGGTTTCTTCAACTCCTTGAACTCTTCGTAATTTCAAGTTGCAATGATTCTGAACGTGTTCAATTCAGCATCGTTGTTGTTGAAAATCTGTATCCATAGCGATAACAACTTTGAAAAAAGATATTCTCAAACGTCGTTATACAGAAACATGGTATTATTACTTCCCTAAAGTTCAATTGTATCCCAACTCTGAAGTAATACTATGGTGATATGTTTCTCCCCCTTAATCAATACTTACATCTTTTGCATAATAGGTGAAACTTATAGATTATTGGTTCACTCCCCCTTACATAATGATCCATAAACCATGTGTATGTAGTACGAAACTACTAAATAATTCTCCCCCTTTTTGTCTATAAAATTGGAAAAAGTACGAAAATCGTTGGATCGTAATGAATACAACCAAAAGAAATGTCAAGTTTTAAGGAAGTTAGAGATACTACATTATAACATAGTTAAAATGCAACTCCTCATATCAACTTTATTTAGATGATATCACATAAGTAAGAAAATACTTAGCGTTCATCTAGGAGATTTAAGATACAATCATCCCCTTTAAATTCCACAGCCACACACCCCACAGAGATATAACAATTAAGCACCATTTCATTTAAGAACTCTCCCCCATTTGATGTCATTCCCAAGAGAACAACATGAGTGACCTTGCTTTATGAAAAAGAAGGATTTTTGTTGGACATTAACAAATCACATGGATTTGTATCCGAAAATAGACTTAATAGTCTCAACACCAGTTACGAACAAAAAGATGATTTTGATCGATGTGACTCAACATAAGAAAATCTTACGGAGCGTGTCAAGCAGTATAAACATAGAAGTGTGATCACGAGTAGATCAATACTGCGAGAAAATTCTCAAAGAGTTTGTTCTATTTTCTGTTTATAAAAAACATAATGGATTTAATTTCTGAGCATATATGAATTATCAGCTTGATTCATGAAAACGTAAAGGCACATATATTTCATAAGACTTTTGCAATAATTAAACCAATAATGATTACATACTGCAAGTTTATCTTCCAACAACTCTAGAATTTAAATAAATAAATCTAAAAACATTCAAGATGAGCTTGTGTATTCACAATTTTTGCTATACCAAACCCTAGTTATCCTTCTCAAGATAAGAATATATTCTCACAAGAAGTTTCCTAGACATGCATCAAGTTTTTTGATTGCCTGAGTAGAGAATTCCTTCTCATTGTTGAAAAACTCATCGATAATAGGATCATTTAGTTTTTCTAGGTCTTCTGAGATGTCAGTTAACTCACTAAGTTCTGTCCTCAGTTTAATCAAAGTAGTTTTGACTGAGCTAACGAGTGTTCATAGTAGGTTATCTGATCTAAGGATTGATTAATTCGAAACTTCAATTCATTCCTCTTAGATACGAAGTTCTTCACTTTAGCCCTAAAATCATTATCATGTTGACAAATAGATAAAAGACAAGTTGAGGAAGAACCTTCTTCATCTGCGGTTGATATCCTTTTTAGGTTCCTTGATGATTTGATTCCTTCACACAGGTAGACATTGACAGCTTCTACTGCATCCTTCTTGGTGATTCCTCTTATTACAGGAGCCATGGAACCGAAATCTCTAAACGAGATGAGAGTATGAATTTCACCTTTAAAAGAGAAAAATGACATTTTATAACACGGTCCGTGAACTAATGGACACAACATATACATTGTTGTCAATGAGCTCAGAAGATAATACACAAATTTTGACTTAACTTTTCAATACACAAATTGTGGTTACTAGATCTCTTGGGTTATATCATAGTTTATCACATAAGATGGACACATCTTCTTCGCTCGAATAAACAGGGTTTAGAGTACAAGAGACGATTTAAACAATGCTTAAGGACATTAATTGGTTTATGAAACACAGTTATGTATTCTAGATTTTGCATCTAGCTCAACAAAATCATTCACACCAACAGTTTTATGAAATTATTATGAGATGAGTTACACAACTATTATAGATACAAAAGCGGTCAATTCTTACCTGAGCAACCTTGTCATTACAAGAGGTAATGTGATGAGTTTTGTGCAACCTCATTTTCTCAAGCTAAAATATTGAGGCTGCACTCATTACTACAATTAAGTAGTGATGGAATGAGTGAAACACTCACCGCTTGCGTCACTAGGTGACTTTTCATGGCCCTTTTTGCATTCATAATCTTACCTTTTTTGGTTCTTTTACTTCGTTGTCTCCTCAGCTTTGAAGTTCTCGGATTATTCTTCAAAAGATGACTCATTCTGTGCATGTCATTATGGGGAACCAAATATCATAAGTGTTACCAAGGGACTTTTGCCCAAACAACATAGATGAGATCTTGTCTGAGCTTCCTGAGAGTCTTTGTAGATCACACTTGAGGGTATCAATCTCATTCTCTTTGACAGACAAGGTTTCAGTGAACTTCTCATTAATTCTTTTTAACTCAAGATTTTACACTTTAAGAGATGATTCGAGTTTTTCCACAGTTTTCTTCAAACATAGGTTTTCTCGATAAATTTCTTCACTTTTATTCAAGAATTCTGAAATCTCATTTTCTGACTTAGAATCAGAAGTTGAATCAGTAACAAGTATCAACAGATATTTCTGCACAACAGGCAAAATTTTCTGTCTAATGTTCAGAAGTAAGCTCATCAGAGTTATCAAGTGAAACAATGAGAGCATTATTTCTTTGAAGAGAACTTCCGTCTTGATTAATTGAATCATCTTGAAACTTGGTTTGCGAGTGTCGCTTCCTAGATTGTATGTACTTCCTCGGGACATTTTTTACTTGATGTGTGATCATAGATATATTTTCTTCATCGTGATCAACACAACACTCGTCAACCCAAGACAAATTTTCCTTCAAAGAAGTCATACTTGTATTGGTTGTGGCTTTAAGTGCATAAGTGCTACATTTAGACACATTATGCTCGTGATCAAAGATCTTTAACTTTCGAACGAGACTGTTTCTGGAGAGTGTTTCAAGGTTATTCCCTTCCATGATGGCATGTTTCCTAGACTCGTATCTTGCTGGTAAAGATCGGATAATTTTCATCACAATGTCCTTTTGGGGAATGGTCTTCCCTAACACATAAGATGCATTAACAATTCCAGACACCTTTTGATTAAACTCATCAAACGAATCTTCATCAGACATACGAAGATTTCCCCAGTCAGAATTTAGGTTTTGAAGCCTAGCTTAATTTTCCGAGGTATCTCCTTCAAATACGGTTTCTAAGATATCCCAAACATCTTTAGACTTAGTGCACGAAGTCACATGGTGTTGAAGATCCGGGCTTAGGGCGTGGATAATAGCGTTTAACCCGTCGTAATTATGCTTTGAATCACTTTTCTCGGATTCACTATATTGTCCTAATTGCTTCGTAATAGTGTTTCCGTCTCTAATAAATGTCGGCGCATTGTATCCAATAACTACAAGTTTCCATGTCTAAAAATCACGGGCTTCTAAAAAGGAACGCATAACAATTTTCCACCATAAGTAATTTGAGCCATCAAATGGTACGTTTATCGAGATTACACTCCTATCCATGTAGTCAGACTTCTTCAAACACAGACTTATTAGATCTTAGCGTGTTTGCCTGCTCTGATACCAAATGAAAACGCGGGGTACCAAAATACACCATCATTTTTTTCTTAAGCAATTTGTATGGACAAACTCAATACAACTCCGAGAGTTCAGCTCAATCAAGGAACATTATCTAGAGTTATCTCTCTCTCTCTCTCTCTATTGTAATTAGAACGTTTACAGAAACAAGTTCGTGAACCCAATTACAAAGAGATAACTTTGACGGTACCAAAGACCATTGTTCAAGAATCAATCAAGTTGTATCCAACAAACTAGGTCGGATGTATCTATTATGATTGATTAACGCACAACCTGTGATATTTAAATTATAAAGATAAATAATATAATGCGGAAAAGAAATAACACAAACACCAGAAGTTTTGTTAACGAGAAAACCACAAATGAAGAAAACCCCCAGGACCTAGTCTAGATTAAACACCAAACTGTATTAAGCCACTACAGACACTAGCCTATTACCAATTAACTTCGGACTGGAATGTAGTTGAGCCCTAAAAGGTATCCCACAGATTATACAGTCACGCTCCTTACGCCTCTTGAATCCCAGCAGGACTCCGTGTAATGCTTAGCTGACGTCACACCAACTAAGAGTTTCTTCAACTCAATTGAAGACTTTAAACCAATCTACCTCCCACAGATTAAGCATATATATGATTTGCTTTCCGATCAAAAAGTTTGATCAAAGGTGATAAAAATCGATAGCAATAGACAGAGTATAGCTAACCTCAAAATCCGGACTTATGCAACCTGAAGTGCAACCTAGATTATTATTCATCTCACAAGTACGAAACTTGTGGAATAACCAAAGTTTGAGACGAAGAGAACTTTGATGATTTCTATCTATCTTGATCGAGTGAGGAGATCAACGATCGATCAAGATCAGGATACTTGAGTTATCAAGAAAAGATTACCGAACCTGGCTTCACGAATCCTTATGAAGTCTTTGTAGTCGTTAAACCCTAAAAGGGTTAGGAAGAGGACGACTCTAGTTACAACTAGGAGACACCAAAAAGTAGTGTCGGTATTCAATGATCCCAGTTGCTTGAAGTTCCCCTTTTATAGATATTCAAAGTATAGGTTGCTTTAGGTTTAAGCTAAGATAGCTTTGGAACCAAGCAATCAATATCCACCATTATATGAATATTTGAATATAATTAACATAAACAAGATATACACTTTGGTTAGGTGAAACCGTAACCGAACCGTGTATAAAGACTATGTTCAAGGTGGTTAGCCGAAACTAGCCGATTTGAACTTAAAAGCTTAATACTCATTTTCATGAACACATAAAACATTAACCTTGAGTCGCAATCATGTGATCAAATAAGTCTAGTGTTTTTAGAGAATTGATCAAATGCAAATTATTTCTACGAGATAATTTTATCGCACTTGAAATAATTGACATGGTTAGTAGATGCACAAGGTACAAATACCATAGCCGTTCGTGAGCCAGGTCAGTCACAGTACATGTACTGGTTTGTAAACACTTAACCAGACCAAGTTACGGAGTTCACAGAACTATTTAGGTATGTGTACCGGTATGGATACCTTAAGACTATGACCTCCACATGATGTGCATAAGAATATGCGTATCACAAATCTGTAAGTCAACATATAGCTACTCCGCTACGTGTACGAGTATATGTATAACGGGTTTAGACTTATAACAGTTTTCCCAATTTGTAAGACTGATAACACTGTCTTGTATCCGAATCTACAGTAGTTCTATATTTCTTTCTAAATCGATTCGAAAAATTCCCGAATAACATCAATGACACATATCACTGTTACAGGCTATTTCCGAATGATGAAACTTGAATCATGATTTTGATTTCGAACAATAAATTGTCCTTAACTGAAATTCATCAAGTATGAACAAATGTTCATTAAGCTTAGTCATTATATTTCGATAACTAATTACCAAGATAAACTTGACTCGAAATTCTTGTATATGCATGATAGTCTAGTTAGTTATGCGACATCGTCTCAAATGATAGAAAAGTGAATATAACTTGAGAAATAGGTGGTTCAATCTTCTCTTTGCTTTTGTTAATGAAGTTCTCCAAAAGCTTCGGTGATCTTCGCCTTCAAAAGGTAGAACGCAATGTTGACTGCCATGATCCACTGTTTCTCCACTACATTTCTATCCTAGTCCGAGACTTAACTAATTGTAGACTAGAAATCAAGATATAGTTTTGGCAAATAAATTTGACAACAAGCTTGATATATCAACACTTGTGAGTTCGACCAAGCAATGCTCTAACAATACCCTTCCCAGTTTTTCCTTAGTATGTAAAATATCATATAGGATTTTCCAGAAGAGATGCTTTACTCTAGGCCATGAAATCATATTCCAGAAATCCTTCCACTGCATTGAAGTACCTTGTATTTATGTTGAGGGCAGAACATTTCCGAGACTCAGCTCAAATTTTTGTTGTATGTTGATTTTAACGTAAATCCTCTATGCCTTGTAAGCTTACAAATGAGTCTTGTACGGTGCTTTGCTAGATAACTACATTCGTAGAATTATATCTATTGTATTGTCATCAAAAAGGGACTGCACTAGCTCCACTTTCCATTAACCATTTTCAAGCAAAATTAGTTCATTAACCTATAGTTTTCAGCATGGAC
This sequence comes from Papaver atlanticum, assembly GCA_023531105.1. Classification (NCBI taxonomy): domain Eukaryota; kingdom Viridiplantae; phylum Streptophyta; class Magnoliopsida; order Ranunculales; family Papaveraceae; genus Papaver; species Papaver atlanticum. Next base: position 17,248,625 of record JAJJMB010007708.1, read on the forward strand.
AGTTGAACTGTGTTGAATCGGAGGATGATTAAGGCCCTGTACCCATGTATCTAGCCATATATATACTTTTGTACCATTGCCTACTCTCCAAAAGCTGTTATCGCGTATAAATGAAACATTTCTTTGCACACTTTTCCAAGACCATGAAGATTTAGCAACTTCTGAGGAGTGTAATGATAAGCACGTAAGTGTGATGCATTTTCACCCATAACTACATTATTTAGGACTCATTTTATTTCTGATAGAGTTGTTTTAAGTCTTTTCTAGGGAATAAGCTCTTGCGGCAAAATTGGCTCGAAAAGTGGTTTTTCACACCCCAGGATAGAGTACTAAAGGCACCCCAGAAATGCACCGGAAGCACCCCAAAAATATGTCGGAGGAACCCCGGAAAAATTACTATCTACGCCCAAAAATTACTATTTGCACCCCATAAGAAAGTGCTAAAGGGACACCCGTGCAGGATTAGGGGGAGGACACCTTCTTCTCAAATTCAAAAAATGAATTTTGGCGGGAAAATATTTTCATTAACAACAGAATTTCGATCGGATGTTTGGACGTGATTTAGTGAGATTCAATCCCTGAAACTTAGTGAGTAGACGTTATATGACTATAGAAATCTAGTATGGGTGTTCGTTTGGATCAGAATTGGCTGAATCGTGTCAAGGAGCAAAACAGGGGAGTACGTGCAAAGGGAGAAGATATTCACGCGTCTGCTGTTGCTGGAGTGTGCTGGGAGAGTTTGGAATGTTCTGTGAGAATGCTAGATGCGTGTAAGAGTTAAACAAGGAAAGAAATACAACTGCAAACGCGTGGAGAAGCTAAAACATGAAATTATTGTCGTGAGAATAAAAATAATAAAGAGAAGATTTTTGAAGTTATGGAGGAGATTCGATGCATCTTTCGGGTATAAATAGATTACCCAGGTCATATAGAAGGTGTGTCGAGAGTTTGGGGAGCTGGGGAGAGCCAGAGAAGAAGAAATCCGAGTTTTACAAAACTCGGTTTCTGCTGCTGCTGCTGCTGCTGATGAACATCAAGAACACGAAGAACAAAAGCCCGTAAAGGAAAGTCGTTGCAAACTGTCGCTTAATTGCGACAGTTCTCAACTCCTTTCCAGCGACTGTGCAACAGTGTTTACAACACTTGTCTTTTATCGTTCATTTTGTGACGATTTTTGTGCGTCGCAAAATCCTGTTCTACACCATTTTCTCTTTATTTCATCTTTGTAAACCATTTTTGAACCTAAATAAATATTTTGAGAGCACGTTTACTATGATGAGCTAAACCCCAAAATTGGGGCGATGGAGGAAGCCTTATTTCACACTTGGGTAATTATATTTAATTCTTTTCATGACTTTTGCACTAATTTTAATTGAAATTATGATTTGATTTAATTAGTTGTCATTTGATTAGATGGGTCATGCTTAGCTTAGGTGATTTGATGTCCCATGCTTAACATTTACATCTAATATTTTGAGAATCTATCTTGGCAAAAATAAGAGTCACTTTATTTTATATTTTTATTGAGCTATAATTGTTAAAAGAATTATTATTTAAACCTTAAGAAATGAATTTGGTGGAATCCTAAGCCCTAGTACCTCTCGCCCACTTTGTTAATATTTTTGTATATAATTTTTATTAAATTTAAAAACTCGAATCTTCACAAGTCTTAGAGTTCGAATCCTATTTACCGCTACTACAACAAAGTTGAAATCACATCATGTAACATACCATTTTCGGCAAAGTATTTTGATTGTATTGCTTTGACCCATTCATTGTCAGAGTGTATGCACAACCTCCAAGCAGCTCTTTCTAGTAAGGCTTCGTTCAATATTTTGTGTTGTTATTCTCTCCTAAGAGAAAGGAAACTAACCAACTGATTAGAAGAAATAATAAAATAAAAGGAGAAAGATGTAATCAGTTCAAAGGAATTCTCATTAAAGAGGCTAATTTGTGTTGCAGAGGATGACTGACTTTTGTTAATCAAGATGTAAGATGTTAGACTTATCGGTTTTCATTGATCAATGTCAAAATAAATACAGGGATTCAAGTTTTACTTTTTTTGGATCTATATACCGGATGATACTTGGTAAATGATTAACATTTTATTTTGGTGCCTAACATTTTAAATACTAATAGATGGTATGCTGATTAACCGTTGAATGTGAAAGTCTTCGTTTGACAAATATACTTTTTTGTTACTGGTATCTTTTAGAAGAAAAAAAATGATATAAAATCTCGAGTACATTTTGTTTCTATATTTAATTTCGAGTATACTTTGTTTCAAATCAGGTATACGATCTCAAAAAACTCGAAAAAATTATTAAAGATACCGTCCTAAGAAATCAACTCCTGATGCTTCTCAACGCGTATAATGGCACTACTCGGAAATTTTTTTCTATGTAACATATATACATGTATGTATGCATTTTGTTGTTTGCGGAAACGGCATCAACAACAAGGTGGTAGGATGTGTGTACACTAGGAGATACCCTCATAGAGAGGTCCTTTGCGGCTCCTAGATTTTGCGACAACTGCATAGCTTGGTGCAAAAATGAGTGTTCAAGTTTTGGAACTTCGACAATCAAATATCCGTGCAACTTTACTTCATTTACTGCCCTGGTGCATTGCCAGTGTTGCTGCAACAAATGAATATAAGAAATGACCTCCGTCGTTTATCAAAACAGAATAATAATAATGCTTCGAAAAGTAATAAAAATAATGATAATCTCGTCTCAGAGAAAACTATTTCTTATCTGCAACTCCTTTGATTCGTCATAACCGTCTACGGAAGAACTTCCCTTGTTATTTTTATTCTCTAAAATCTTCTCAAATCAAATGTCTCAATTGTTGTTGAAACTTGAAATACCTAAAGAAAAACTCGTAATTTGATGTCAAGAATTGTCAAATTTTAAATTTGATAGTTCTGACTCCTGAATAAAATAGGTCCCTAAAAGAATAACAAATAACGACTAAATCTAAACACGGGCTTATAAATAAAAGAAATAAGCTTGAATAGGTGGAAAGGGGAAGATAGACTAATGAGTTATAAGTTACTATTACTATTGGGCCTTTACGGCAGCTGGACATTGAACATACAACCTCATCACTTCCAGCTAACTTTGTATCTATTGTGTTTTATATTGAAGGAGTGGAGTTTACAAAGGAAGTAGCACCCGAATTACCAAGTGAAACAGACATTGTTTCTAGTACATCGCTCGACCAAACTTATAAGTTTTGATATATCAAGCTCGTTGTCAAATTTAGTTAACCAAAACTATATCTTGATTTATAGTCTGCTAAAGTCAGTCTCGGACTAGGAACATAGCATGGTAGTTGAGTATCAGAATTTACCAATCGACCTTGAAGACTGAAGAACAACGAAGATATCTACAAGGACTTCATCAACAAAGGTATGTGAAGATTGACTATCCTATTTAGTATTATGATGAAAGTTACAAAGAAGAAATTTTGAGTTCAAGCTGGTACTTAATAAATCTCGAATTAAAAGTTCTTTATCGCATAATAGCTTGAGAATAATCTATCGTCAACATATCCCAATTGCATAAGAAGTTCATAGGAGAATCAAGTTAATTTCATGTTCACGAACTGATTTGATCAGCACATTAAGTTGGAGCTTATAAATAATGTATTCGATGATCAAATCTCTCATTAACTTGCGTGCACGAACTGATTTGGTTAATTTGCGAACTAGTCGATTTTGAGATGTTCCTGGATACTTGTTCACTCGTAAAATTAAACCATTTAGAAACATAAAAGTAAAAGTGTCTTGTAATACGATCAAAGTGTACTTAAGCAAACTTAACGAAGAACTTCCAAACATTAAACTGAGTGTATTTAACAAAATTTAACAGACACATATCCAAACTTAAAGTTCATTAACCACAACCCTTTTTGCTAGTTGAACAATCTATTTTTCCACCTTGACGTTCATCCTTGATGTCATTGTCATCACCGGTTGGGCTCCCGCTACCACCTCGACTTGTACTTTCACCTTGTTGCCGGAGCCTCTTACTCGCCAACCTTTTTGTTGGTATCTTAGATCCCTCACCTTTTTTATGATTCCATCCAACTTGTTGTAGAGATATTTTTTCTCTTCCTTTGTCATCGGTGTTTTGCAACTAAGTTTCTTCTCTATGTTCTTCAACATATCTTTGCCCGCCGCAACCTAATTTCATTTGAAAACCCAGTATCTTGGACTGCTTCGAGGTCTTGGTTCCCACGAGCTTTATTTTCTCTCTATAAGCACGACCTTGACTTTTCTTATTAATAATTAGTGGATGAAAAATTTGGTTATACCAATCCGTCCAAACCAGGTCAACTTCAGAGGATCATCACCCAAAGGTTCTAAGAGACATACTTAATTTGATGTCTTCCAAGTTTTTCTAGTAATCAAAGGTAGGTTCGGGCTCATATTTGGGAATTTATGAAAAAGTGGTGCTCTTAGATTCCTTAGAACCCTTTTCCAACCACTTAAACTTTTCATTAACCACGGGGTCGTTTAGACGGATCCTAATTGAGGGAGGACTCAACGAGGATTATATATTACAAAACCATCGGGATAAAATAATTGTCCTTAGTAAATACCCACTTGCATGATCATCTTCAACAATTTCATATTCTCATATATGGGTCAGAGAGGATGTCGGGCCATCCAAAGAGTCTTTTTTCTCCCAACTTCATCAACAACTCCTTTTTATTCCTCTTCTTGGTGCCCCTGAATTCGTATTTTGGCTGAAGAAGGCAATGTATCAACTCAATTCTCGCAAGCGATGGCCAACTTTAATCTTGGGAAATGGTCATATACCCACACCTAAACCAACAATATAACAAAATTACAAATTATTACTGGAAGGATAACTTCACAAAGGAAATGAAGTCATAATAGAAGGTTCGACGAATAACATTATGAGCCGAACTGATAAATTGCATACTAAACTGTTAAACATGTCAGGTTCGGCCCATATAAAAAATATTTATCAGCCGAACCTGGCAATTTGGGTCTTCAGTATGTTGTTCGGTTGATATTATGAACCAACTTGTCAGCCAAATCTTACAAATTTGATTTTAAAATTGGTTCGGATAATGTTATAAATATAATGATCATCCATGTTAGGGAAGTGCTCGGTCAAACTCACAAGTTTTACTATCTCAACCTAGTTGTCAATTTTAGATACACAAAAATATGGTTTGATTTCTAGTCTACTTAAGTCATGTCTCGGACTAGGATTAGAGTTTGGTAGTTGAGTATCAGGCATTACTGAATAACCCTTGAAGATTAAAGACTGAAGATCAAACGAACATATTTGGAGAATTTCATCAACAAAGAGGTATGTGAAGACGAACCATTCTATGTACTATCAAGTATTACCATTCTATCTATACGAGACTATGTCGTATGACTTCTAGTAGATATTGCAAAAAAAAAAAAAAAAAAAAAAAATCTAGTCAAGATTGTCTTGTTAAACATCTCGAAATATAATTTAAGTAATGGATGTTCACAGATCCTTAGCAATCTTAGTTCAAAACAATTTATTGTTCAAGAACTATGTTTATGGATCATTTGAAAATTGCCCAAGCAATGATATTTATATCTATGGCGATTGAGAATGTTTCAAACATCTAAAAGAGAGTTTTCAGAATTACTGAAATCTGGACTCATGAGGATATGCGTACCCAATACGAGTACCATGGTCTGTAGTTAGGTACGCATACCCTTTCACATACCTACCCAGTACGAATTAAGCAGATGCTCATGAATTATTTTCACAAATATGTTAAGCATTGTTACAACTCTCGTGGACACCTCTAAGACATCTTTGATCACTAAAACACCTTGTGTATGTGGATCATGATTCAAGTTTTAAGTGTTTAAATGAAAACCATTATGCTTATTAGTTCTCAAAGGTATATATCTAAACTTTTCTTTATTAATCGGCTTAAGATTGTTCTTGAGAGGTGGTTAATAATTCAGGCTTCTCATCTAACTGGGTGTTAGTGTTTCGGATTTGTGAAGCTTGCTAGATTTGTCTATTGCAAACAGATTTCCAAGCCTTGATCTATTCGGTCTAAAGGGAAATCAAATAGGCTTATCTGTTAGAGGCAGATTGGTATCAAAAGTCTTCACTTAGGTTGAAAAAACTCATAGGATGTAAAGAACGCTAGCTAAGGGAATCAATTGTGTAGATCCTTGCGAGGTTCAAGAGACGTAAGGAGCACGACTGCAGCTTAATTGCTTGAAGGGTTAGTTCGGTCTCAACTATATTGCAGTCCAAAGTCTGATTTGAAAAGACGAGGGTACCCAAATACACCACAATCTTTTATTTATCCACCTATAAGTCCTCTTACCGAAGTGATCGTCTATGGACAAAGTCGAGACAATGCAACAAATCGGGAGATCGAGACAATATGACAACCAAAGTGTGATACTTGATAATAGGTTCGGACTTAACCGAACTCTATAGGATCACTATCAAGTGTATACAGAGTTAACGTTTGTGTATTTTACTTTTAATTATAATAAACAATTATAATTACGGAAATAGAAAGTAAAAGACACATCAAGATTTTGTTAACGAGGAAACTGCAAATGCAGAAAAACCCCGGGACCTAGTCCAGAATTGAATACTCTCAGAATTAAGCCTTTATACAAAATCTAAACCAACTTCGTATAGTTGAGACCAAGAACCTACCCCTAGTTCACTTAGTTTCCTCAGTATCCCTGCGCTTCCGACTTCGATAAGTGCACGCACTGGAACAATTCCTTTGGATCGTATTCCAAACAGTAAAGGAACAACAAATCTGTTTGGTAACAACTCTTTCGATTCTTTCAAGATAAAGATATCTCAAGTCATACGCAAAGGCTCTTCCGTTGAATCTAATAAACTCCTTTTCCTGGTTAGATCAATCTATCCAATAACTACAAAAGTAGTCAAGTTTAGATTCACACTCAATCCAAATAAATCTCAAAGAGATATATTGAGAATGTCGATATCACGCAACTAATCAATCGAATAAATCCGATTCTAGTTGGATCCCAGCCGATCAAGGTTTGTGCACACCCAAAGATATGAGAACCAAATAATAAATCTTCTTTGTCTTCAAATGTTCTTTAATCTTCAATAAACACCTGCACAACACCACTTGAATCTCTTGTGATCAAGTTTTTAGATCAACGGATTATCACAAGATGTCTTTAGATCTAAAAAAATTTCTAAAGATCATGTCGATACTTCGATCTAGTTTGAGTGAATCTTATATCAGAAGAGAAGATTCTCAAGAATAAATAAACTAGGTGCAATCAAAGTTTCAACAACCGTTAGTCAATCAAATCAATCGAAAACTAATAACACTGCAATTATCTAGTTTCCCACCAACGGTACACGTAGAGCTTTTTGATCCCACAGAAGTCTTTAAACGAGCGGTCGCAAGATATTTCACCTAATTAGGATACTTTCCTCTCCGATTAGATGACTCCACCAGAAACAACAAAAAGATGAAGTTTGCCTGGTGATAGACGCATTATTGTGTCTAATATGTCTCAATTGTATATATTGTTAGTGTTCGATTTTGTATTTATTTTGTTATTTTATGTCTTTGTAGGTATTTTTAGAGAAATAAGCTCTTGCGGCGAAATTGGCTCGAAAAGTGGTGTTTTACACCCCAGGATAGAGTACTAAAGGCACCCCAGAAATGCACCGGAAGCACCCCAGAAATGTGTCGGAGGAACCCCGGAAAAATTACTATCTACGCCCAAAAATTACTATTTGCACCCCATAAGACAAGTGCTAAAGGGACACCCGTGCAGGATTAGGGGGAGGACATGTTCTTCTCAAATTCAAAAAAAGATTTTTGGCGGGAAAATAAACTTATTTCTCTGTAAAATTTTCGATCGATTTTTGTACGTGATTTAGTGAGATTCAATCCCTGAAACTTAATGGGTAGACGTGATATGACCATAGAAAGCTGTTATGGGTGTTATTTTCGACCGAATTTGGCTGATTAATCCACAAAAAGAAAACAGGGAGAAACGAGAATATCACGTGTTGAGAAGATTTTGTGGAAGATTTCATGGAGATTAAAGCGAGTTTAACATATTTTCAGCGTGCAGGAAGTGTGTGGAGATCAAACAGATGCGTGGAGGAGATAAACAGGGGAAGAATCACGTAAATATCATCCCCGAGTAAAAGAAAATATTTTGGATTTATTAGCGAGATTTTTACGTGTTGATTGATATAAATAGGTAGTTTGGGGTCTCACTGTGGGATAGAGAGAGTTGGGAGCAGTTAGGAAGAACCAGAGAGTCGAGAAATCAAGTTGCAGGAAAACTCCATTTTCTGCTGCTGTGAAGAACACGAAGAACATTGGACGCAAGGTAACCGTCGTTCTTCAACAGTGACAACGACAACTGTTTGTGGGTCGTATTGCGACAGTGTCAACAACACTTCATTTGTATCGTTCTCTGTAACAGCTCGGTTTGTAACGAACAAAAGTGTTACAAACCCGGTTTTTATCAATTTTTCTCCTATTTCATCATTTGAGAACCAATTTTGAGCATTAATAAAGATGAATTTTGAGCATATTTCCATGATAATGATGAGCTAATTCTCGCGTAACCAAGGCATGGAGGAAGCTATTGTTGCATGAATAATTGGTAATTATTTTACTTTTCTCTAATTTTGCAATTTATAATTCACTCAAATTACTGCTTTGCAGAATTTTAATTATTTGCATAATTTTTCCTAATTAGTTGTGATTCAATTAGATAGGTTATGCTTTGGTTAGATAATCTATGCTTAAGGGATACAATTAATGTTTGAGAATATGCTTGATAATTTGTGAATTAAGAAAAAGAGATTTTAAAAATAATTAGAGTTTTGGAATTTTTATCATCATTTATTCATGTGTAATAGTGGAATCTAGTGTCTTGGTTATTTTCACTCTAAAAAAACAAATTTGGATTAAAATTTTCTCTACTTTTAGTTTAAATAAATCTAGCTTTCACAAGTCTTACGAACTCATTCTTACCACTATTTAAAATTACATCACCTGGCTCTTAGGGTAGTTTGCTAGAAATGCAATCTTAGGTATTTATAGACCAAGGATGTTTGGACACCAAGGAATTTCAAAAACCGAAAATATTCTCAAGATATGCAATGAATAGCAAAATTCGGTTTTCCTAATTCAAATATATATGCTTGTCCAAAATTTCCGAAATCTCTCAATAGAAAATCTCCAATTAGTAAATACACATTGCTAATTTTTATTCTCTAGATATATGCATTTAATTGCTGGTAATTAAAGCATATAAAACCAAAAACCTTAATTAAAAGATTCTCAATTTATTTCGGCACGGGATCTCCTTGAGTACTAGGGAATATCTTTGAACAATAAATGATAAGAGTTATTGAACGTGTTCAAAGTATGTTGGCATCTTTTCACTATAAATCCTTATTCATATTTACATGGATTTATATTCTTGGAATCGGTTATACCACACTTCCAAACAAGTTTAGAATTGGTTCACCTATATTCCAAGATCAACATGTGATTGATCAAATATCAAATCACATACATGGGTTCAATCGGTTCTACCAATCACTAGGATCGGTTATACCTTAATATGGAAACACTTGTGATCGGTCACACAAGTTACCAGGATCGGTTAATTCAGTTACCAGGATCGGTTACATCAATTACCAGGACCAGTTACCATATACTCATGGTATTGCTTGTGATCGGTCACACCAGTTACCAGGATCGGTTACACCAATTACCAGGACCGGTTACACCAATTACAAGGATCGATTACACAACTTCTCTGTGATCGGTCACACCAATTACTAGGATCGGTCACACCAATTACAAATATCGATCATACCATCTCATGGTGATTACTTAGGATCGGTTACACTAATTAATAAAAACTAGTCATACCAAATCATAAGTAAGGCATTGTGATTAGTTATACCAAGATACATAACAAAGTTACGATCGGTTCTACCATCTCACACATATTGGTAATCCAAAAATATGCAATGAATAGCTGTACCAATAAGCCTAGCGATTTCCCTTTCGATTCATAAAACAAGTTCATGAATGTACTTCTTTTAAACAAATGTAAAACATTGTTTCCTAGGATGAAATCTTCACCATAACCCATTCACATAATCTTAACAATATATACAAGTTTATGTCGATGTCATATCTATGAAGTTCAAAAGAAAAGCTTTATACTTCGTAGTCTAATTCCCTAATACTATGATCATACAAATATGACCATGTCACATCACTAGAGTAATATATACAGCTTCGCAGTTATGTTTTCAATATAGCACGACTTGAAAGATACGTTCGGAATGAAAGCAGTTCAAGTCAATATTACTAACCTCAAGAGGAAGGATGATGTTGTCGTTGTAGTTCACTTCCTCTTCACTTTCTTCAGGTCTTCGGAGTAATACTTGTATGTCTCAACATTCCTAGACTTTCTAGTCTAACCTAAATGAAGTTGACTCTAGTAATCAATCAAGCGACTTTAGATGAGTTTTGAGTCACTAAAATATGACAACCAAACTTGACATACCAACGCTTGGTGAGTTCAACCAAGCTATGCTCTAACAATCTCCCCCTTTGTAAATTTTAGTGACAAAACTCTTATTAAATATGGATTAAACAAATTACAAGAATTCATTTTACATACGCTTGATTCCAAGTTTCAACATCACAATAACCTGCATATATTCAATCAATATAAATGCCGCTGTTGACATTTGAATAACAAAGCTTATACTCCCCCTAAAGGCAAGATAGGTAGATATTCAATCCGAACATCTTTGTTATTCCCCTTTTTGTAGTCAGAATACTACAACAACAATATGATATGTTTCTCCCCCTTATTCAATGCTTTACTCTTTCGTTAGATATTACGTTTAAGCACAATTGTTCTTTCATTAGTGATTGCAAGTCACTTCTTTACTCCATATATTTGTCCCCCTTTTGTCACAAAATGACAAAGGTTCGAGCAAATAAAGGACAAACCGAAAGGATCTTACAAATCTAAAAGACTTGTAAACAACCTATAAGAGTTAAGCACGAAGGTTTCACATACCACTTTAGATAACCAATATTAAAACTGAAACTACAAGTAATTTAGTTTTTATATGTTATCAAGGAAACAATTGCCCAAAGCAATCTTCCTTAATAGTTTAACAAATCGACTAAGAAACTTAATTCCCTTGTTAAACCGATTGTAACATACAATCGCTTATTTCGATAAGACAAAAATAAAGATCAGAATTAGCTTTATTTTTCTCCTCAGGCTCTAATTATTCAGACAATAACTTAGACCTTTCCCTTTAGACAAGACAAACACTAGGTTAGTTACCTAGTTTTTCTTGTCAAGGCATTCGATTAGACTTGAATAACCGAATCCTCCAATTTGATAAGTCTAACTAAGATCAGAATTAACTTAGTTTCTCTTATCCGGAATCGATTTGGACTAAACAAATGATCCCATATTCGTTAATCCATAAACAATAGATACAAACCAAAATAAATTAACTTGCACAATTATTTTCTTAACCGAAAGCAATTGAAACAAACATAGACACTATAGCACCGCAATTGCACCGAATTTCGTTAAGCCAAAACACTTGATACCCAACAATAAAGAAGATACCAAACAATAAGCCAAATAAGTTGACACAACTTTTCTTAATCGGAAACAATTGAATCATACACACACATACATCCATACCCAATAATGGAACATATCAATTGTACCGAAATTTTGTTAAGCAAAAGCAAAATATATGCAATATAAATAGGCTTTTCTTAAACAGGAAAACGATTAACTAACAAATTCGTTACCTCAGATTCCGCATCCTCTTCTCCCCAGAAAGATATATCATTAATCGCAAGTTCAAGTTAGAACTCTCCCCAGTGTGTTGTCATCCTCTCGCAAGAACAAAAGAACAACAACAAAAGCAACCTTTACCAGAGAAAGGTTGAAACGCTTTTAACTAATGCATGCCAATAGCAAAATTTGAAAACCCAAAACACATATGTTTATGCTAAACACAACTCATGTGAACACAAATTGGTTCAACATATTGTGACTTTTCACATATGAGTTTTAATCGGAACACCTTATGATCCTTTGATAAAGCCTACCAACATGGGCAAGAACTTAATCCTGCTAAATCAAAAAGCCACACAAACAATAAGGGTTACATCATATGAGATCGAAAATTAAGGTTATGAAAACTGAAACCAGACATCCCATAAACCGAATACACATATCAAAAAATAAACATTCATTCACAGGTTATGTAATCAGTAACTATCACAAGAAAAATTATAAAGAAATAATTTTATTCATTAAAAATGATAGTGTTATTCAAAAATAGACCTTATACAACAATTGAAGTAAATAAAACATTGATGTCTATTTTTATGATAAGAATTTAATCTTATACTTTATTCCATAAGCAACTTAATCCTTCATATCACTAAAAGAAGGTAGGTTATTACTTTCAGACTTGAGCTTGTGAATTTCTTCAAGAAGATAACCTTGTTGCTTGACCAGAATTTCTTGCAGTTGAGAATTTTTCGTGAAGGACTCTGCAAGAACATGTAATTATGTCTTTGATTGAACACAGAATTGTGTCAATATCTCAATACACTGATCTTTCTTCAGCATATTCTTTCTTTCCTTCTTGCTAAGCCAATCTCTCTTTTTGATCTTCCTCTTAGGCTTGTTAGCATCAGGAAATGGTGCAGATTTATTCTTAAATAAATCTTTCAGATCAAGAACCTTTGCAAGAGAAGACATCGGATCCTGACTCATGGTTCGGACAAGGAATGACCAGAGAAAAGAACCTTTTATATTTTTTCATACTACCGAAAATATAAGATTTCTATAAATACAAAAATCTTTTAAAATATATTTTCAATTACTAGATTTTATTCCCGTAATCTACACATAATGTGCCTTGATTTTTTCTTCCTCACACACACAATCGGCAAACAGGGTGAGGATGCAATTCTAATACCGATTAGGTGGCATTAGTATGAGATTTTCTCTCATCATGGGATTTAGAACATACAGAGTGTTCTTGATCTACTATCATATGATTTAAAACTCTTCTCTTGTTACCTCGAATTAACGAAGTTTCTTGATATTAGTTGGAGTGGCATATGCACTTCTTTGCTCTTCTTGTTCTTGAGACAGTTTCACACTTTGTCTTATTTTTCCCTTTACCATTAGATGATTTTTCAACATCGGAAGAAATATCCATTTTTAAAATGGTTAAATCACTAATGGAGGAAGAGGGAATCAAATTAACAACTAGTGCAATATTAGTTGTTTCCTCTTCTTCAGAATCATATGAATCAGAGGTCTCGTGTAGAGTTACAGTTAATGCCTTACTTCCGGTATATTTCCTAAGATTAGGACATTCTTTAGCCATATGACCAAAACCTTTACACTCGAAGCACTGAGGCTGATATTCATCATCTTCTTCTTGATCCTTTTTGTTCTTGACAGGAACTCGATCATGGGGTCGAGAAGATTGATGAATATCTTTTATAAATCTCTTATTTCTCTTCTTTAAGAGATCTCGAAACTGTCTAGTGATTAATGATAATGATTGTTTAATATCATCATCAGAATTTTTTGCAATCAGTTCATCCTAATCATCCGACAATCTATTTTTCTCCATATGAGCTTTTGGAAAAAATTCAACTTTAGAAGTGATTCCTTTAGCTTGAATAGATTGTGATTCATGATCAAATATCTTTAACTTTCCAACAAGTGTACTTCGTGAGAGAGTTGAAAGATCATTTGCTTCTATGATTGCATGCTTCTTAGATTCGTATCTAGATGACAATGACCTGAAAATTTGGCACATTATATCCTTTCAGAAATAGTCTTTCCAAGAGAGAAAGAATATTTACAATCTCAGAGAGTTTAATATGAAACTCCTCAAAAGTATCATTGTCATCCATTCGAAGGTTTTCCCAATCAGATGTGAGAGTTTGAAGTCCAGCTTGCTTTTCTGATGAGTTTCCTTCGAATACGATCTGAAGATTATTCCAAGCTTCCTGTGAAGTTTGGCATGTGGATACATGATGTTGTAGATCACGGATTACGGCATGTATAATAGCATTCAAACCATCTGAATTCTGCTTTGCAAAATCCTTTTCTTCACCTAAATAATCCACTAAGCGTTTAAACTCAGTTTATGAACCTTTTATTTTTGGGCAATTATAACAATCGACGACTAATGGCCAAGTATTAAAGTCTCGTGATTGAATAAAAAATCTCATAGCAGACATCTACCATAGATAGTTTGTTCCGTCAAATCTTGGCGGTACGTTAACTGAAATCGATTCATGTGAACTCGAATTCATTTCTTATAGGTTGGATCGCACCAAAAACAGATTGTTAGATCTTTTCATGTTTGCCCGCTATGACACCAATTGAAAAGACGAGGGTACCCAAATACACCACAATCTTTTATTTATCCACCTATAAGTCCTCTTACCGAAAGTGATCGTCTATGGACAAAGTCGAGACAATGCAAAAAATCGGTATTCACACTTTGTGTGATTGTCTATGGATACGAGATCGATACAATACGACAACCAAAGTGTGATACTTGACAATAGGTTCGGACTTAACCAAACCCTATAGGATCACTATCAAGTATATACGCATTTGTGTATTTTACTTTTAATTATAATAAACAATTATAATTGCGGAAATAGAAAAGTAAACTACACAGCAAGATTTTGTTAACGAGGAAACTGCAAATGCATAAAAACCCCGGGACCTAGTCCAAAATTGAATACTCTCAGAATTAAGCCGTTATACAAAATCTAAACCAACTTCGTATAGTTAAAACCAAGAAACTACCCCTAGTTCACTTAGTTTCCTCAGTATCCCTGCGCTTCCGACTTCGATGAGTGCACGTACTGGAACAATTCCTTTGGATCGTATTCCAAACAGTAAAGGAACAACAAATCTGTTTGGTAACAACTCTTTCGATTCTTTCAAGATAAATATATCTCAAGTCATACGCAAAGGCTCTTCCGTTTAATCTAATAAACTCCTTTTCCTGGTTAGATCAATCTATCCAATAACTACAAAAGTAGTCAAGTTTAGATTCGCACTCAATCCAAATAAATCTCAAAGAGATATATTGAGAATGCCGATCTCGCGCAACTAATCAATTGAATAAATCCGATTCTAGATGGATCCCAGCCGATCAAGGTTTGTGCACACCCAAAGATATGAGAACCAAATAAGAAATCTTCTTTGTCTTCATATCTTCTTTAATCTTCAATAAACACCTGCACAACACCACTTGAATCTCCTGTGATCAATCACACACAGAACGGAGTCTGTTAACAATGGATTATCACAAGATATCTTTAGATATACAAATTTTTCTAAAGATCCCGTCGATACTCCGATCTAGTTTGAGTGAATCTTATATCAGAAAAGAAGATTCTCAAGAATAAAAAAACTAGGTGCAATCAAAGTTTCAACAACCTTTAGTCAATCAAATCAATCGAAAACTAATAACACTGCAATTATCTAGTTTCCCACCAACGGTACTCGTAGAGCTTCTTGATCCCACAGAAGTCTTTAAACGAGCGGTCGTAAGAGATTTCACCTAATTAAGATACTTTCCTCTCCGATTAGACGGCTCCACCAGAAACAACAAAAAGATGAAGTTTTCCTTGCTCTTAGGATAGTTTGCTAGAAATGTAAACTTAGTTATTTATAGACCAAGGATGTTTGGACACCAAGGAATTTCCAAAACCGAAAATATTCTCAAAATATGCAATGAATAACAAAATTCGGTTTTCCTAATTCCAATAAACGCTTGTCCAAATTTTCCAAAATCTCTCAATAGTAAATCCTCAATTAGTAAATACACATTAATAATTTTTATTCTCTAGAGATATGTATTTAATTGCTGGTAATTAAAGCATATAAAACCAAAAACTTAATTAAAAGATTCTCAATTTTTTTCGGCACAGGATCTCCTTGAGTACTAAGGAATATCTTTAAACAATTAATGATAAGAGTTACTGAACGTGTTCAAAGTATGTTGCCATCTTTTCACTGTAAATCCTTATTCATATTTACATGGATTTACATTCTTGGAATCGGTTATACCACACTTCCAAACAAGTTTAGAATTGGTTCACCTATATTCCAAGATCAACATGTGATTGATCAAATATCAAATCACATACATGGGTTCAATCGGTTCTACCAATCACTAGGATCGGTTATACCTTAATATGGAAACACTTGTGATCGGTCACACAAGTTACCAGGATCGGTTAATTCAGTTACCAGGATCGGTTACATCAATTACCAGGACCGGTTACCATATACTCATGGTATTGCTTGTGATCGGTCACACCAGTTACCAGGATCGGTTACACCAATTACTAGGACCGGTTACACCAATTACAAGGATCGATTACACAACTTCTCTGTGATCGGCCACACCAATTAATAGGATCGGTCACACCAATTACAAATATCGATCATACCATCTCATGGTGATTACTTAGGATCTGTTACACTAATTAATAAAAACTAGTCATACCAAATCATAAGTCAGGCATTGTGATTAGTTATCACAAGATACATAACAAAGTTACAATTAGTTCTACCATCTCACACATATTGGTAATCCAAAGATATGCAATTAATAGTCGTACCAATAAGCCTAGCGATTTCCCTTTCGATTCATAAAACAAGTTCATGAATGTACTTCCTTTAAACAAATGTAAAACATTGTTTCCTAGGATGAAATCTTCACCATAACCCATTCACATAATCATAACAATATATACAAGATTATGTCGATGTCATATCTATGAAGTTCAAAAGAAAAGCGTTATACTTTGTAGTCTAATTCCCTAATACTATGATCATACGAATATGACCATGTCACATCACTAGAGTAATATATACACTATGTACAATATATACAGCTTCAAAGTTATGTTTTCAATATAGCACGACTTGAAATATACGTTAGGATTGAAAGCAGTTCAAGTAAATATTACTAACCTCAAGAGGAAGGATGATGTTGTCGTTGTAGTTCGCTTCTTCTTCACTTTCTTCAGGTCTTCGGAGTAATACTTGTATGTCTCAACATTCCTAGGCTAACCTAAACGAAGTTGACTCTAGTACACAATCAAGCGACTTTATAAGAGTTTTGAGTCACTAAAATATGACAACCAAACTTGACATACCAACGCTTGGTGAGTTCAACCGAGCTATGCTCTAACATGATTAGTAAGCTAGTGTCTGTAGCGTCTTAATATAATCCAGTGTTCAAATCTGGACGGGGTCCAGGGTTTTTCTGCAGTTCCAGTTTTTTTCCTTAACAAAACTTCTGGTGTCTTGTGTTTTTCCTTTTTTGCATTATATTGTTTTATCTTTATCTTTATAATAATAATAATAGCACAAGTAGTGCATAATGAATTCTAGTAGATAAGTCCATATTAATTGTGATCAATTAATTAGTAAATGTAGAATTTGTATCTTGCAAGATAGAAAACAAATTTCATACTTGGCAAAATCCAGATTCGATTATTTGGATTCGACTAGATTGATCATGGATATTGATTTTCGAGATTGTGCAAGTACTCTTCTATACAATCAGGTTCACGGACTTTGTTGTCTTGACTTTTTGATTATGAAGAGAAAGAGATATAAACTTTATATATACATATTGTTCAAGGATCATTAAGTTAGTATACCTGCAATTGTATTAGGTTTATTTTGGTGGTATACTTAGTACCCTCTCCTTTTCAAGCCGAACCTAGCATTAATAATAAAAACCATATGCATATTTTTGGGTTTCAACAAACAAAATAAAATAAAATAAAATAAATTGATATTGTATTACCGAAAATTACTTGAAACATAGTGAAATTTCTTCTAATGTTTGTACTTGTTAACCTAGAGGGGGTGGCAAGATTATCAAGAAGGTAAGTAATGGTAGCCTCCCCTAGAGTACTTGTTAACGGTTTTAGGATCCCTTAACAATTGGATATATTGATCACTCGCCTTGTTTCTAGTAAGGTCGATAAATATATCTCTGCCAAGAGTATACTGCAAATACGCAGTTGTAATTTACTTGAATTTATCCTCGTCCATTTCCAACTTCCCTTGTACAACTATCTCCTCCGTCTTCTCAAAATCCTTTTTCAAAGTATTAAGCTTGAATTTTTTTCAACTTCTTTGCCTTTTTACCTTGTTCTTCATCAATACAATCCACGTTTATAGCGAGACATATCATCACAATTCATTTCATAAATCTCAACATCCAAGCCTTTCCAGGCCACCCTAAGGCTTGTAATCTTCTTCACATCATCAAGAGTGATTGTCATCTCGTCGAAAGGATATATGAAATGTGTAAGTCTTTGGACAAATATCTCAGCAAAGGCGGAGGCCGTCACTCTATCATATCCTTTATGTCTGTAACTAATTACACACCATACACCAAATGATTATACTAAAACAACCACTTCTCGAACCTCGTCGAGCAAATCCCAATGTACAGGCCTTTGGTGTCTCAATACTCGAGCCGTATCCTTGTGATTAGGAGTCTGATAGATTTTCTTTTCTTAAAACTCTTTATAACCAGTCGACACATTCCTTCATCTTTCAGATGATCATGAAGTTTCCCATCCAGACGAGAAGGTATTAGTTATCATCACGAGGAATGTGACGTTTTGTAGTCCATGGTGTGAAAGCTTCTTCTCTTTCTGGGTTGTTGATGTTTTTGTTCTTTTTCTTTATTATCATAATCTTCGTCTCCATCATCAATATCATCATCGTCTCCCCCCCCCCCCCTCATACTCCTCCCACTTCATCCTACACCTTATTTTCTTTGTATCTCTGGCGGTGGTTCACAAATTACTAAGACTTCGTCGTTGTTAGTTCCCCTGCCTTCTGCTCCCAATATTTAGGTGCCTCCTCCTTGAGGATCGGGAGTTTTAGAATTAGAAGGCTTTACCTGCATGTTCCTCCTTTTACCTTTGTTCCTAAAAAAGAGAGTAGATAACTTAAATGATACTTTAGACAATGAATATTGGGCTACAAATTTTTATAGTTTTATTTATCTATATATAAGTTCGGTTGAAAATTTTGGTAACTCAAAAGGTTCGATTGTCCCGAAATATCAATTATGTGTAGAACCTTATAACTTTCATGGTATTGCTAGCAACAGAGAGAAGTTCATCTAATAATTGAAGAAAAAAATTAGCATCCAGCTGAACTTCACAATTGAAGTGATTTTTGGATAAAACTATAAAGTTCAGCTACCATCTAGAAATGAATTATAAACCGAATGGTTCATAAGCACCTTCAGAATGAAGAACAATGAACAATTCGGCTAATAATTCGTTTCAATTATCAGCCGAACTTCACTTTGTAACCACAAAAAATCCTAGTTTTTACCGCACTAAACCTATTCTATCAATCAAAAACAACAAATTGATTTGTGGGAAATACCTTCTAGTGTACATTTCAGGAGTTGGTTCTTTACTCGATTCAATTTGTGCTTCAACTTCTTCTTGTTCTTCAATTGGCGGATCATAATAAGATTTAAAGCGTCTAACTACTGCATGATTTTTCGTGCGAGTAATTTTTATAATTTTGTTTAATCGACGATCAAAGTTTTACGACTCGACGATTAGATGAATAAAGAATCAACGGTTTTGAGAGATATGTCCGGCTATAGAAGAATAGAAGAGTAAATTATAAAACTGATCTGATTTTTAATTAAATTAATGTTTAGGTTTTAAAATTAGTGAAAGGACATCGGATAATGTAAATAAAGAAAGGGTAGTTGGGTGATTTTATTACCTGATAGACACTCCTTATTTATTTATTTTTGAAAGAAAAACCATGATTATCATTAAAGCAGCCGAATGGCACCGGAAACATTACATGACAACAATACAAGACAATTACATTTCAGACTCTATCTTAGTGCTAACACAACTTGGAAGATTATAAAATTTTCACCTCACACTAGTTGGGGTCATAACAATGGATGGATGGAAAGATGTGGTCGGTTGATATTTTTTTTCAGAGTATAAGGGCAAATTTTATAAAAGATTATGAAAAACAAAGAGAACCAAGTTACATATTGGTAACTACTGCATCCCAGTTACAAATCAGTGTGCTTAAAGAATAACCATGAAATAAATTGGTGTTAACAGACCAGTTAAACAGAGTACACTTGCTGGAAATTATTAACTGATCAAAGTTCCTCTTGAAACACTTGTACAACCTGCAATTCCTTTCTTTCCAAATAACCCACCAGATGGCAAATGGTAATAAGCTCCACAACTGGTACATGAATGTCTTAGTCTTCTTTCTTCTTCCCCATTCACAAACATTTTGCTTTAATGTGTCAGAGAAAACCCATAACATGTTAAAACTGCCCAGAAAATAATGCCTCAACTTCCTTGTTTAAGAGCAATGTGGTCGGTTGATATTATATTTAATGTTCATCATGGAGATAGTATCCATGTGAGACTGTTATCCTTCACAAAAACAAATGAACTTTTGTAAATGGCCTCTTAAAATATCATGAATACATACCAAACCTTCTGGGGAAATGTAGATACCGAGAATCGAGTCTCCTCAACTTCGACAATGGTTATTAGTATTTCATACTTACAAGGCAATGTTAATATGCTAGAAGAACAAGAAGTCGGCACAAGACAAGCTAGCGCGGGTTTGTCAGTTTATTTCTGGAGTTTTAAAGTTGACTGTTTTGTGATTACGTAATATAAGCCTTTTTTTTCCCCTAATGAAGAGATTAAATGGTCGGTGATGTGGTAGAAGTTAGATGCAACAACCGTTCTAGATCCACACTCTTTTAGTTCACGCATGCCTGCATTTGAGACGTAAAACTAATCTGCTAGTGCTTAACTTAGTTGAATCGTCAACAGTCATTGAACTCCTAGCAATCTAGCATGCTCGAGGCACGACTTAAGAGGAGAGGGAATTTGCTTTCTTGCAACCCAATCAAGGATTGGGACCATCCTATAGACCACAGTTTGTTTCTTTTACACAAACTGGTCGGTTATGAGGGAATTTACAGACACCTACTGATTCTGGTTGTAAATGGTGAATGCCTAATCAAAATTCTTTCAGATAGCAGGAATCAGTCAGGGGAATGTTTTCAAGATAGTATCAACACGTGGACTTTAAAATGTACAATCTTCAACTCTACAGTCAAGTTGTTGTTGGGAAGATGAGATGATAAAACTTTAAAAAATTTAACTCAAGCTCTAATCTCCTCATATGAAATCTCAATAACTGAGTCAAGGTAATTTTAACGTACATAAATTTTATTAATTTTACAGCATTTTGTTTTTCTTTCTTTTTGCAGCAAATTTATCAAGCAATCAGATAATCAAACCTTTTAAACACTTGGTACAGTTACAGTTCTTGGCATTTACACGGTATACAATGGTGTACCAAAACAATCAGCTGAACTAATATTGAGACTAAAACACTTGCTAGAAGAAGCTTCAAGCATCTACGACCAATTCTTACCTTGCGGACTGAATCCAAAGGGTAGTTGCCTCCAAGCCTAGGGTCAACTAGTTTACGAAGATCTTCATTTGACTCAGGCTGATTAGGAACTTCTTCAAACTGTATCACCACAGACACCATAAGACTTAACTCAAGATCACTGCTAAATAGAGAAAGTTGTACATGAACATCATGTTTCAAAGATTGTTGTGTGCTACAAGGTAAGAGAAATGACCATATAGACAAGTCCTCTTAATTCAAAACTGGAACCATTTGACCTAACCACAGCCGCTTTTGCTGATATAAGTTCATACAGGACAACCCCGAAAGCATAGACATCAACCTTGGGGGTGATATCACCCCACTGAGCATACCTACAAATACAAACCAATATTTTGTATAATTTATAAAGTAAAAACATGTATCTCATTTTCTATTAAAGTAGTATAGCATAATGATAGTTATCCTTCTTCAGTAAATAATCACTGTTTTCTTTCATAGCATTTCTTGCTAGTTAGCAGGGACAGGCCCGGTTTTTGCGTCTAATGGCAGATAAAATCTATAGGTTTCAGTATGTGCTCCTCTTAAAACTTCACTTAGGTACACTATTAATATACAGGAAAGAAGAATAGCTAGATATCCTTACTGCTACTCGCTAGACTTCAATCACATGATATTACTATGATGGGTGGGAGCCGAAAATTAAAAAGCTATATCTTATGTAGTACAGGAAATGTGTATCTGGCAAGCTTCTGAAGAATCAGAATTACAAACTTTCACAATGAAACTAAACTTCTATCAATATGTGGTCGTATGCTCAACTCTCCGCTAATCATAACTAAGAAGCACGCACAGAAATGAAGGTACATCAATGATAAAAGCAAAAATAAGAAGGTCAACAGCAGTTGTCTTACTCTGGCGACATATATCCAAATGTACCCGCAACCCGTGTTTGCAAGGACCCACCTCCAACTTCAGTTAGCTTTGCCAATCCAAAATCTGCAACCTGCAGTTTAGACATATAACCACGCTAAGAATGGGTATTCAAACAAGCTGCTACTTGATGAAGGGGTAGCTAAACCTTTCCACGGAAGTTCTTGTCGACCAGAATGTTTGCAGATTTGATATCACGATGAATATAGAC
Source organism: Papaver atlanticum (assembly GCA_023531105.1). Lineage (NCBI taxonomy): Eukaryota > Viridiplantae > Streptophyta > Magnoliopsida > Ranunculales > Papaveraceae > Papaver > Papaver atlanticum. The sequence continues at coordinate 17,271,385 of JAJJMB010007708.1, forward strand.
AGGAACTGTGTGTTCGTGGATGTATTCAAGACCTCTTGCAGAATCAAGAGCAATGTGCAGCCTTGTGGACCAAGGCAATGGTTCCTTATCTAAAACCACAAAACTAGTTTCAATTACTATATTGCATGCGAGTAGACAAAACTTAAAACAAAAACAAAGCTTGGGTTACCTGTTCCACGTAAATGTTCACTAAGGTTTCCACTGTCAATGAACTCGTACACTAAAAACAAAGAACCCTCGACACAATATCCTATCAAGCGCACCTGCATTATATTTTTCAAATCACAGATGTAAGAACTATAAGATACTATTAAACACCAGAGGGAAAGAATAAAACGAGTGAAAGAAAACAGAACTATCAAACTTCTCTAAAATATAAGCTTTAAATATCATGCAAAAGGTTATGAGCTCCAAAATATTATGAATATCATATATGATACATGTTTCTTAACTACTGTAAGTATAATTCACAACTGTGAGGACAACACTGCTTAATTGGCTAATGACTTATTTCGCCTATTTGTTTCTGTCTATCCAAATATCCAAGAGAGAAGTTGGGTATGATCCTTTAGGTGCGGCTTGAACTTGTATGTTTCGTCTGCTGGTTTGACCTGGGCTCTCGTCGAGAATAAAGCATGTACCATGGCCCTCATCAAACCATGTATGATCTTGTTAGACATGATGGTGCGATGCAAAAGTGTGAAGGAGTAAATCAATTCAGCTGTTAGTTATGTAAGTATAACAAACTAAGTACACAGATATACGGTGCTTTGCCAGATGAGTGCAAAAAAGATATCTAGGACTGAGACAATGTTGACAAGATAACTGAACTTTTAAATGCGGGTGGAAGTGGCAAGCCCAAGTATTTCTTGGCTAGGGTTGGCTTATGAGTGTTGCCAACCTTACTGAGCTTTTAATTATGTGGTTCTTTTACAAGTTATAACAGCTATATATACATTATGCTGACAGCGCGTGAAGCTTCTACGATGACTCAGATAGCATTTGCATAAAAGATGATTTACCATCCAATGTGTCCAATTGACCCGTGTGTGGAATTTCTTAACAAAGATCAAAAAAACATGGCGAGAAGCTTCCTAATAATGGAACCTCTAGAACGTTCAGACTAGTCGATGAACAAGGAAATGATATAGTTTAATGACAGAAACAACAGATAAAATGTTTTTGGGATAATCTAAGCACTGAGTAATTACAAAAATGAAATACCAGATTCAAGTGATGAACACGAGTTAGAACTTTCAGTTCCGCGTGGAACTCTTTTGATGCTTGCATATCCATCTTCTTGATTGCAGCTTTCTGATGCAGAGTAGTAAAGAAAAGTGAAACAAAATAAGGTTTTTTATAAGAAATACCTAGAGGTGAAACGTCTGAAAGTAATAATGCAATAAGAATTTTTCACATCTTGTGGTTTTTGTGTTCAATATAACAAAGAGAAGTTCAGATACAAGCAAGCCAAAGTCTACGTTCTACAGATAAGCAGAAAGACATTTACAAATTTACAGTGAAATCTAATTAGGAAAGAAAACCAGCTAATGAGTTTTTGTTTTTAAAAAATTATTTTCTATTTGTTCAAAACCAGTCTCTCTTTCACGCTACTTTCTACTCAAGGCGTGTACCTTAAATGACATTAACCATATTGTAAACCCTTGAATTCCAAAATTTAGTAATATGAAAGTTCAGTTACTCAAAATTTTGCGGACAATTTTGTCGTATCAAAATGTTGTTACGAATATGATATACAACTAACCTCAGGATAAAAACATTTGAAATCTCACTAACATAATTCTGGTAATCAAAATTTCCTTTTTATTTTGGTAAAGTTTCAGTACAACCTCGCCTCTAAGCTCAGCGTAGTAAACAGCTCCAAAGCCACCTTGACCAATTTTATTAGCCATACTGAAGTCATCGGTCGCCCTGGCAAGCTCTTCATATGTAAACACCACTGATTTCTCCACCATGATATCTGTAACCCTAGGCGAAGCAAGGGCAGTTGGAGAAACTAATTCGACAGATTTATTAAAGTTGCCTCGAGGACCTAGATGCACAAATAGAAACAACTCCATTACTGCAATAGAATGTGTACTATTCTCAATATTTACTGACAAATGAAGCGACTGGATATTATCAAGAAAACACGGTGGATCCTCCATATTACGTTTGACAACGATCAATGAAATGAAATCTTCGATTTTACGGCGCAAACATCAGTATATTTTCATGTTGCTCTGCAGTTAAAAACTACAGTTCGCATCCATACTCCATTAAATGTGTTAGACTGTTAGTGCATCAGATATTTAAATTATAATAACTTCCAAAAAAGAAGTACAGATTTGTAAACATGGTAAAGGTATAAATTCTTGATAGCGGAACAACTAATGAATTCTTAAGGTTAGCCTCGAATGAATTACTTCATGGCTAGGTTCAGCTTGAAAATCTATGCAATATGCTCCTTTTGATCTATGTAAAATCTAAAGGAAGAGATCAGCTGCTTGGAAAAGCCTCATGGAAGTTGGTAAAACCCTTCAAGAATGACCACCAACATAAAAGAATGCAAATTATTTAACCACATAGTAAGGGATTGCCGCATGTCCAATTTGAACAGGCATACCTTCAGATTTTTCGGAGACCAATAATGCCTTCTTTGCCTTTTTTCTTCTAGAAAGTCCAATATATGTACAAACTGCTAATAATAATGCAAAAGCTACTATTCCAACTGCTACTCCAACAATGGCTCCAGCAGGAAGTCCTCTTGGGGAAGACAGTTTCACACCTGTGCTGCACATATAAACATTTAATCTCGTGTCAAAAACAGAACATACAAAACCTGGCTGTAAGATAAGAAAAAATGCACAATCAGTTAAAATATGAACAAGTACCTCGCTTTCAAGCATGGGTAGTTTCCGGTTTCATCTGTCATGAAGCAAGAACCAATATCAGCCAGATAAATTTGCAGCATCAAAGAAGATTTTATTCAACAGATGATATGTAAATCTTCTAACATGTTCTATGATAATACTAATAGTTATCTTGAATTCGTACCGTGAACCAGAAATTATGAACAAGTCAACAAACAAATAAATCAATTAAGTAATTAGGTTCTTCATGATCCATTTATCAGCATTGAAAGTAACCTGATTGACTTAGTTTCAGATGAACGTAATAGCAAAATAGATGTAAAAACATCCAGACACACTCTTATTTCTTGACATCCAGACATTCAGATCACCAAATGAAATCCTTGACATACTTGATACTTCGCCCTACTTTCTAAACATGAAAGTCCTGCGAAGTTAAGAACCCACTTAATAAATTTTAAGGATATCTATTGTATTATATAACATTATCTGAACAAGAAGATCAAGGTACATCAAAAAGAAAGCTTTATATACAGACTTTACACATCACATTCTTAAGAGCCAGAACCAGGAATCATCAGCTAACAATCGTGGCAGCTTTTAGGCCTGAAAGAAATGAGGCTAAAAAGTTATACCAGTTAGCAATATATTTACGTCACCTGAAACCAGTTTCTCGACACCAATATAGGGGCATGCTATTCAGCCAAGTATTTCCAAAATAAATTGCAGTAACTAATTCACAGAAAGATGCTAGAAAGCTGCAGCACTGACAGAGTAAGCATCTAACTTAGACTCTCTAGACCGGTGGTTTGGTTCTTGTTTGATAATCAAAGTTGGGAAAGTATATAATAATTTGGCGAATGGTTTCCGACCTTGGCGTCAGTGCTGTCCCTAACGACTCTGGTAGACAAACAAAATGCATAGGTTTCCATAATGCATCACTCATATAAATCAATAATAGATACCAGATCCGGTTATAATACATGTTGATCTGAATAGACAGGCTAAACCTAGCTTCTCATTACATAATTCCCAAAATTATGTGTCTTTGTCAACAATTCAAAACATTCTTATTAACAAAAATATATTTAGGAACAGAAATCACCTCTCCCAGGAATAAACACCAGTCCCATCCCGCTGCCGAAATCCGTGTTCGGGTTGTAACTCCCGAGCAAATCAGAACTGATATTGGATTGGTTAGCAATAGAACTCAAGGTATCACAAGGAAGTAAAGGATAACTCACGAACAACCCATAATCAGACACCTTTTCATCTCCACAAGAGCAATTTACTCTGACCTTTACCGGGGAGCCATCAAGTATATTGCTAAGATTTTTATAATCGTTATCTCTCATCAAGTCTCCCAGAGAAGTAAGATTAGCATAATATTTCATAACTTCTTCATAATTATCACCAGGTCTAAGAGTATAAGTAAAAAAATGACCTAAACGTTGTCCGTAAATGCAATCACAGTTAAAAGGGACATTCAATCTTTCACCAGCTACAATAAGATCTTTGTTAGGAACTTGAGGAATGTACTTGAGAATCTCCTGGTCATTAGTAGTAAAAATTTGTGAAACGAATGTAAGATTTGTACCTTCCCATAGATTATAAGAAGCTAAAGCGAGATCACATCCCCTTGAGCACTGGCATTCTACTCCTCCAATACCCGAAAACAAGAACAAAATCCCCCAAAATGCTAACCCTAGTTCAAATTGATTCTCCCATTTACTCTTTCTTCTTCTTCTTCCTGTAGGTACCATGACTGATTTGATAGAACCCTAGAAATGTTTACTGCATCAACAGAAATGATATTGAAACCCTGAGTAGAATGAACGTGATGATAGATTAGGAATGAATGGATGATACGAGAATTCAAAACCCTTGAAAACGTATTGGAAGTGAAACTGTGATGTTGTTGTTAATTAGGTTGCTGTGCGAAAGTCTATCCTCTGCTGACAGTAACGGTTGTGTACTATTTTACCGCGAAAACAATTTCAACGGAACGTATCAGTATTGACTTCATACTTTTCAAGCGTCAACCGTTGGAATTTACCAACTTGACGTGTGGCGGAGGTTGTGAAAAGGAGTGGTGGTGGTAGTGGGTCCAGGTTGGTAATGACAGGGAGACCATAATTTTGTTCATTCCACAAACTGGCTGGTTATGAGGGGGTACCGATAGCAATGGTAGGTTTCTGATTGTAAATGGTGAATACCTAATCAATTCTTTCAGATAGAAGGAATCAGTCAGGGGAATATGTTCAAGCTAGTATCAACACTTGGGACTCTAAAATGTACAATCTTCTACTCTACAAATCAAAGTTTTATTGCAGAGAAGATGATAAAACTTTTAAATTCACAATTCAAGCTCTAATCTCCTCATTCAAAATCTAGATATCGAGACAAGGTAATCTCAATGTACAGCAATTTCTTCAATTTTACAGCATTTTGTTTGTCTTTCTTTTTGCAGCAAATTTATCAAGCAGCTAATCAGATACATCAAACCTTTAAACACTCAGTACAGATCTAGGCATTTACACGATATACAATGGCGTATCAAAATAAATATACAAATGAAACTGTGAGAGTTGATAAGGGAAATATTTGTCATGAGGTAGTTTCCGTAATTACCTTCCTGACATTAGATTCACTAGACCGTGGTTTTCATAGAAGGAGCCAACATCCCAATCTTCAGTTGATGATGAAAGTGTCATTAATGCGACCACAATTGACCTCATGCTAGGTCTCAATTGGGGATTCTCTTGCGTGCAAGCTTTTGCAAGTTGAGCTAACTGTGACCAAGGTAAGAGATAGAAATACAATCAGCATGAACTAATACTGAGACTAAACCACTAGCTAGAAGAAATTTAAAAACATCTGCATCTACGACCAGGTTCTTACCTTACGGACTGAATCAAAAGGGTAGTTGTCTCCAAGCCTAGGGTCGACTAGTTTGCGAAGATCTTCATTTGACTCGGGCTGATTAAGAACTTCTTCAAACTGTATCACCACAGACACCATAAAATTTAACTCAAGATCACTGCTAATACATGAATAATGTTTCAAAGATTGTTGTGTAGTAGATCAAGGTAAGAGGAATTACCATAGAGACAAGTCCTCTTGATTCAACACTGGAACCATTTGACCTAACCACAGCTTCTTTTGCTGATATAAGTTCATACAGGACAACCCCGAAAGCATAGACATCAACCTTGGGGGTGATGTCACCCCACTGAGCATACCTACAAATACAAACCAATATTTTGTATAATTTAAAAAGTAAAAACATGTATAATAACTTTTCATTTTCTATAAAAGTAGTATAGCTTAATGATAGTTATCCTTCTTCAGTAAATGATCACTCCAACTAGAACTTCCTACCAGATTAAATTTTCGCAAAGCAAAACAGAGAATAACTTCTTGTTTACGTTTAAAGCAGAATAGGATAATAGTAGTTACTAGATGCACGATAATAGTAATATCCACATCTCGGAATCATTCTTTACTAATGCGCTACAGACGCCTTAGCAATTCTTACTTAAATACTACTGACCAAGATATGATAAAAAAAAAAACAGTACAGTTTAGTTTGTTCTAAATGATTTTAGTTTCAGTCACATTTATAAAGCTGGGGCAATTGATACCCTTTGGGGGCAGTTGCCCCTATAAGCTAGGCCATCAGATGTTTCAAAATAAGAAATTTGTTAATATCAAGTGGTTCTATGGTGTAGTGGTGAGCACTCGGGACTTTGAATCCTGCAACCTGGGTTCGAATCCCGGTAGGACCTTTTTTTCTTTTTCTTTTACTTTTAACTACTGTGATTAGTTCTTAATTTTTTTTGATTTATTATAAAACTGAGAACAAAATTAGATGGGTGTGCATCAAGTAATCCAAGATGGTGAAAAATGATTATTACACTCCTAACATGTACATGACACTATCTCTATACAGGAAAGAGCAACAGCTTGATATCCTTACTACTTACTAGACTTCAATCACATGATATTACTATGATGGATGAGAATCGAAAACCAAAAAGCCATCTAAGGTCGTACAGGAAGTATGTATCCGACAAGCTTCTGAAGAATCAGAAAAACAAAAATGAAGCTGAACTTATATGTGATGGTATGCTCATCTCTCTATTCATCATAAGTAAAAAGCACCAGCAAAAAAAGAAGATAAGGTCAACAACAGTTAACTTACTCAGGCGGCATGTATCCAAATGTACCCACAACCCGTGTTTGCAAGGATCCACTTCCAACTTCAGTTAGCTTTGTTAACCCAAAATCTGCAACCTACAGTTTAGACATATAACCACGCTAAGAATGGGTATTCAAACAAGCTGCTACTTGATGCAGGGGTAGCCACAACCTTTCCGCGGAAGTTCCTGTCAACCAGAATGTTTGCAGATTTGATATCACGATGAATGTAAACAGGAACTGTGTGCTCGTGGATGTATTCAAGACCTCTTGCAGAATCGAGAGCAATGTGCACCCTTGTGGACCACGGCAATGGTTCCTTCTCTAAAACCACAGAATTAGTTTCAAGCACTATATTGCATGCATGGTGAGTAGCCAAAAAATTAAAACAAAATCAACACTTGGGTTACCTGTTCCACGTAAATGTTCACTTAGGTTTCCACTGTCAATGAACTCGTACACTAAGAACAAAGAACCCTCGACACAATATCCAATCAAGCGCACCTGCATTTTATTTTTCAAATCACAGAGGTAATAACTATAAGAAACTACTATTAAACACCACAGACAAAAAAAAAACAAGTGAAAGGAAACACCGTCAAGCTTCTCTAAGATATAAGCTTTAAATATCATGCATAAGGTTATGACCTCCAAATTCTACCGATATCATACTGTAAGTATAATTCACAACTCTGAGGGCAACACTGGTTAATTAGCTAAAAACTTAAAGCACCTATTTGTTTCTATATATCCAAATAGCCTAGAGAATAGTTAGATATGGTCCTTTAGATGGGGCTTGAACTTGTATGTTTTGAGGTCTTTTATAGAGAGCCTGGTTTGACCTGGGCTCTAATCGAGAATAAAGCATGTACCATGGGCGCTCATCAAACCAGGTTTGATCTTGCTAGACATGATGGTGGGATGCTAAAGCGTAAAGGGATAAATCTATTCAGCTGTTAGCTATGTAAGCACGGCAAACGAAGTACACAGATATACGGTGCTTTAACAGATGAGTAAAAGAAAGATATCTAGGACTGCGACAATGTGGAAAAGATAACTGAACATTTAAATGCGGGTGGAAGTGGTAAGCTCTATTTTTTCTTGGCTAGGGTTGGCTTGAGAGTGTTGACAACCTTACTGAGTTTTCAATTGTGTGGTTCCTTTGCTAGTTATCACAGCTATATATACATTATGCTGACAGCATGAAGCTTTTACATCCAGATAGCATTTGCATAAAAGATGAATTACTATCCAGATAGAACATGAATTACCACCCAATGTGTCCAACTAATTGAGGCGTCTGATGAATTTCTTAACAAACATTAAAAAAAAAAAACATGGCGAGAAGCTTCCTAACTATGGAACCTTTAGAATGCTCAGACTAGTCAATGAACAAGGAAACGATATTGCTTTAATGACAGAAACAAGAGACAAAATATTTTTGGGATAAACTATAGAAAAGCGAAATACCAGATTCAAGTGATGAACACGAGTAAGAACTTTCAGTTCCGCGAGGAACTCTTTTGATGCTTGCATATCCATCTTCTTGATTGCAGCTTTCTGATGCATAGTAGTAAGAAAAAGTAAACAAAGTAAGGTTTTTATATTCAAGAAATCTAGATGTGAAACGTCTGAAAGTAATAATGCAATAAGAACTCTTCACATCTTCTGGTTTTTGTGTTCAACAAGCTATACCGAGTTTAAGAAATGTTGAAATGTGCACAAGCTAACAAGCAAACCAAAGTCTACGTTCTACACAATGGAAAAGCAGAAAGACATTTACATACTTGCAGTGAAATCTTATTAGGAAAGAAAAACCACTGATGAGTTAAAAAAAAAAAATTATATTTGTTCACAACCAGAAACTCTTTCATGCTACTTTCTACTCAAGGTGTGCGTACCTAAATGAAACTTCCTATTGTAACCCCTTGAATTCCAAAATTCAGTAATATGAAAGTTCAGTAAATTCAGTCATTCAAAATTTTCTGGATAATTTTGTCATCATAGTATCAAAAGGTTGTTCATGCACTAATATGATATACAACAAACCTCAGGATCAAAACGTATGAAATCTCATATTAAGGTAATTCTTGTAATCAAATATTTCTTTTTATTTGGTAAAGTTTCAGTACAAACCTCGCCTCTAAGCTCAGCGTAGTAAACAGCTCCAAAGCCACCTTGACCAATTTTATTAGCCAAACTGAAGTCATCGGTTGCCCTGGCGAGCTCTTCATATGTAAACTCCACTGATTTATCCACCGTGATACCTGTAACCCTAGGCGAAGCAAGGGCGGTTGGAGAAGCTAATTCGACTGATTTATTAAAGTTGCCTCGAGAACCTAGATGCACAAATAAAAACAACTCAATTACTGCAATAGTAATGTGTACTGCTCTCAATATTTACCGACAAAAGGAGCGACTGGAGTTTATCAAGAAAACACGGCGGATCCTCCATTTTCCGTTTTACAACGATCAACGACATAAAATCTTCAATTTTATAGCGCAAACATCAGTATGTTTTCATGTTGCTCCGCAAATTAAAAAATTCAGTTGCATCCATACTCCAAAGATGGTGTTAGTGCATTAGATATTTAAATTATAATAACTTCCAGAGAGGAAGTACAGATTTATAAACATGGAAAAGGTATAAGTTCTTGACAGGGACTAAAGAACTCGTAAAGTTAGCCTCGCATGAATTGCCTCATAGCTAGGTTCATTTTGAAAATCTATGCGAAATGCTCCTTTTGATCTATGTAAATTCTAAAGGAAGAGATAATAGCTACTTGGAAAAGCCTCGCGGAATTTGGTAAAACCCTTCAAGAATGACCTCTGACAAAAGATAGTAAATTATTTAACCATATAGGAAAAGATTACTGCATGTCCAATTTGAACAGGCATACCTTCAGATGTTTCGGAGAGCAATAATGCCTTCTTTGCCTTTTTCCTTCCAATATATGTACAAACTGCCAATAATAGTGCAAAAGCTACTATCCCAACTGCTATTCCAACAATGGCTCCAGCAGGAAGTCCTCCTGTTGTTCAATAACAGAAATTCTTAAGGACCTAAACTGGCATCCAACATTTTCTTTATTCAAGTGACATAATCTGTTATGGGGAAGACAGTTTCACACCTGTGCTGCATAGATAAACATTTATACTCATGTCAAAAACATAACATATAAGACCTGGCCGTAAGATAAGAAAAAAATGCCCAATCAGTTAAAATATTGAACAGATACCTCGCTTTCAAGCGTGGGTAGCTTCCCGTTGCATCTGTCATGAAGCAATAACCAACATCAGCCAGATTATTTGCGATATCAAAGAAGATTTCATTGAACAGATGATATACAATCTTCTAACATGTTCTATGATAACAGTTATCCTGATTTCGGACCGTGAACTAGAAATTATGAACAAACAAATAAATCAATAAAGTGACTAGGTTCTTCACTATCCATTTATCAGCATTAACAGTAACAGATTAATGTGGTTTCAGATGAATGTAATAGAAAAATAGATGTAAAAACATCCAGACACCCTCTTAATTTAGTTACACCAGATGAAATCCTTGACATACTTGATACTTTGCCCTTGTTTCTAAACATGAAAGTCCTACGAAGTTATGAACCCACTTAACAAATTTTAAGGATATCTGTTGTGTTATATAATATTATCTGAACAAGAAGATCAAGGTACATCAAAAAGAAAACTTTATGTACAGACTTCACACATCACATGCTCGAGAGCCAGAATCAGGAATCATCAGCTAACAATCGTGACAGCTTTTAGGCCTAAAAGAAATGAGGCGTAAAAGTTATACCAGTTAGCAATATATTTATGTCACTTGAAACCAGTTTCTTGACACCAATATAGAGGCATACTACTCAGCCAACTATGTCCCAAATAAATTGCACTAAATAATTCACAGAAAGAGACTAGAAAGCTGCGGCACTACACCAAGGATTCTAACTTAGTCTCACAAGTGTTTTGATTCTTGTTTGATAATCGAAGTTGGCAAGCATATTATAATGTGTCCATGGTTTCAGACCTTGGTGTCAGTTCTGTCGCTAAGACTCTGGTAGACAAACGAAATGCATGGTTTCCATATTGCTTCACTCATCTAAATCAGTATAGAAAACCAGCTCCGATTCCAATACTTGTTGACATGAATAAATAAACTAGACTTGGTTTCTCATTACATAATCCCCAAAATCATGTGTCTTTCTTAACAATTTAAGATATTCTTATAAACAAAGCTATATAGGACAAGTAATCACCTTTGCCAGGAATAAACACCAGTCCCTTCCCGCTGCTGAAATCCGTGTTCAGGTTGTATCTCCCCACCAAATCAGAACTGATATTGAATTGCTTAGCAATAGAACTCAAGTTATCACCAGGAAGTAAAGGATAAGTCACGAACAACCCATAATAATCCACCTTTTTATCTCCACAAGAGCAATTTACAATGATATTTACCGGGGAGCCATCAAGTATATTGTTAGGATTATCATATTTGTTTTCTCTCGTCAAATCTCCCACAGTGGTAAGATTAGCATAATAATATTTAACAATTTTTTCATAAGTATCACCAGGTTTAAGAGTATAAGTAAAATTATGACCTAAACGCTGTCCCCCAATGCAATCACATCTAAAAGGGACATTCAATCTTTCACCAGCTACAATAAGATCTTTGTTAGGAACTTGAGGATTGTATTTGAGAATCTCCTGGTCATTAGTACTAAAGATTTGTGAAATGAATGTAAGATTTGTACCTTCCCATAGATTATAAGAAGCTAAAGCTAGATCACATCTCCTTCTGCACTGGCATTCTACTACTCCGATACTCGAAAACAAGAACAAAATCCCCAAAAACACTAACCCTAGTTCAAATTGAAATTCCCCTTTTCTCTTTATTCTTCTTCTTCCTATAGGTGCCATGACTGATTTGATAGAACCCTAGAAATGTTTACTGCTGCATCAACAGAAACGATATTGAAACCCTGAGTAGAATTGGGATGATGATAGACTCGGAATGAAAGGAACGAGAATTCAAAACCCTAGAAAACGTATTGGGAGTGGAACTGTGATGTTGCTGTTAATTAGGTTGCTGTCGGAAAGTCTATCCTCTCTCTGCTGCTGTTCTTCTTTGACTTGGAAAATGAGAAATTATTTCTTCTGGAACTTCAAAACTAACTGACAGTAACGGTTGTGTACTATTTTACCGCGAAAATGCTAATATCTTTGCGCGTCGGCGTTAAGCACTGGGTCCAAAGTAGCATTGACTTCAAACGTCAACCATGGGCATTTAGATGTGTGGTGGCGGTTTTGAAAGGAAGGATGGTGGTGGAACCGTAATTGTAAACATGTTTTTAGATCGAAGATAAAACACCGGTGGCGGTGAAATACGTGGATGTAGATTTAAATTTCCTACCTAAATTGGGGCCTACTGTGATTAATTTGGGTCCACCACTAAAAAACAAAAAGGTCATTAAGAAGTAATTTTTAGAAAATAAGAAATACTACTAGGTCCTAGAAATAATATATTAGAGAGAGTTTGGTCTAGTTGACTGAGTCAACTATCTATTTGGTCCTTTTTGGAAAAATATATTATAGTTTGGTCCTACAAATTAACGTTTGGTCCTTGGGTTTTGTCCACCCACACGGAATATTCTTTTTCCGTTACCAAAATACCCCTGCACATGCTAAATTTATGGTTTGGTCCTAAATTTTCTTATTTGGTCCTAAATTTTCTTATTTGGTCCTTTCACCGACGTATATAACCAGGAAACAGCAAGAATCGGTTTCAGTTTCAGTTTCTCTCTCCTACTCCGATCTAGGGTTTACGAAATCTTCCTCGATTTTGTTTTTGATACCAAGATTGATTCGATTTGTAGCAGATTAACTTGGTTATGAAGATTGATTTGATTACGGAGTTTGATTTGGAATTACAGATCTTTTGAAGATTCGAGGCTTTTAATAGATTGATTCGAGGCTTTTTGAAGATTCGAGGCTTTTTAGAGATTGATTCGAGGATTTTTGAAGATTGATTCGAGGCTTTTGAAGATTGATTCGATTGGAGTTGATTTTTGGGAATTACAGATTCGGAGATTGGAGTTTTTTGGAGTTTGATTTGAATTCTTCTTGTTTCTGGTGAGTTTTCACGCTAATCCTTTCTCTGATTTTATTTTTATTTGAAGTAATTCTATAGATCAGCTAAGTATTTTGTTGATTAGTTTGTTTTTTGAATTTTAAGAGCAATGAATGAAGTCATTCTGTTAAGGCTTCATTTGTTAGAATGAACTCTTTATTTTGTTAAGGAAGAAGTAGTGTTGCTGCTTGTTTATGTGTTAGGATGTTAACGAATGAAGTCATTCTGTTGTTACGGCTTCATTCCAAGAATGAGTACTGTTGCTGCTTTGTTTATCTGTTAGGATGTTAATGAATGAAGTCATTCTTTTAAGGCTTCATTTGTTAGAATGAACTCTTTATTTTGTTAAGGAAGAAGCTACTAGTGCTATTCTGTTACGGCTTCATTCCAAGAATGAACTCTTTCTTTGTCAAGGAAGAAGTACTGTTGCTGCTTTTGTTTTATCTATTAGGATGTTAATGAATGAAGTCATTCTGGTAAGGCTTCATTTTTTAGAATGAACTCTTTATTTTGTTAAGGAAGAAGTAGTGTTGCTGCTTGTTTATCTGTTAGAATGTTATTGAATGAAGCTATTTTGTTTCAGCTTCATTCCAAGAATGAACTATTTTGTTTGTGTGTGTTCATTTTTCAGGTTCAGTATGGCCCTCTCCAGTTGTTATGCAGTTGTGTATTACAAAGGGGATGGTATTCCATTGGAAGTTTCTTTAGATACGATGATGCGTGATCTGAAAATATATGTTTGTGATTATTGGAGAAACTTGACTCCTCGGAGCATAAGATTTAGTCATGGCGAAGGTTGTAATAAAGCTGTCATCAATTGTGATTATTCTCTTCAAGGTCTAATTGTTGTTTCTTGTTCAAAGCATTTGTCACATTTTGATTTGTTCGTTGAGAAGGCTTCTAATTGTGGTGCTTCTAGCTCTTCATCTGGTATTTCCACGCAGTCGCTTAGTGACAATGAATCATGTAGTGGGTTCACTGAGACTTCAAAGATTAAGTATCTGACGGAAGGTCGTGAGGAATTAAAACCTCTTTTATCTGACGGTTGGGAGGATTTTTTTTAAAGGTGTTGGTCAAGTTTTTCATGGTGGTGTTGATGAGGTTCGCTTAGCTGTCAAAAAATATTGCAGCAAGTCTGGTTACACAATTGCAAAGGTTAAGAATGATAGACTCGGGTACACAGTCAAGTGTGGTAGGGATGCAGAGTGTCCTTGGTATCTGCACACTATTCCAATCGACACCGCTAAAAGTGTTTTTGCTATCAAGGAATTCAATGGGGAGCATAAATATGGTGGTGCTTATAAGATGAAGGATCCCCCTGTGAAGAAGAAATTGATTAAACATCTATTCAAGGATCAAATACAGTCAAATTCGTCAATAAAGCCTAATGATATGGTTGCTCAGGTGAAGAGTTGTTACGGTATTAACATAAAGTACCATCATGCTTATAAAGGGAATGAAGCATCTAAGGCAGAGATATATGGCGATGATGTAAAAAGTTTTACAGATCTTGTCTGGTATGTTGAAGCAATAAAGGCTACCAATCCTGACAGCTATGTTAAGTTTGAATTTATTGAGGAGACTAAACGGTTTGAGAGGATTTTCATATGTTTTGCTGCATGTATCGAAGGATACAGGTTTATTCGCCCCATGCTTTACTGTGATGCAACATTTCTCACTGGGAGATTCAAGGGGATATTGATGGCTGCCACTGGCGTGAATAGGAACCAAGTAAATTTTCTTTCTTTTCTGTATAACTCATATTAGTTTGTTATTTGATTTTAAGAGCAATGTGAATGAATGAAGATTATCTGTTAAGGCTTTCATTTTTTAGAATGAACTCCTTTTTTGTTAAAGAAGAAGTATTCCTATCTGTTACTTTGTTATTTTTTTAAGAAGAAGGTCTTCATTTTAAGAATGAACCTTTATTTTGTTAAGTTTTTTAGTTGTTCATAAGTGGGAATGAACTCCTGCTGCTTTGTTTTGTCCTTTACTTTGTTAAGGTCTTCATTTTAAGAAGTACTTCTGCTGCTTGTTTTATCTGTTTTACTTTGTTATTTTGTTAAGAAAAAGGTCTTCATTTTAAGAATGAACCTTTAATTTTTTGTTAAGTTTTTGTATGCATTGATTTCTTAACGAACTGATGAACCGACACTTTTATTTCTTTTTGTTTCCTTTTCATTCTGTAGGTTTTTTTCCTTTTGCGTTTGCTTTAGTTCCTTTAGGAGACATTGAAGGTTGGGAGTGGTTTATGGAAAACTTGCAGTATTGTGTCGACTCTCGTCCTATCACCTTTATCACTGATCGTCATGAAGGGCTGAAGCAAAGTATTCCTAAGTTTTTTCCTAACTCTTATCATAGTTACTGTTTTTATCATTTGAAGAATAACCTCCCTATCAAGAAAGGACATGAGAAGTATAAACAAGTTCTGGATTTGTTCCATAAAGCTGCATACTGTTACAGCGTTGCCAAATATGAGTCTGCTTTGAATGAGATGTGCATCATAGGATGTGGTTGGGTTGCCAAGTACATCAGAAATATCGATCCCAAGCACTGGGCAAATTTTTTTTTCGTAGGATGTAGGTATGGGACACACTCATCAAGTATTGCAGAATCTTTCAATAACTGGATTCATCGTGAAAGAGATTTGCCTCCAGCTGCTCTTGTTGATGAGCTCAGGATAAAGATCATGAGGATGAGTTCATAAAGGCGTGAGCTTGGTAGAACTTACCTAGATAGTTTGACTCCCATCTATAAAGCATTACTCAAGTCGCATGTTGATATAGGTCGTCCATGGAATGTTACTGAGTCAGGTAATGATATATATGAGGTTCACTCTCCCATCTCTCATGTTGTTGATCTGATGCAGATGACGTGTACTTGCCAGAGATGGAAAGTGTTTGGGTTCCCTTGTGCTCACGCTATTGTTGTTATTACTGTGAAGGGTGCTGAGATGTTGATGTATATTCAACCATACTTTGGTTCAAATCATTTTCGGAATTCGTATGCTCCTGCAATTCAACCCATTCCCAACTACGACAGGCCTGAAGTGTATGAACCTGAAGACAGAGTTCTACCTGGTATTCCAAGGCCAGCTCCAGGAAGACCACCAAAGAAGCGTATTCGCAGTGCCTACGAGAAGGAGAGGAGGCCTATGAAGTGCTCAAATTGCAAGAATATTGGGAACCACAACAAAGCTACTTGTCGTCTATTAATGCTGGAGTAGTATGCCTGAACATTTTATTAGTTTTCTGGTGTTAGTTTTGATATGAATTGATGTTTTTTTAGTTTGTTTTGTTCTGGGATATGCACTTTCTGATATTTTGTGAACTTCATTTTCTGGAATGAACTCCTTTTTTTTTTTTTGTAGAACTGCTATTTTGAAATGTTATTTCTATTTTTGGATATGTACTTCATTGTTCAAAATGGACTGTTATTATATAAGTTCATTTAGTGGAGTGAACTTCATTCTTGGAATGAACTCCATTTTTTCCCTATGAGTACTGGAATGAACCGACTTCATTTCTGGAGTGAACTTCATTACTGGAATGAACAGGTACCGATAAGAAGTCCATTTCTTATTCTAAATGTAATTAAATGGGGTTATTTTTTGGATTGAAGTACTGGAACGAACCTACTTCATTTGTTGAATGAACTTCATTTGTTGAATGAACAGGTATCCATAAGACAGTAAGATAAGAAATAAGACTATCCCAAAGGAAAAGATAAAACATTTTTGGATTAAAGTCCATTTTTTCTTAGAAGTACTGGAATGAACCCACTTCATTCTTGAAATGAACTTCATCACTGGAATGAACAGGTATCCATAAGACAGTAAGACAAGACATAAAACAGTAAGACAAAAGATAAGACAGAACATTGATATTTCTACCTCTCTAAAATATTATAGATGAAAATATAAAACATACTAGAGTATCAATTACATTAGAAGCTAATCTACTGTCCAAAATACTATAGTTAAAAGAGTTTTCTGTTGTAGTAAGAAGTAATCTACTGTCCAAAACACTATAGTTAAAAGAGTAAACAGATCATTTCAGTCTTTGCAACCTTCTTTAATCAATTCATTGTTAAGATATGCTTCATTAGTTGTTTCACCCCAACTTAATCCATCTTTCTCATCACTTAGAAGCTTGTACGCCATTCTGTATCTACACCGCTGCATCTTTTTTATCATTTCATCTCTTGGAATCAGATGCTGAGATTTCAGGACCAATGGCTTGCAACTTTGCTTTATCCAATAACATGTATTGAGAAGGCAATCTGGGTGTGCTCCCTGATCAGGTACCTCCATTTGCTCAATGTTTAAGTCAGTGCTTCTAGGTTGATCATGTTTCACCAACCATCTATCAATGTGCAGTTTACAGTAGGCGGCCATTTTTCTTGCATCCTTTGAACATCTTTTTCCTATTTCTCCTGTTTTGAGTGAGTTGTAATGCTCCCACTGATAGTTTCCGATGTTGTAAACAAGCAGGTGCCAGTGTAAACCCATAGGCCCTTCTGATTTCCCTTCATCGGGCAGGTTCATTGGAATGATTATCTTCTGAGTCTGCTAGGCATATCTTCTATGAAGTCATCAATCTCACCTGCTCTATCATCGGCTTTCTTCTGATGAAGATATGTCTGCAAAGAGATATATAAATTTTCAAATATAGAGTAACATCAAGAAAGCAGTTCATCATAAAAATGAACTGCTGAATGACAATATGGAATGATAGTTTTGTCAAACTAGTTCTTAATGTTAATGAACTGATAGGTTAAAACCTTGCTAAATGAATCAACTGTTTTCTTAAGATCACTATCCATTTTTGCAGAGTTGCTAAATGAATCAACTGTTTTCTTCATTATCATCAATAGTTATAATGAAGAGTTGCCACTAAATTTCTGGAAGTAAGGACTTACAAATGCAGTAGGTGCCATCATCTCAAAGTGGATGTATTTCGGTGGATCTTCGCTGTCTTCGCTATCCATTTTTGCTCTCTCCCTTTGTGCTGCCATCTTACTCTTGTAGCAGTAGTAGAAAAGAATAAGGACATCAAGGTCTTTATTGAACATTAGATCATTAATGTGTTCTCCTTGGACACCAAACTGAGCTTTGTTAGCTGCATCTTCTACAACCCAGACTGCTTGACTGCAGGAAGATAAACAAAAATTTATAATATCAACATAAATGAATAGAAGTTCATTTCTGTGTTTTTCTACCTTTGCATAGCTTTTTTGTAGAAGGTACCCAACACTCTCTTTTGATCTCTATCCAATTTGGAGAAGTATGGAGACTTTTTCAGGTCCCCATATCTGGAATGATTGGCATGTATGCTCTCAGCTGCTTTTCTTGTTCTGTCTTCTCTGTTGGAGGATCTTCTAGTTCATTTCCTCTTCTCTTCTTGGTTGCTACAGGTTTTTGATCTGCTTTCTTGATTGCAGCAGGTACATTCTTTCTCTTCTTCTGCTCATCATTCTTCTCCTGGTCAGCAGGTTTATGAGGAGTCTTTGCAGCAACTTTCTTGTTTACTGGTTTCTTCATCTCTGGTTTCTTCTGCTCAACTTTCTTCTGCTCCTCATTTAGTTGTTCTTTCCTTTGCAGTTTTAATTTGAACTTCAGTTTCGATTCACTGTAATCTGATCCACTGATGTACTCTTTTCCAAGCACATTTACATTTGCTGCTTTTCTGCCCCTTGTAGTCATCCTGTGTCTTTCAACAACTTAAACTGGGTTTGATTCAGTGTTATCAGTGGAAGCAGAACCAAGACCATGTTCATTCAAATCTGCAACTATCTGGGATACTGTCTCACTGTTGTTTGCTGGCTAAACAACTTCTTCAAACTGTGTCATCCCAATCGAGAAACTAGGAATACTAAAGTTGATTTCGTTTAGTGTAGTTTTGATGATGGTATCAGCTTCATCACCATTCAAATCTTCAATAAGATCCAGACTCACATGCTCTTCATTGACGACCATATCATCTGTCTTATTTGTTGTTGAAAATATTTTAAGAAGCATAAAAATCAAAAACAATTCAATAATGGTCTTGTGCATCTAAAGTCAGATTTCACAAAAACTTTCTATGAGAATAAACTCCAACCTTTCTAGACTTCATTCCAAAAATGAAGTCCATTCATAGTATGAACTGTAGAATCTTGCTCTATAATATTTCTAGACTTCATTCCAAAAGTGAAGTCCATTCTGTAGACTTCATTCCAAAAGTGAAGTCTACAGAATCTTGCTCTATAATATTTCTAGACTTCATTCCAAAAGTGAAGTCCATTCTGTAGACTTCATTCCAAAATGAAGTCCATTCTATAGACTTCATTCCAAAAATGAAGTCCAATATGGAACATTGATATGAACCCTAACTTTTCTAGACTTCATTTCAGTAATGAAGTTCATTCTGTAGACTTCATTCCAAAAATGAAGTCCAACCTCTAAAGCAAAAAAAATTTACAAAGGGGAGAAGAATAGTACCTAGGTTCAAACATTGATCCATACTTAAAGGAACTCCGGTGCTGTCCGTTGGAAATGAAGGTAGCTCTTCTTCAGTCATTATATCAACGAGCTTTTCCTGAATATCACTTGTATCGACTTCAATAGAAGGATTTTCAGCAGATAAGACAGGAAAGATATGATCAGAGCCAGATCCTCTAGTAGCCTCCATAGCAGCATCTGGTACTGCTTGCATTCCTTCATCCATAGCAGCATCTGTTACTGCTTGCATTCCTTCATCCATAACAACATCTTCATTCACATTCCCTCCACCAGCTTACATGCGTTCATCTACTTGTTGATTCAGTATATTATTTATTTCATCACTCAACAATGAACTCTTGTACTCATCAGGGAAAACAATACGCATGTATTCAGAAGTTTGTTCCACCATGAATTTCGCCACATCCCCACCTGTAGCTAGCAATGCATCAACTTCAGCTTGCTTAGAAGAAAAGTGTGCTACAAGGGATTCCATCTTCCTGTCAAAAAGTGTCTTTGAAGTTATTGCTTCTGCAAGTGAGTGCTCAAGTTCTTGCTGCTTTATCAAAAGATTCCCCATCTCCTCTGAATGCTTTCTTTTCAACTCTTTTATCTCTCGAGTATGTTTAACTCTGAGGTTCTCTATCTCACCAACATGTGTAGCTTTCAAACTTTCTATCTGATCGGACATAATATTGAACTCTTCCTCGAGCAACTCAGCTCTTGTCTTGGCTTTTTGGTATTGCAATAGCTTGTTTTCTATATCAGTATATTCTTCCATGAATTTTGGTGATATCTGCATACACAAAATTCAAATTTTAAGATAATATCAACATTTTTTCAGATTTTCATTTCACACAATGAAACCCTAATTGCTTCCTCATTCATAGTTTGAATTCATTAAAAGGAATGAACTACAACTTCAGAGCAATCGACATTAACAGTTAGAGTTCATTTTGTAGAATGAATTCCCTTTTTTTTATCTTTTAAAGTTGCTTATTTCATTACAGAATTGAATATAATATAACAGTATCATCTTAATCTAGTTTTTTACCTCTCCAAAATCATCAACATTCATTTCTATGTGATTGCCAATGTTCTCAATGTTCCACCTTGCAAACCTTGGACAGTAGTCTACTCTATTCTGCACCTTCCACCTCGGTGTTATTTTCTTTGAATGCTCAGCAAACCAAGGCTGTAAAAAAGATTAAATACACTAGTCAGTTATCAACAATAATTATGAAGAAATATACAAATGAACTGCCAAATAATTATGAACAAGTATGTAATAGTTTTTCATCTCACCAACAAGTAAAGGTAACATCCTTCAGAAGAATTTCTTCCCAAGCTTTCCATCAAATGCTTGTGTATGAGATGCGGCAAAGACACTCTACCTACTGACTCTAGGCAAGCTAGGTACTTGGAGTGTATGGAACCTCCATCGCTAGTAGTAACAAAAATGGTAGGCAAGAGAAAAAGTTCAAACATGGTTACAAGATCTTCAATAGGTCCTTTATTCTTAATCAACTCAATGATTTTATCTTTCAGTTCTGTATTCTTTATATCAAAAGGTTTCCTTTTGGTGGATCAAATTTGTAGGTTGTATAGAACTTTCCACAAGTGCAGTCTGTCAGGTTTCTTGAGTCCAAGAAAGATTCTTCTATCCCACCTCCAGGGATGCATGGTATTCCAAACATTAATGACAACTCTTCAGGTGAGGATCTTAGCACATATGTTTCTTTCCCTACTTTGAAAACGAAAATATGATCATTTGAAGCAGGAATGAACTGATGTGTATTGCATAGAATTTGGACGGCAGGAATTGACTTATTCCATTCAGTAGCAACAATTGTTTCTTCCAAAAACACTTTGGCTACATTACCCAATGGACTCCTATACAAAGCACGTTTTTGTTTTTCATTCAAAGCCTCTAGTCCCTTTAGTGCTTTAATCTTATCAGCAAGTAAAATTACTCCAGCAAAGCTACACTTTATCTTCTTTTCTACATTTTTTTAAAAGAAAAACAAAAAAAAGATTAATGGTTACTTTCATAAATATTAGCTGATATAAAGAAGATAAAGTGTAGCTTGAAGGACCAATACTACAGTTCATTCTATATAATGAACTTTAGAATCTATATCTAGAACTTTTCTAGACTTCATTCCAGAAATGAAATCCATTCTATAACATGAACTGTAGAATCTTGATCTATAAATTTTCTAGACTTCATTCCAGAAATGAAGTCCATTATGTAGAATGAACCGAAGAATCTAGATCTGTAACTTTTCTAGACTTCATTCCAGAAATGAAGTCCATTCTATAACATGAACTGTGGAATCTTGTATTATAACTTTTCTAGACTTCATTCCAGAAATGGAGTCCATTATATAGAATGAACTGAAGAATCTAGATCTGCAACTTTTCTAGACTTCATTCCAAAAATGAAGTCCATTCTATAGTATGAACCGTAGAATCTTGTACTATAATATTTATAGACTTCATTCCAAAAATGAAGTCCAGCAAAACATCAAAGAATAAACATGTTTCATGGTATAAAATGAACTCAGTCAAAACATCAAACATCAAATAGATCTACAACTTCATTCTAAAGGATGAACTCTGACTAGATACATGCGATTTAGAACTTCATTCAACAAAATGAACTCCGACAAGATAAGCCCTACCTATAACTGAAATGAACATGCAACATGATGAATATTCATGTGAAAAATCATCTTTAGAAGAACAATAAACATCAAAAATCAACTTCTAGTACTTCGATTTAGGGTTTTTTGTACCTTTTGCTGGTTTCTTTCCTTTTGATTTCTTTGTAACTGGTTCTTCTTTAACTTGATTATCTTCTTCAAACACAACTAATTGGCTGTTTCTTTCTTCAACTTCTTCAACTTCATCGTCAGAAGATGATTCTACTACATTCATCTTCGATCTCCTCATTTTAGGGTTTTGATTTCTCTAATTTTTCTAGGGTTTTCGATTTTGGGTTTTTGTTTTACTGATTTTGAAGACTGATTTGATTTTCGATTGTGAAGATTAAAATGATTTTACTGCTTTTTGGTAGTTTTTGAGTTGATTTTCTTGTTTTTCTGGATTTTTGAAGAGAAGAAGACGAAGCAGTTTTCTTTCTCTGAAAATTGAAACGAAGCGACTGGAAATGGAAAAATGAAAGAGAGAGAGAGAAGGTTAACGCGTTTTTAGGTAGTTCGTGTGTTTATGGCGGTAACAGTTAGGTAAGGGTATTATTGTCTGTTTGGTATTTTTACTTAATTATCGACCAAATGGAAAGGGTGATTTCTAAAAGGACCAAACTGATGTGGGCCCAGGCATAAAAGGACCAAACGATATTTTTCCCTTATAGAAACCCCTTGTCCTCCTATTTATGTTAATGGCTAATATTCCCTTATTCATTAGTGATGTTTAATTAAGTTAGTATTAATGAATTAATTAGTGTTTGAGTTTGATTATAGTGCTAGGATTAGAGTAGAAATTCATTTCCTCTTTTAAGGTTTAGAGGGAAAGAAGAAGTAGAGGGAAAAAAGAAAAAACTAGGGTTTGTGATTTTCTTATCAAAAATGAAACTTTATAGTGATGATGAAGACTCTAGTAGTGATGAAGAAGTGGGTGCATCTGATACTCTTGATTTCGATCCTACCGAATTGGATAATTTGTTGAATGAAGAAGAGAATGTCAACCAAAGAATACTTGAGGATATTATTCAAGCACAAGAACAATATCGTCAGGAAGAAGAAGGTGATAATGCTTCTAATAAACAGGTATAAGTTGTAACGATCTACAAACATGTATTTGCACGTCTCGATTGCCAAAAAGGAAAAAAAATCAGATTTTTTTCCCAGAATCGGTTTATTCGATATCACCACATAAACCGATTTTGGGTAAAATCCCCAAATTGGGTATCATAATCGGTTGTTATTCATCACCATATAATCCGATTGTAGTAAATTTTTGGCGCGATGGGTACGTGACCAAAATCGGTTTATGTTGGTGCTGTGCATATGCCGATTCCTTTACTTGGATTTTCCATTAAAATTCACGAAGTTCACAATCGGTTCATTGACGTATATATTTAATCCGATTGTGGAGACGAAATGATACAGAAAAAAAGATGACGAAAATCGGATTACATGTTATGCAATGTGAACCGATTGTGAAATATGGAAAGTTTTCTCTCAAGACATCAAATCCTTAATCGGACTTTATAATTGCTCATATAATCCGATTCCTGACAATCGGTTATCTCGACTGTGACACATAAACCGATTCTAAATCCTACACCTTTACCTAACATGATTCGTCCTTGAACAAATGTGGGATGGTTCATAATTATAGCGTGGTTTCTTGCCCGTCCGTTTAACGAAAGGAACCCAACCAACTTCAATCCAAAATATAGTATGATCTTTAGGATCTTCGGGAAGATCCTTGAGAATGTAAAAGTTTCTAATCCATTCGGTCTCTTCATCAACATCCTTCATTCTTTCCCTTAGTTGGAATTGCTCTTGACCTCGTTTCTTTGCCTTGAGTTTCTCTTCATATTTTGTCAGCCGATGACGATGATATGGTTTCTTTTGTAGTTATTTGTTTATTTAACACTTCATCCATTACATTAACATATTTGTTAGGTGATGAAGACGAAGTCGCGTTTGTAGTTGTTTGTTCGCTTCTTTTGCGTATCTCTTCTTCCATTGCCGCAATTGATTTGGTTGTTCGCTTGCATCTTCTAAGTATGTGTTCGATTGAATTGGTAGTTGATGATGATGGACTTGACATCTTCAAATGAAAAAACATTAACAATGGAGAAAGATTTCTTTGGATTAGGTAGTGTATGATAGAGAATAGGCTATCCTCTTTATATACACAAAGTACCAACGGCTATAATTTCAATTTCAAAAAATAGTCGTTAACAGTCACAATCGGATTATATATATGCACTAATAATTCGATTCTTGATTTCTCTACAAATCCGATCTTGAACCCGGAATCGGTTGATGCATGCATTAATGTAAATCGATTATGGTTGATATTCACCCAGAATCGGTTTATGTAGGTGCACAATAAAAACCGATTGCTTATAACATCAACCATAATCGGACTAATATGGTGTACACATAAACCGATTATGGGTGGATTTTCAGAAAATTTGATGGGTGACTTTCAAAGATTTAGAGGTAAATCATTGTAGAGTACCCCTTAGAAGGAATGGATTAAAGGGATTTAACTCAATCACTTGAATTGTTTGGTTTTGGGTTTTTTTTTTTCAAAACCCAAAAAGGGTCATTAGATTTCAATTGTTGTTTGTGATTGATTAGGTTTTAGTTTTAGTTTTGATTTTGATAGAAATTGAAAAAAAATTGAGTTTTGATTAATGTTTTTTTTATTTGTTAATTAAGTGATTATGATTTTGTATTTGGATTTGTATTAGAATAATTAAAGTTTCTTTCAAGGTTAATTTAGTATTTTTACCATCATTTAGACACCCCATATCCTACTCTTTAGGTTAGTTGAAGTAATTGATAGGCCCAAATTAATCACAGTAGGCCCCAATTTAGCCTGGTTAAATTTTGGTTGTTAAATTATTATTTTTCTTTTTTTTTTTTTTTACAAAAAGAAGATTTTATTGCTTAAAATGATGAAGGAACATAATTGGCTTCCTCCAATATTATACAGGCAATAAAATTTGGAGGAGAGCTTTGCCAAAACTTTAAAAATCCTACCATGTTTTGTCAGCGAGTCTGCTGGCTTGTTACAATTTTTCTTAATAAACTTGCACTTTCATAAAGGATAATTGCAGATTTTGGTCCTAATATATGCCCTAATATCTGAAATAGTAGATTGATTCTCACATGTTACTTTGTCAGGATCATGAGTCACTGCCTTCACCACTACTTGCGCATCCACCTCAAAACATACGTACTGTAGTTTAAGTTCTTCATCCCACTTGATGGCTTGCAGCAGTCCTTCACTTTCAGCATGCTTCACTCATATATGTCTATCTGTTTGTCTGCATAGGAGCACTTTGCTTGCTCGAATTTTCCTGCACAATTGCGAAGTATTAGACCAATTTCTGAATGGTTTTTATTAGTTCTTCTAAAATTTGAATCACAACATATAAGAAAATAAAGGCTGTCAGGTGGCATCCAACGAGTCTGGAATGGTTCTTTGCTTATGGTTGCTCTGGTAAACGTATTAGTGACCTTATTTTTCATCTCCTTTTTTATAATCATGTTGAGTTGCTGAATGCTTCGTATTACCGTAATAGGATTTGGTTTTACATTTTCAAACACAAACTTTACAACGTGCTTTCCAGATTTCCCAAACTGTATTGGCCATTTTAACCACCCAATTCTCATCCAGTCATTCATCTCATCTTCAAACCAACTTTTTATCCAACTAGTTACATAATTATTGGCTCTTTGCACACTTCTGCTAGCACCTGGAGTAGATAATAGAACTGCTCTTGAAAAGGGACATTCCTATTGGATATGAGATGTTGTTTTATGCTCTGATTGCAAATTTTGCAATTTTCACCATTGTGCTGCATCACTCTGTCCATTCTTTCACTGCTAGGAACAATATGAGCAACACATTTTGAAATAAAATGCTTGACTCGTGGTAAGGTATTGATCCCCCAAACTTGTTTGTACAATTTTGTTTTAGCTTCATCATAAAATTCTTTTTGTCTTTTTTTTTTTCCTTTTTTTTAACTCAAAATGATTATAATTTGGTTCAATTCGGCCAGCAATGATTATTCGGAAGAGGAGCTAGTTATCCTCAATTTTGGTTGTTGATCGCTGGTGATGACATGTCGATTAGATGAGAATCACTTTCATCTTTTCGACCACCTATGGAGAAAATTATGATATATAATTCGATTACAAATACGCATTTCGTAACCATGGGAACACCAAGCCACCTTCCAGGCTCTTTTACCTATAATTAAAAAAATACTAAAAAAGAAAAATCTTCTAGTTTGTAGTTGATTTCTCTTTACCTTCCTGGCAAATCGGGTAAGTTAAAAAAAATGTATTCGATTTAGGATATTCAATTTGTTTTTGCTTGAATGAAGTAAGAACCACAGTCCCGAATCAGGTGTGGGAATGTCGAATGAGTGTTTATCAAGCTCTGTAGATTTAATTTGGCACCTCGTGAAACTTGTTATTCACTAAGTCAATACCTTTCTTAAGGTTCGACTTTCACGTATAAATTTAAACTAAGCAGCCTCATTTTTAGTTTCAATCTCAAAAACCTTTGATTTATTGTGCTAAGCCAAATTAATAAAAATAATTAAACTGATTGTTTTAATGTGATATACCGGAAAATTTCGTTTCCAGCGCTATGCTCGGTATATTAAAACTCCCTGATGTCACTCGTACTGCGTAACCAGGCGTAAAACTTCAAGGCTTACCAAACATACTTTGCAAGCATGATACTTTGAACGTAGTTTCCATATAGTTCCAACTGGCCCATTATTTAAGGGTGCAAGGCCATAACTAGCAATAACAGCGACTTTGGGATGTTCATTCACTTGCAAGTACTTCCCAGGCCTTAGTCATGCCTAGGACTAGCACGCAAGTTGATTATCGACCTAAATACCTCGTAATTACTCCACTTCGACAATGAGTTGCATGTATAATGTAATACCCGATATTTTTATTTACCGGTTTGACCCTGATCCGGAACTCGGGGTGTTACATATACACTGATTTTGATCATGTCAAGTGTGCAATATCGAGGTACATGCCATTCATGGGAGGCATCATCAAGTGGCTAACACACTTCATTTTAGAAATGGTCTGAACCTACCTTATTAAATGTTATTTTCGTTATCTCTTGTCTCACATGCCAATCCCAGATGATATGAGCAACAAAGTGTTGGAACACAATGGAGGCGCATTGCATCTACTTACGTACATAACCTGTACTATGAATGTATCAAACACATAGAATAGTTCATCAGGTTCGGAACTCGCAACTACATCCAACTCGTGTTGCAAGGCCAAAGGCCAAGCAAAACCTAATTCGTATAGGCAAAGGAACTTTCGCAAGAAACGTACAAAGTTATGCATCGCGGATGCCATATAATTCCTAAATAAGCATTCGCTTGTTGGGACATGCAAATTATTTCAATACTGACCTTTTCTTCGTAATGCATCAAAATGATGCATTGTCGGTTTGGAAACGTGATAACAATGATGCCTACGCATCATGAATCTTACTCGAGTATGCAACACGGTATTTTGCATCAAATATGCTTTATCGATTAAGCTTCATAGCTCGAAGATGAATTTCCCCTTGATTCACCTTCATCCAACACCCCTTCTTTATATATGTCTTATTGACATTTCTACAAATATAATTTGGGAGTTAAGTGCCATATACCAAGTCCAAGTACCTTTTCACGATATAAGAAAGACAAGGAGATCCCTATCTCTTTCTCATTTTAGTTCTTAGCCAATGTCCTTTCCTTATATAAGTTTTATTCGAATTTTCATACATGGAAATTAGGGAGTATTGACCATGCACTGATTCCCACCTTCTTTATGCAACATGATGCGTGCCAAATGATGCATATCTGACTAAGGAAAAAGCATAATGGTGCATTTGCATCATAATGCTAAGTGCATGCACCACTTTTATGAAGTGTGCATCAAGTTCGAGTTGATGCATTTCTCCTAGCAAGGCATCACAGAGTACGTACCATGACTAAATGATGAACTTTCTCGTAAGATGCATCACTTGCACCAAGTATCCATCATAAGTTCGAGATGCATCATTTTTCCCAATGACGCATCATAAGGGCCACAATATTGCCTAATGGTGAACTTTGGGACAAAATGCATCACTTTACCAAGTATGCATCACAGACTTGAGGAGATGCATCAATGAAGTATCCCATAGTATGCAACACAAGCTCGAGATGATGCTTCATCTTGTATAATGGTGCATCCTAGAGTATGTTTCACACGAAAAATACGTGTATTACACTAAGGGATTTCTTATTAAATTTGTTTAACCTAGGATTTGGGTTGTTATACTCCTGGTAGGCGAACTGGTACTCTTGGAGGCCAGAATAGGAAATAAATCTTCTCGACAAATTGGAGCAACTTTTAGGCTCTAACGGACGAGTGTAAAGAGATTCGTATACTCTGGGTTAAAGAGGCTACAGGTGCAAGGGAATTGATAGAACAACGTAATTGGAGAGGAATCCATTGGTTTATGTTATATATGTATGAAGTAGTCACGTGTAATCGCTAAATTTTTGAGTATTCATTTTGGACTAGGTCCTGGAGTTTTTCAACAAGATGGTTGTTTCCTCGTTGTAAGAAGAGACTTGTTATACATCTTTCAAGCCGAGGTAACTAGGTAGGGAAAAAAATCCCGCACCTCGATGCAAGTGGGACTTAAACCTCATCTCCCTTGGTAAACCCACGACGCATTTGACCAACTCAATCGTTTGACACGTACAATCTAACCAAATCATACACAAAAATGAACAACCTGTTGTAGCACCACTAGATTGAACCTAACAAGCACGTCAAGTAAGATAGGCAAGTTTACGTTAGATAATAGGCTAGTATTCATAGCGGCTTAATACAATGCAGTATTCAAATTGGACTAAGTCTCACGGTTTTTCTAATAGATTGCAGTTTTCCAACATTAATTAAAAAAAAAAGTGTCTTGTGTAATTTTTTTCCGTACTATATTTGTTTATTTGTATAGTTGAAATATCATAAGTAGTACGTTAATCAACCTAGATAGTTTTATCTCAATTATAAATAAGGTACAAGACTTGTTCTTGTTGATTCATATCTTTAAATATATATTGTAAGACTTATTCTTGTTGGAAATCGGTTCTTTTACAGTTCATGTACATACTAGGTGCACCTTGATATATAATAAGAAACAAAAATCTTATTTATAGATATCTACACGTATTGATTGTATAAGGAATTGTCCATACAGGTTCATGAACGAAAAAATTTGGTGACATGCTAGGTAGACTCTCCTTTTCAATATCGAACGGAACAAATGTTACATTTGATTGGTTTACTATTAAATTTGGTCATGCAACATCAGAGTTGTGCACAAAATCAGATTTTCGACTCCCTGTATGAAGACAAAACCAAACTAAGCGGACTAGCCTAAGCAAGGTTGATATGGTTATGGGATATTCTCCTCTCTGTCGAGAAAACAAAAAATTGAGAAAGGTCCTTAAAGGCTATGATTGTGATTATCATCTAATACAATCTCTTCTCAAGGATCGCGAAGAAGATGTGCATTCAACAAATTATGAATGTGAGAATCTTCGTAGAAATATCTTTGTGTTGGAAGAAAAACTTACAGGGAAGGAAGTAAGGTTTAACTCTCGACAAATTTGTTTTAGAGACAGAGAAAGTATTTTTCTCACCCGAGAAGGACAGCTTGAGGCTGATTTAACTGCTGCTCTTGATAATATCAAGTTGTTGGAAGAAAACTTGAAAAAGTTCAATGCAAGTACAAACAAATCAACCACTATGCTAGGAGCAAGTAAAAATCATCTTGATACACGAGGATTGGGCTATAAGAGAATAAATGCTCCAAGTATTAGCAAAAAGGTAAAAAATTCAAGGCTAGTACTTCCTCTCAACCAAAGGTTTCCACTGATGGTAAAAGTGAAATACCTATATCGGCAGTTGAAGTTCGAAAGAGCAAATTATATCAACCTCCAAAATCAGCACACATGAATCCAGGTAATAACACTACTTATGTTTGCTATTATTATGGAAAAATGGTCACCTGCAAAAGGAATGTCGTTTTAGCATAAGAAATGAAAAACAACATGATGTTCTTATTTGGGCGTCACAGGAAGTAATTAACCTAGATCACATGTTAAAGCTAATACCTTCAACATTACAGGTTGTCAACGTCCAACCTTTAGGCAAAGAAATCAGTGATGTGTGTTAATATCCAAAATCGCTCCTAGGTAAAACAATGTACTGTTGTAGTACTTTCTTTAGGTTCGAAAATCGAAATCATACAAAACGAGACTAAACCAAGATATTGGCCGTTCACGTTTTGCTTCGGTTACAAAGAGGAAATGGGTTGATCTTAGGGGAGGGAAAGCAAATAAAGTTTGAGGAAATCAGTGGTGATTGAATTGGGTGTGAGGTTATTGAGATACGGAAGAAGAAGGGCTTGAGAATGATAAGCTTGTTCTGTCTTCTGAATAGACAAAGTTGTCTATTTATAACTGTAGGGAACACTCACTATTTCCTCGTAAGTAGTGGAGATTGTGGAGAGATGAGAATAGTGGAGATAATGGTATGGTTACGCCAGAAGTTTCTGGAAACCCGTAAACCATCACTCCATTACTTAGCCACTTCCTTTAACTGCTTAACACTACTTGTAACTTCCTTATCATGGGATGTTTTCATGCCGCACGTTGTTGTAAACCACCAGACCAATACCCATAAATAATTTCCCCATGTAACATGTTTTGATTTCTCGTAGGAATCTTGGACTTGTTTCTAGTTTTGTCTATATTGTCACGATACTGACTGATGGATAGCCTAAACTAGCCAAACTTTGTCGACATAACTTGAAGAGACAACTCGATCCAAGGGTATGCCAGCACCAAGCTAATAACTAGCTAAGTCGTGGCGCGAGCGCAACCTAATTGATTAGCTAGCCGAGTAGGCATGGACATGTGTGCTAGTCTTGGAGAAATATAGCCGTGGCCATATGGCTAGGCTAGGCCGAGAGGCAAGGAAGCCATTGCCAAAGACATGGCCATGCAAGGAGGCAAGGTGGCCGTCGCCATATGACTAGGCCAGGAGACGGAATTCGTGGTCATGGTTAGACAGGCCGGAAGATAAGGAGGTCGTGGCTACTAGCTTGGCTAGTCCAAGGGACTAGGAGGTCGTTGCATGGTTATGCCATGCTGTGCCGGCTAGCAAGGAGGCCGTGGCTGGTTAGAAGCCAGGCTAGGCCGGCTGACAGGAAACCGTGGCCATGGTTAGCCAGGCTGGTAGACAAGGAGGCCATGGCTAGCTAGGCTAGAGACAAGGTGGTCGTGGCCACTAGATAAGCCAATTCGGGAGATAGCGAGGTCGTGGCCTGACTAGCTAATTGGCTAGTTAGGAAGCTAGGCTAGGCCAAACTAGGAGGCAAAGAGTCCAGTAGATATATAGCTAGGCTAGGCGAGACATGGTTAGGCCTGAGGAAAAGGATGCCATGGCCTGACTAGCTAGTTGGGTAGCTAGGCTAGGCTAAGCCAAGACATGGCTAGGCCATGACTAGTTAGGAAACTGGTGGCTACGACCTTAGCTAGTTGTCTAGCTAGGGATATGAATGTCGTGGCCAAAGACATGGCCAGGATAAGAGATAAGGAAGTCGTGGCCTGGCTAGCTAATTGGCTAGCTAGGGAGCTAATGGCCACGGCCTGGTTATGGAGCGCGACCATGTTGGCACTAACACTTCATATACAGAACATACTCGAGGAATTCTACCGTGGAAGTTCTGCGACTCGAGGTAATATTCAAATATTATGCTTCTGGTAATACTTTTATTCAAAATAACGTAGTATCTTATTCTAAATACTTATAAATTGTACCATCAGTATATGTTGATTAATACATGATAATTTGTATGAGCGTGCATAAGATAATGAGAGTTCAGCCGAGTGAAGCTTTAAAATACTGTAGGCCTACTAAGGACCATTGTGGCCATTAATAAGCTACGCACTCTCAATTCTCTTGCGGAATATGATATAGAATTATGAATTTATAATTCTGATGCCGGGTCAGAAGCTTATACATATTTATTTTGTACTTTTGGCAGAAGCAAAATTACAATTTTCTCCCTTGTCAAAAACCCACCATCAACAATGTGAAAACCCAAGAATTGCCTATAAACGTCATACAAAGTCTTTTCACAATTATAATGATTATCAAAAGGTTAACTTTGTAAATACAAAGACAAAATTCGATGCTCCCAATTGGATAAAGACTAACTTGCACAAGAATAGTTATTCCAATTTACCCTCAAGAAATCTTGTAGAGAATAATGTGAAGAGGAGGATACCGAAGAAATCTGAGCTCTGAAAACAGATTAGCCAATTCAAGGACTTTAGAAAGGAAAAGAGAAGGCTGAATACATGTAAGAATTCTACATCCTTTTTCCTTAGTTATATAAATTGTGCTAAAGTCATAACAAGTACAAATCATAGAATCTTACCAAAGAATCTTGTTGTTCATGATGTGCATTTAAAGGTATCCTACCATAACATAACTTGATTTTGGTAAATCGTGGCTCCTCCTGGAGCATGAAAAGGAGGAAGCACAATTTGTTCAAGAATGGTATCAAACTCCTTCTTGACACATGATGTATTTTTATTGTGTACCTTATTTTTAGTTTTGAATTTCATTATGAATTGATTCATCTTTGGTTATGTCATGGAAATCTCAACTATCTCTTGTGCTCTAGATTTCTATTTATTGAGCTAAAAACAAGGTTAATTATGTTTGTCATCTTAAATGATTCCGATCACAATTCATGTGCTTGTGGACCCGTATGTGTGTAAGTTCCGAAGCCGGCCCAAACCTATGAAAGTAATGATTCAAAACCTCTTCAGAAGATTCATGAAAGGATCTCTCTTCCCTCAGTTTTCTTAACCTAAAAACTGTTACATATATATTCAAGGTACGCCTACCTTGTGTTATATACAAAATACTGGAATAACTTGTTAGAGCATAGCTCAGTTGAACCCACCAAGCGTTGGTATGTCAAGTTTGGTTGTCATATTTTAGTGAATCAAAAATCATTTAAAGAGTCGCTTGATTATATACTAGAGTCAACTTCGTATAGGTTAGCTTGAAAGTATTAGGATATGAGACTTACAAGTATTACATGAAGACTTGAAGAATGTGAAGAAGTATGGAGCTACAACGACAACATCATCCTTCCTCTTGAGGTTAGTAATATTTGACTTGAACTGTTTCATTCCCTAACGTATCTTTCAAGTCGTGCATATTGAAAACATAACTGCGAAGCTGTATATGATACTCTAGTTAGACATAGTATTAAGGAATACAATACGAGGTTTATTGCTTAACCATTACACTTTGTATATAAGACATCGACATGATCATATGAATGCTATTGTGATTATGTATGGGTATGAGTGAAGATTTCATCCTAGGAAACAATGTTTTACATTCGTTTAAAGGAAGTAAGTTCATAAACTTGTTTTGTGAATCGAAAGGGAAATCGCTAGGCTTATTGGTATTGTTATTCATTGCAAATCTATTTTGAATTACCAATATGTGTGTTTAGTATAACCGGTCATAAACTTGTTTATGTATCTTGGTAAAACTATTCGCAAGGCCTGACTTATGTATTGGTATGACTTTTATTAGTGAAACCGATCTTAAGTAATCACTCAAGATGGTATGATCGATGCCTTGTAAATAACAACTTTTATCTAGTCATTGGGGAACCGATCCTAGTAAGAGGTGCAACAAATTTACAAGAGAGAATCGATCCTTGTAAGAGGTGCAACACGTTTTTAGTAAATGGGGGAACCGATCCTATGAACATGTGCAACAAGTTTGTAGTTTTGGGGGAACCAATCCTATGGACATGTGCAACCGAATACAGGTAGTTACCATAAGTTGTGGGGAACCGATCCTAGTACCTAGTCAACCGAATTTTGGTAACTAGTGTGACTATGTACAGTACTCACATGGAGGTAGAACCGAAACTTGTTTTGGTAGAACCGTTAAACCCATGATTGGTGATTTGATTGGATAATCAATCACATAGTTCTTGGAATTCAGACGAACCAATTCTAAATTCGTTTGGAAGTGTGGCAAATAGTTTCCAAGATTGTAAGTATGAAAAAGGACTTGCAAAGTAAAGATGTTGACATACTTTGAACATGTGCAGTAACTCTTATCATTAATTGTTCAAAGATATTCCTTAATAGCTAAAGGAGAATCCCAGGATCGTAATAAATTGAGAATCTTTTATTTAAGGTTTCTTAGTTTTTATATGCTATTTAATCTCCAGCAATTAAATGCATATCTTTAGAAATAATAATTAGTAATGTGCATTTACTGATTATAGATTTTTATATTGGGATTTCGGTCAATATTTGGACAGTGCATTTCCAGGAGTTGTTAAAACCGATTTTGTGTTTATTGCATATCTTTGAGAATATTCGGTTTTGGAAATTCCTTGGTTTCCAAACTTCCTTGTCTATAAATATTGAAGTTTGCATTTTCTAGCAAACTAATCCTTAGAGCCAGCAAAACTACCTAGTTGTGTTGTTACTGGTGGAGCCGCCTATTCGGAGAGGAAAGTAACCTAATTAAGCGAAATCTCTTACGGCCGCTCAGTTTAAAAGACTTCTTTGGGATTGAGAAGCTCTATTAGTACCATTGGTGGGAAACTAGATAATTGTAGTTTATTTTAGTTTTCGATTTTGATTGACTAACGGTTGTTGAACTTTGATTGCACCTAGTTTGTTTATGCTTGAGAATCTTCTCTTCTGATATAAGATTCACTCAAACTAGATCGAAGTTTCGACGGGGATCTTTAGACTGTTTGTAGATCTAAAGACATCTTGTGATAATCCAACGTTAACAGACTCCGTTCTGTGTGTGATTGATCACAAAAGATTCAAGTTGATTATGTGCAGGTGCTGATTGAAGATTAAAGAAGATTTGAAGACAAGAAGACTTTTTGGGTTCATAATCTTTGGTGTACATAATACTTGTTTCGGCTGGAAAGGGATCCAACTATAATCGGTTTATCTTTGTGATAGAATTGATTGATTAGTTGAGTATATCGGCATCAATACACTTCTTTGTGATTAATAGTATTGATTGCATAGTCTAACAATTACTTCGGTAGTTGTTAAGAGATTGATCTAAGGACCCGACAAAGGAGTTTATTGGTTAAACGGAAGAGCCTTTGTCAAACTCATATCACGTTGGTTGAAAAGAGTTGTTACCGAACAAATTTGTTATTCCTTTACTGTTTGGAATACGAACCAAAGGAATTGTTCCAAGTGCGTGACTTATTTACAAGTTGGAGGCGCAGGGATACTGAGGGAACTAGGTGAACTATAGGTTTAGTTGCTTTGTCTCAACTATACGAAGTTGGTTTGATTTTGTATAGCGGCTTAATTCTGAGAGTATTCAATTCTGGACTAGGTCCCGGGGTTTTTCTGCATTTTCGGTTTCCTCGTTAACAAAATCTTGCTATGTCATTTACTTTTATTTTCCGCAATTATAATTGTGCTTATTATAATTTAAAGTAAATTACACAAACGTTAATTCCTATTTTACTTGATAGACAATCCCTAGAGTTTTGTTAAGTCCGAACCTATTATCAAGTAAACATACTTCGTTGTTGTATTGTCTCGATCTTGTATCCATAGACAATCACACGAAGTGTGAACCGATTAGTTGTATTGTCTCGACTCAGTCCATAGAAAATAACTTTCGGAAAAGGACTTATAGGTGGAAAAGTTTTAGATTGAGGTATATTTGGGTACCCTCATCTTTTCATAACTTATGAACGTTCACAAA
This sequence comes from Papaver atlanticum, assembly GCA_023531105.1. NCBI lineage: Eukaryota > Viridiplantae > Streptophyta > Magnoliopsida > Ranunculales > Papaveraceae > Papaver > Papaver atlanticum. Next base: position 17,307,694 of record JAJJMB010007708.1, read on the forward strand.
CCATAGATGCTCCTAAGATTTCAAACAACACAAAGGAAGATAACAAGAAGATGGAGGATGATGGTTCCACAGGAATTGTTGAGTTTTACGATAATCTTGTCACCATATCTTGTTACTTTTCTCAAGAACATACAGGGTCAAGACCGGTACAGATGTCCTGATATTTGGTCGGAAACATTATGAGTGACATCAAAGTTGTGTTAGAACAATTATACGCTGCCAAAATGGATCTCAAGCTTCTTAATTCGGAACTGGGAAAAGCATCTGATGATCTTGGTTCTCTCAAAACACAAGTCGCATACTACATATGAATTATGGTTATACTTTTTTTGTTTTCTATTTTCTAAGAAACTTCTTGTGAGAATTTATTCTTGCTTTTGAGAAGGATAACTAGGGTTTGGTATAGCAAAAATTGTGATTACACAAGCTATTTCCAAAGATTTTCATCTTGCATGTTTTTTTATATATTTATTTAAATTCTAGAGTTTTTGGAAGATGAACTTGCAGTATGTAATCATTATTGGTTTAATTGTTGCAAAAGTCTTATGAAATATATGTGCCTTTACGTTTTTGTGAATTGAGCTGATATTTCATATATGCTCGGAAGTTAGATCTATTATGTTTTTATAAACTGGAAAAAAAAAATCTTTGAGAATTTCTCGCAGTATTGATCTACTTGTGATCACACTTTTGTATTATTACTGCGTTACACACTTCGTAAGATTTTCTTAGGTTGATTCATACCGATTAAAATTATCTCCTTGTTCATAACTGGCGTTGAGGTTAATTTAAAGTCGATATTCAGGATACAAATCCATGTGATTTGTTAATGTCCGAAAAAATCCTTTTTTTTCTTAAAGAAAGGTCACTCATGTTGTTCTCATTGGGAATGACATTAAATGGGGGAGAGTTCTTAAATGAATTTGTGCTTAATTGCTATATCTTTGCGGGGTGTGTGGCTGTGGAATTCACAGAGGATGCTTGTATCTTAAATCTCCTAGATGAGCGCTAAGTAATTTCTTACTATGTGATATCATCTAAATAAAGTTGATATGTAATACCTTTGAATTCCGAAGCATGTTTTAGTTGTATTCATTACGATCCCATGATTTTCGTACCTTTGCCAAAAAAAATTGACAAAAAGGAGGGGAATTAATTAGTAGTTTCGCATTATATACATATGGTTTACGAATCATTATGTAAGGGGGAGTGAATAAATAATCTATAGGTTTCACATATTATGAAAAAGATGTAAGTATTGATTAAGGGGGGGAAACATATCACCGTAGTGTTACTTCAAAGTTGGGATACAATTGAGCTTTAGGGAAGATAATAGTAATTATGTTTCTGTATAACGACGATTGAGAATATTTATTTTCAAAAGTTGTTATAGCTATGGATACGGATCTTCAACAACAACGATGATGAGTTGAACACGTCCAGAATCATTGCAACTTGAAATAATGAAGATTTCAAGGAGTTGAAGAAACCAAGGAAATCAAGGCATGATGGATTCAAGGAGTTTTTGAAGCTTTAATTTTTTTTATCCATATGTATTAATAGTTTTGGCACTAAAATTGACAAAGGGGGAGATTGTTAGAGCATTGCTCGGTCGAACTCACAAGTGTTGCTATCTCAAGCTTGTTGTCAAATTTAGTTGTCAAAACTATATCTTGATTTCTAGTCTACAATTAGTTAAGTCTCGGATTAAGATAGAAGATGTAATTGAGAAACGAACATCACGACAATCATCATTGGGTTCTACCGTTTGAAGGCGATGATCAACCGAAGCTTTTGGATAACTTCATCAACAAAAGGTAAGTGAAGACTGAACCACCTATTTCTTAAGTTTATTCCCCTTTCGATCTTTGAGACGTTGTCACGTAACTAATTAGACTATCATAAGAATATCAAGAATTTCGAGTCAAGATTCTTCTTGTAATTAGTCCTCGAAATATGACTAAGCTTAATGAACATTTCATACTTGATGAATTTCGGTTAAGAACAATTTATTATTCGCAATCAAAATCATGATTCAAGATTATCATTCGAAAATAGCATGGAACATTGATATGTGTCATTGATATTATTCGGGAATGTTTCGAATCAATTTAGATAGAAATATATAACTACTATAAATTCAGATACAATACAGTGTATATATCAGTCTTACAAACTGGGAAAATTGTTATAAGTCTGAAGCAGTAATACATGTACTCAGTACACGTAATGGAGTATCTATATGTCGACAAACAGATTTTTGGTATGCATATTAGTAAGCACACCTTTAAAAGTATGTGAAATCGTGAATCCGGATCGGTACTCAAACCAGTATGCGTACTAGAAAGGAACTGTTGGTTACGGAACCGGTTTGGTATCCATATAGGTACACGTACCAGAAAAGTTCTGTGGACTCCGGAACGTGGCTATGTTTAAATGGTATTCTTACCAGTATGCATACCACAAAAGTTCTGTGGACTCTGGAACTCGTTATGTTTAAATGGTATCCATACCAGTACGCATACTACGGAACTTGGTTATGTCTTAAGGTTTACATACCGGTACACGTACCGTGACATAACCGTTTACGAACAGGTTAAGTACTTGTACTTTGTACGCCTACTTACCATATCGATTAAAATTCATATGCACATAAATTATTTCTCAAAGATAATTAGCATTTGAATAATCTCTATTTATATTTATAAAACACCATAGACATATTTGATCACATGATTGTGTTTCGAGAATAGTCTTAAGTGTTTATGTAAATGCTCAAGATTATAGTTCGGTTGGCTAGCTTCGGCTAACCATTCATGAGCATGGTCTTATACACGGTTCGGTTACAGTTCATCATAATCAGAGTGTATATCTTGATTATGTAAATCATATTCAAAGATTCATCTAACGGGTGATATTGTTTGCTTGGTTCCAAAGTTATCTTAGCTTAAACCTAAAGCAACCTCAAACAACAGGGATCTTTGAATCCCGACACTACTTTTTGGTGTGTCCTTGTTGTTACTAGAGTCGTCCTCTCCAGAAACCCTTTTAGGGTTTAACGACTACAAAGACTTCTTAGGAATACGTGAAACCATTGCTTATCTGATAGCTCGAGTATCCTGATCTTGATCGATTGTTGAGCTGCTCACTTGATCAAGATAGATAATAATCATCAAAGTTCTCTCCGTCTTAAACTTTGTTGATTCCACAAGTTTTATACTTGTGAGATGAATAATAATCTAGGTTGCACTTCGGGTTGCATAAGTCCGAATTTTGAGGTTAGCTGGATTTTGTCTATTGCTATCGATTTCCATTACCTTGATCTTTGATCAAAAATGGAATCACATATATAGTCTTATCTATGGGAGGCAGATTGGTTTAAAGTTTTTAATTGAGTTGAAGCAACTCTTAGTTAGTGTGACGTCAGTTAAGGGAATCAATTATGCGGGGTCCTGCTGGGATTCAAGAGGCGTGAGGAACATGAAAAGACGAGGGTACCCAAATATACCTCAATCTAAAACTTTTCCACCTATAAGTCCTTTCTCTGAAAGTGATTGTCTGTGAACTGAGTCGAGACAATACAACTAATCGGTTCACACTTCGTGTGATCGTCTATGGATACGAGATCGAGACAATACGACAACAACATAACTTGTGTGACTGACTATGGATACAAGATCGAGACAATACAACAACGAAGTATGTTTACTTGATAATAGGTTCGGACTTAACCAAACACTATAGGATTGCTATCAAGTAAATAGGAATTAACGTTTGTGTATTTTACTTCTAATTATAATAAAACAATTATACTTGCGGAATAGAAAAGTAAAAAACACAGCAAGATTTTGTTAACGAGGAAACCGCAAATGCTGAAAAACCCCGGGACCTAGTCCAGAATTGAATACTCTCAGAATTAAGCCGCTATACAAAATCAAACCAACTTCGTATAGTTGAGACCAAGCAACTAAACCTATAGTTCACCTAGTTCCCTCAGTATCCCTGCGCCTCCAACTTGCGATAAGTCACGCACTTGTAACAATTCCTTTGGTTCGTATTCCAAACAGTAAAGGAACAATAAATATGTTCGGTAACAACTCTTTTCAAATAACGTGATATGAGTTTGACAAAAGGCTCTTCCATTTATCCCAATAAACTCCTTTGTCAGGTTCTTAGATCTATCCAATGAAAACTACCAAACTAATTGTTTAGATTTTGCAATCAATACTTTGAATCACAAAGAATTGTATTGATGCCGATCTACTCAACTAATCAATTCAATCTATCACAAAGATAAACCGATTATAGTTGGATCCCTTTCCAGCCGAAACAAGTTTTGTGCACACCAAAGATTATGAACCAAATATCTTCTTTGTCTTCAAATCTTCTTAGATCTTCAATAAACACGTGCACACAAACAACTTGAATCTCTTGTGATCAATCACATACAGAACGGAGTCTGTTTACAATGGATTATCACAAGACGTCTTTAGATCTACAAACAGTCTAAAGATCTCCCGTCGAAACTTCGATCTAGTTTGAGTGAATCTTATATCAGAAGAGGAGATTTTCAATCATAAACAAACTAGGTGCAATCAAAGTTCAACAACCGTTAGTCAATCAAATCAATCGAAAACTAATAATAAACTGCAATTATCTAGTTTCCCACCAACGTTACTAATAGAGCTTCTCAATCCCAAAGAAGTCTTTAAACCGAGCGGACGTAAGAGATTTCGCCTAATTAGGTTACTTTCCTCTCCGAATAGGCGGCTCCACCAGTAACAACACAATTAGGTAGTTTTGTTGGCTCTGAGGATTAGTTTGCTAGAAATGCAAACTTCAGTATTTATAGACAAGGAAGTTTGGACACCAAGGAATTTCCAAAACCGAATATTCTCAAAGATATGAAATAAGGGCAAAAACGGTTTTCATAATTCCTGGAAATGCTTTGTCCAAATATTGACCGAAATCTCAGTAGAAAATCTCCAACTAGCAGATGCACATTACTAATTTTTATTTTCTAAAGATATGTATTTTAATTGCTTGAAATTAAAAGCATATAAAACTAAAAACCTTAATTAAAAGATTCTCAATTTATTTCGATTCGGGATTCTCCTTTAGCTATTAAGGGATATCTTTGAACAATAAAAAATAAGAGTTACTGCACATGTTCAAAGTATGTCGACATCTTTACTTTGTAAATCCTTTTTCATATTTACAATCTTGGAACCGATTTGCCACACTTCCAAACAAGTTTAGAATTGGTTCATATGACTTCCAAGAACATGTGATTGATTATCCTATCAAATCACCATTAATGGGTTTCACGGTTCTACCTCAACATAAAGTTTCGGTTCTACCTCCAAGTGGGTACTAGGATCGGTTACACTAGTTACCATAAAATGGCTAACTAAGTACTAGGATCGCTTACCACTTCTTATGGTAAAACTTGTGATCGGTTGACCAAGTTATAGGATCGGTTACACTAACTTACTAAAACTTGTTAAACCTCTTACAAGGATCGATTACACACTCTCTTGTGATCGGTCACACCTCTTACTAGGATCGGTTACCCAATGGCTAGTATTTAGTCACACCAATTTCAAGATATCGATCTTACCATCTCAGGTGATTACTTAAGATCGGTTTCACTAATAAAAGTCATACCAATACAAAGGTCAGGCCTTGTGAATAGTTTTACCAAGATACATAAGCAAGTTATGAACGGTTATACTAAACACACATATTGGTAATTCAAAAGATTTGCAATGAATAACAATACCAATAAGCCTAGTGATTTCCCTTTCGATTCACAAAACAAGTTTATGAATTTACTTCTTTTAAACGAATGTAAAACATTGTTTCCTAGGACGAAATATTCACCCATACCCATACATAATCACAATAGCATTCATACGATTATGTCGATGTCTTATATACGAAGTTCAAAAGATAGACGTTATACTTCCTATTGTAATTCCTTAATACTATGTCTAACTAGAGTATAATCATTCACAGCTTCGCAGTTATGTTTTCAATATGCACGACTTGAATGATACATTAGGAATGAAACAGTTCAAGTCAAATATTACTAACCTCAAGTGGAAGGATGATGTCGTCGTTGTAGTTTTTTACTTCTTCACATTCTTTGAGTCTTCACGTAATACTTGTAAGTCTCATATCCTAGTAACTTTCTAGCTAACCTATACGAAGTTGACTCTAGTAAATAATCAAGCGACTCTTTAAATGAGTTTTGATTCACTAAAATATGACAACCAAACTTGACATACCAACGCTTGGTGGGTTCAACCGAGCTATGCTCTAACAGAACGTGACTGTAACTGAATTTATGTGAGGGTTTAATTCGGTCTCAACTACATTCCAGTCCGAAGTTAATTGGTAGAAGGCTAGTGTCTGTAGCGGCTTAATACAGTTTGGTGTTCAATCTGGACTAGGTCCCGGGGTTTTTCTGTATTTGCGGTTTCCTCGTTAACAAAATTTCTGGTGTTCTTTTCCGCATTATATTGTTTATCTTTATAATTGAAATATCACAGGTTGTGCATTAATCAATCATAGTAGATACGTCCAACCTTGTTTGTTGGATAAGACTTGATTGATTACTTGGGAAATTGATCTTTGGAATCACCCAAGTACTCTCACAAGTAAGTCAGGTTCAGGCCTTGAGTTCGTTCGTTTGTTATTAGCTCATGCTTGTTTTCTCAAGATTAAGCTATTTCAAATGGACATAAAATCCGCATTCTTAAACGAATGTTTAAAGGAAGAGGTTTATGTTGCTCAACCTAAAGTATTTGAAAGTTCAGACTTCCAGATCATGTCTTTAAGCTCAAAAAGGCATTATATGGATTAAAACAAGCACCCCGTGCCTGGTTCGAAAAACTAACTACTTATCTTCTTAGGAAAGGTTTTTCGAAAGGTGGAGCTGATAAAACATTGTTTACCAAATGGAGTGGGAAAGATGTGGTCATTGCTCAAGTTTATGTAGATGATATCATCTATGGATCAACATCCGAGAAACTTGCTAAAGATTTTCAAGTCTCTCTTGGAAGGGAGTTTGAAATGAGCAATGTTGTTGAATTAAAATTCTTTTTGGGATTACAGATTCAACAACACAAGGATGGAATTTACTTATCTCAAGAAAAATATGCTAAGGATCTTGTTACAAGGTTCGGTCATGATAAGTCAACTCCAAAGATGACTCCTATGCCCACCACTGGTAAACTACATCGAGATGAGAAAGGAGTCCATGTAGATCAAAATCTTTATCGATATATCATTGGAAGTATATCTCACAGCTACTAGACCTGACATTGCTTTTAGTGTTGGTTGTTGTGCTAGATTTCAGGCTAATCCAAAGGAATCTCATCTTGCAGCTGCAAAAAGGATCATGCAATACATTCAACACACTATCGGGTATGGTCTATCTTATACTTTTGATACTAACACTGATCTTACTGCCTACTCAGATGATGATTGGGTAGGATGTGTGGAAGACATAAAGAGTACATTTGAGGGTTTCTACTATGTAGGATTGAATCTTGTGGCTTGGGATAGCAAGAAACAAAACTCACAATCCCTTTCAACATGTGAAGCAGAATATATTGCTGCAGGTTCATGTTGTACTCAACTTCTATGGATGAAACAAATGCTTGCTGATTATGGAATTAACACTGGAATAATGAAGATCTTTTGTGATAACTCTAGCACGATTCACATCGCTAAGAATCCTGTTGAGCACTCAAGAACTAAGGACATCGACATCAGGTATCATTTTATTAGAATCTCTATGAAAATTGTATCGTTAACATAGAATTTGTGCCTTCCGAACAACAATTAGCTGATATTCTCACCAAACCGCTAGATACTGCTATGTTTCAATATTTACGGAAGTCTATTGGTGTTGTTTTGGTTCATTAGATTTCTAGTTTTTTTCTTGCCCCTGGATCTATCAATATCTTTTGGGCAATAAAAGCTTGGAGTTTCAGTGAAGTGTTTTTTCAATTCCTCATTTGTTTCTAGTAGTAGTACTTTGTTTCTGTTTAGTATCAAAATGTCCAAAGAAATCCTTGTTTTCTTGTAAAAGTAAGGTCGCTCTTGTTTTTCTTTCAGGAATGACATTTTATGGGCGAGAGTTCTTAATTGAACTTGTGCTTAATTGCCAAATCTTTGTGGGAAGTGCGGCTGTGGAATATTGTAGGAGTTAACTTGTATCTTTATAAACTCCTTGATGAATACATTAAGTTTCGACTATGTGAAATCATCGGAATAAAGTTGATATGTTCTCTTTTAGTCATGAATAATCTCCTTGATAATTTCATTATGATCCCGCTAGTTTTCGTACCTTTGCCAATTTATATTGACAAAAAGGGGGAGAATTATTTTGTAGTTCACACTACATACATATGGTTTACGGATCATTATGTAAGGGGGAGTGGTTATCATTGTGAGATGAATTATTGACTAATGGGGAGTGATACATATCACCATAGTATTATTGTCAAAGTTGTGATACAATTGAACTTTGATGTTGTGTAAAAATACAATGACACTGTATAACAATAATCGAGAACAACTGTTTTCTTATTGTTATGGCTGCGGATCTTCAACAACTATGATGCTGAGTTGAACACGTTCTGAATCAATGGAGTACTTTGAGTAACGAAGAATTCAAGGAATGTTGAAGAACCAAGGAAACCAAGCATTTGGATGTGACAAAGGGGGAGATTGTTAGAGCACTGCTCAGTCAAACTCGCAAGCGTTGCTATCTCAAGCTTGTTTGTCAAGTTTAGGTGTCAAAACTATAAGTCTTGATTTCTAGTCTACTTATAGCTATATCTCGGATTGGGATAGAATATGTAGTTGAGCTTTAGACTTCACGGCGTTCATCGATTGAAGACGAAGATCTACCGAGGAGAGCTTGGAGGAACTTCATCAACAAAAGGTATATGAAGACTTAAACTCATCTATCACTCATAAGTCTATTCTATTCTATCTCCTATTGAGACTAAGTCGTATAGCTATATAGACTTTTACATTATACACATTTGATATTTCGAGATAAGTTTAACTCGCTTATATCTTTCTCGAAATATGTGTTGGATTTTTTTTTGCTTTAACTACGTTCATCATTATTCTTGAAAAGTTGATCATGTGAAAATCGCCTTGTAACATCTTACATGATTTGTGTGAGACAGTCACTTGATGTAGACTCGGAATGTTTCGTATTGATCATTCGATCACTTGAAAATTACTTATAAGCTAATAGTTTGTGTGAGACAGCTATTTCCGTCTTCTAAGGATGTTTCAATGATTGAAATGGGAGTTTAGAACAAATAACCATTGTTTGGATATTGCACAGTATGCATACCAGTATGCAAACTGTTGTAAGTATGATTCAGGTCCGGGAACCAAGTATGCATACCCTTGTGCGAACGGTTTTAATTATCAAAGTCCGGGAACCAAGTTTGCATATCTGTTTGCAAACTGTTTCACCTGAGTTTGGTCTGGAATGGCAATATGCGTACCCATTTGCGAACTGTCGGAAAAGATCAAAGTCCGGAACTTAAGTTTGCGTACCCGTTTGCAAACTTATGTGGTTAAGTTCTAAAATCGGTTAAGTATGATTTCATACTCATGAACAAATACATTTATAAATTAAGGAATGCAATCTTTGCAAACCGTGGCTAAAATGTTCATGAACTGATTCTTTTGAATCAATCCGATTTTTCTTCAATTGTGTCTTGTATACTTCTATGAGAATATAAACAATTGAACAACTCTATGAGTAACATAATTAGATTCATTTGATTATCATTTGATCTAAAAGTGTTAAGATGAACATGGTTAATACAAAAGTGTTCATGTGGCTAACTTCGGTTAACTGTTATTAAGACAACTTAATATACAAGTTTAGGTATGGTTTCCCATATCTAAATAAAAGTATATTTCATTTGTGTGTAACAAGTTAAGACCATCTAACGGTGGAGAGATATTGCTTTGGTTTTAAGCAAACATAGCTTGAATCTTAAATTAGGTTTTCATCTAATGGTGAATAGTGATTGCTTTGTTTCAAAGCTATCAAACCCTGATTTGAAGACTATATAAGGGAAAACTCTAGCAACTGGAAAACCTAATCCCCACACCTCCTGTGTGATACTAGTTGCGACTAGAGTCGATTTTAGTTTAACCTAGGTTTTTCCTAAAACCATTATAGGTTAACGACTTAAAGACTTCAATGGGATTCTGAAGCCAGACCCAACTATTTTCTATGTAGTTGCGTGTTCTGATCTTACTTGTTCTATCGTGTTGAGTACTATCTTCTCTAAGATTTGCTCGAGATTTATCTCTGATAGGTAAGATATAAAAAAGTAATCACAAAGCTCTTCGTCTCATTCTTTGTGATTCCACAATAACTTGTTCTACTACCATATAGTTAAGTTATTGTGAGGTGATTGATATTTCTAGGATGTTCTTCTGGAATATAAGACCGGATTATCAGTTGGTTCCTGTTCACCTTGATTTATCAAAAGACGGAACAAAACTTCGTAGGTATTTATGTGGGAGACAGATTTATCTATCAGAATATACTTTTCTGTGGGAGTCGACAGATTGGTTTATAAAGTCTTCGACTTTGGGTCGTAGCAACTCTTAGTTATGGGTGAGATCAGCTAAGGGAATCAAGTGTGTAGAGTCCTACTGGGATTTAGAGGCGTAAGGAACACGACTGTACCATAATCAGTTTGAGATTGGTTAAGGCTCAACTATATTCCAGTGCGAAGTTAACTTGTAGTAGGCTAGAGTCTGTAGCGGCTTAATACAGTGTGGTGTTCAAATTTGGACTAGGTCCTGGGGTTTTTCTGCCTTTGCGGTTTCCTCGTTAACAGAATTCTGGAGTCTGTGTTATTTCTTTTCCGCATTATATTTGTTTATATAATTGAAATATCACAGGTTGTGCGTAGTTCTATCAATTGGTAAATTCAACCTTTGGTTGTTGATTGAAATTGATTGACACTTGAACATTGGTCTTTGGTGCCGTTCAAGTTGTTTCTCATAATAATCAGGCTCACGGATTCTATCTGTTTGATTTGTTGATTACATTGAGAAACGGAGATATAACTCTTGGATATATTTCCTTGATTGAGTTTGACTATCTAGTTGATTATCTTGGAATTATATTGGAGTTAGTCCATACAGATTGCCTAAAGAAATATTGGGTGTGGTTGTTAGACCCCCGCCTTTTCACATTTGATTAGTTCTACATTACGATTAGTGTTTGGTGCCTTAGTTGTTAGCATTATTGTTCACCTGATACTGTAGCATTTAAAAAATAAAAATAATCCTAAAGTAGTTATATACTACACGAAACAGAATTTATTAGTAGTAGTCCTATGTAGTCCTGATTGATTAGGATTGTTGTTCGGTCTCTATACAATTCATGTAATGACCCGTCCCTCCATCGATACTATCCCCACTTAGCCACTGCGGTTATCCGGCAGTGTGGGTTTTTTAACGGGCATCGCTGCGGTAATCCAGGAAACTTCCCGGAAGGTCACCCATCCTTGGATTACTCCCGCCCAAGAACGCTTAACTGCAGAGTTTTCTGCCAACTCTGGAGCCAATTGTGCTGAAAAGGCCTCGGTGTTAGGAAAGGACAAGTCATTACTTATATTCCATTCGGCCAACCGTTGCCGAATATCGGGGTATTACAATTCGTGTATGAGAATTTTAGTTGATTACTGAATAGACACTCTTTTGGTTAGGTAATTGAGAATCTACAATTTTGATATTGGTTATATCCTGCAGTGGGCATAATGTCATATAATTGCAGATCTACACGAATTAAATTACCAACCGTGTCACTTTTTTTGGGAAAATGTCGTGCGAAACTGAAAACAACTCTGTAAGGGATGTTATGCCTAAAATAAACAAGGTTGCCCTTTTGGCTTATACTGTTGAGTCGATATCAATTTGCCATGAGAGATTGGGTCATGTTAATAATGGTTCGTTAAAGAAATTAATGAACATGAAGTATTTGCCCAAATTCGACATAAATTCAACTGAAAGGTGTGAAGTATGCATTGAGTCTAAGTTCACCAAATATCCTTTGCATGCAGTTGAAAGGAATACAAAATCATTGGATTTAATTCATATCGACTTATGTGATTTAAAGATAGTACAAATCCGGGGTGGCAAAAAGTACTTTGTCACTTTTATAGATGACAGAACAAGGTATTGTCGTGTTTATTTATTAAGAAGTAAAGATGAAGTTGTTGATAAATTTCACTTTATAAGAATGAAGTTGAGAATCAACCATACATAAAAATTAAAATTCTGAAAAGTGATAGAGGCACCGAGTATAAATAAATAGTAGACGAGATTTGTGCACAAAATGGTGTCATTCATCAGTAACGCCTCCTTATTCGCCACAATCGAATGGTATTGTTGAAAGCAATAATTGTACTTTAAAAGAGATGATGAATGCTTTTTTAGTAAATTCTGGAGCACCGGATAACTTGTGGGGGGAGGCTGTACATACAACAAACTACCTTTTAAATAAGGTACCTTACAAGAAAAAGTCTAAAACTCCATAGGAATCATGGAAAGGTAGGCAACCTTCATATAAGTTCATCAAAGTGTGGAGGTGCCTGGCAAAGGTAGCAGTACCACTTCTTAAAAGGGTTAAGATAGGACCAGAAACAATGGATTGTATTTTCATAGGGTATGTTGAGAATAATAGTTCCTATAGATCTCTGGTTCATAAATCAGAAATTGAAGACATACATGTAGACACGGTTCTAGATCAAGGGATGCAACATTTTTCGAGAATGTGTTTCCATGGAAACCGGAAACTAACAACCCTCTCAAAAGGAAAAAAATTAGTGAAGATGAAAATATAAGTACTTCGCAATCACCCAAGCAACAAGAACAAGAAATTGTTGAAGAACCTCGAATAAGCAAAATGGGCAGAATAGCTAAATCTTATGGTGAATATTTTGTAACTTGTATGTTAGAGGTTGAACCTCAAACATTTAAACAAGATATGGCTACATCAGAAGCTCCATACTGAAAAGAAGCCACTGATAATGAAATCGATTCCATCATGCAAAACCATTCATGGGAGATAGTGGATCTACCTCCAGGTTATAAACCTTTAGGTAATAAATGGGTTCCAAATGAAATTGAAAACTGATGGACAATAGACAAGTATAAAGCAAGACTAGTTCTCAAGGGCTCTAGAAAAAAGAATGTTTAGATTACTTCGACATATATTCTCCTGTTACAAGGATTACATCCATAAAATTTCTTATTGCAATTACGATATTGTATAATCTGGACATACATCAAATGGATGTTAAAATTGCTTTCCTAAATGGAGATTTAGAAGAGGAAATCTATATGGAACAACTTGAAGGGTTTGTGGTACCCGGAAAGGAAAAGAAAGTTTGTATGTTGGTGAAATCATTTTTACGGCTTAAACCAAGCACACAAAAAATGGCATATAGATCTCCAATCGCTAGGTTGGTTTCCGCTGTAAATATCACTCTATATTTGTAGGCAATAATCCCATTCCCCTTGATGATTCAATTACTATCTCTCTACGCAATCTTTTTGTAAACTGATCCGCTAAGTTATCCTTGGACCTTATATACCTCACATACATGATTCCGCGGGAGAGCAATCGCTTAATGGATTCATATATTCGATTTTACATCTTAGTATGTGCCTTTGCAATGGCTGTTCTATTATCACAATTAATGGTTACTGCATGCACTGGTTTGGGCCAAACTGGTATGCCTCTAAGGATTTTCGAAGCCATGCTGCTTTATCTAAAGCGATGAGCTCATCCTCCGTAGTTGATATCGATATCACCGTTTGTCTGAATGATTTTCATCATATCGCAATCCCACCCATAGTAAATACATCGCCACTTGTTGCTTTAGTACCATATGAGTCCTGAAATCCAGTTAGCATCAACATATCCTTCTAATATCGGATAACTTTTATAATGCAACCCATAATCCTTTGTCTTTCTCAAGTACCTCAAGAATATTACTATGGATTGCCGATGAGTGTAATTAGGACTACTTGTTAATCTACTCAATCTACTCACTAGACATGTTATATCTGGTCTAGTACAACTCATGTCTAAGGGTGTATTAGTCACTTTTTCACCATTCTTATTAAACTTTTTTAAAAAGTTATCAATATAATAATCTTACGATAATTTAATCCCTTCTGGAGTTCTATAAATTTTAATTCCAATAATAACGCATGTTTTGCATAAATCTTTCGTATCCAAATGTCTAGACAACATCTTCTTTGTAGACTTTATAATTTCTGAATTATTTCCCATAATCGGCACGTTTACATACAGGCATATAATAACAAATCTTGTATGTGTTGTTTTTGAGTAAACACACTTGTCACACTCATTGATTTTAAACCCATTTGATAATAACGTGTTATCAAACTTTATTTTCCATTTTAAATTTTAATTCCAATAATAACGCTTGTTTTGCATAAATATTTCGTATCCAAATGTCTAGAAAACATCTTCTTTGTAGACTTTATAATTTCTGAATTATTTCCCATAATCGGCACGTTTACATACAGGCATATAATAACAAATCTTGTATGTGTTGTTTTTGAGTAAACACACTTGTCACACTCATTGATTTTAAACCCATTTGATAATAACGTGTTATCAAACTTTATTTTCCATTTTAAATTTTAATTCCAATAATAACGCTTGTTTTGCATAAATATTTCGTATCCAAATGTCTAGAAAACATCTTCTTTGTAGACTTTATAATTTCTGAATTATTTCCCATAATCAGGACGTCGTTTACATACAGGCATATAATAACAAATCTTGTATGTGTTGTTTTTGAATAAACACACTTGTCACACTCATTGATTTTAAACCCATTTGATAATAATGTGTTATCAAACTCCCATGGTTATCTAGGTTCAAAAGGGATAACCAAGTTGTAAATTTATACTCATCAGAAACACTGTAAGAGTCTACTCTCTTTCCCGTTTCTATAATAAAAAACAATGTTGTCTGTAAAGTGAGAGGTTGAAATTTCTCTTAATGATTTCTATGGCTTATTTTGACTAAGAAAAGTATGGCATGATGCTTTCAAATAGGAGATCACATATATGAGTGAGAAGTGTGGCCGTTTTTATGATAACTATAAGGCTAAGTTACTCTAGAGCACTCATGAAAAACCAGTATTGTTTAGGGCCGAAAAGAACACAATCGAGAACCGAAATTTGTAAGGAAATAAACTATGTGACATATATTGCATCGGTTTACACTATAAGGTTTAGCAGTTCAAGAAATCGCGTTCACTGAGCAACTAGTAAATCCAGTAGATGTTCACTAAGGAAGATTCGAAGCCAAAAGCTATCTCTCATGATGTAGTGATGTTCCGCACACAACTTTCTAGTGTCTGCATTATAATATAGATTTAGACTAAAGCACTTTTCAAATTTTCTGTGAAGACATTTATCATTCATGTGGGAGATTGTAAGAAATAAGGATTTGGAGGGCCCGTAAATCCATTTTCTCATGGTTAATAGAAATTGTAAATTTGGTCCAAGAGCTGTGTCCCGTCAAATTGAGTCACAGCCGTTAGCATAAATTGTCACGACCAAATAAACCTATTTATATAGATATTCTCTTCCTCAACAGAGAAAGATGAAGGAAAAAAACTTGAAGTTTTTGTGAGTCTGTAAGAAAGTCTTGTGCTTCAAATTTTGTGTTTGTTGTTTGATGTAAATTAAAATGCCACAAAGAACATCAATGTATTGTTCAATGCTAGAGACATATGACATTTCTTGTAACAACATTATATACAGGGCATCACATGTCTTAAGTAAAGAGATTATTCGCGTCAATACAATACAATCAATCGATCATTTGTTTATTGATTTTCGTTATTAAGGTGCATCTTTTTGTTTCTTAATTCTTTTATTCTTGTACTGGTAAGGTTTAATGTTGAATTGGCTCTATATACGACATGATTGTAACTTCGTCTTATTCGAACAAAAGGGTATATGCGATCATTGTTATTATGTTTTACTAACTAGACTGTTCAATATTAATTAGTCATAATTTTTGTGAAATACTTGATAACATGGAACCGAAACCTTATTACAGTTATTCTGCTGATGTGAATTTTAATTGTAGTGAAAGTGGTGAGTAAAGTTCGTTCAACTCGGGCTTGTGAAGGATTTTTTAGAATTAAATAAAATTGTTTCAATAATAATAAGAAAATACCGAGACTTTGGATTCCACCATTGACCAATTATTTGATAAATTCTAATCAATATTCATGCAATATTTTTCTTTAAGTTAACTCTAATATTTGCCTCTAATTTGGTTCTTGAAGTAATAATTGTAAGCACGAAGCATGAAACATCAAAAGTATTAAAACCAAGCATGTCCCATCAAAACACTTCACAACTACTCAATAAAAACCAATTTTTCTTTTAAGTTCTATGCAAAAAATCATGTAAAATAATTGCAATAAATAATTAAAATAGAACTATACCACTTTTCATGGAACAATGGCTTCCTCCGTCGCCTCGGCTAAGGGGTTTAGCTCCTCATATTAATCGTGTTCTCAAAATACATCTTTGGTGTTCAAAAGTTGATTACAAGAGAGAAAAGGGTATACTGTAGTCGCTGAAAGTCTAATACAGCGGACGGAATCGTTGCTGAAGAGGTTCGGTGACTGCAGGATGATGCGACCGTAACTCGTTGTCACTGAAAATAAGTCTGCCTCTGCAACTTTCTTTTTCTGCTGTTTATGTTCTTCGTCTTCTCTGGTAATAGTTTGCACCAGCAGAACGTGATTTCTTCCAATGATTTTTCTAGCTTCTCTAAGGCTCTAAACTTCCCCTAACTTCTTCCTCTCCTTCCTAGGACCCTAACCAACCCTTTTATACATAGTAGAGCAAAGAAAATTCGAGAATAAACTTGGTTTTTTTCCTCCACAGCACGTTACGTTATTTCCTTCTTTTTTTTTCTGTTTCACGTGCATTCGATCAATCAAAGCTGTCCAAACTCCTCCCTTGATAGAAACAAGTCTTTAAGAAGAGTTTCCTTCCACTTCTTCACGTAAATTTCCAAAAATAAACCAAGAAACTTCCCAAAAATAGAACGTGATATTTTAACCATTTTTCGCTTCCAATTCGAGTTCTAGCCACTTTGGATCCATTCCAACACCCTTACCTTGCCTGTTAGGTCCATAGGAACAAACCCAATCAAATTCAGCCCTTTAATCTCCATAAAAATCGATCAAAAATTCATCCACAAAATCGCCTGTGTAAGGAAGAAATTCCCGCCATTTTTGTTTATTTGAAAACGTGAAGAAATTTGTCCTCCCCCTATCCAGTCTCGGTCTGTGCTTAGCAGCTGCCTGAAAATGGGTTACCCCTTATCCAAAGTAAGAGTCCGAATAGCAAATGTCCTCCCAGGAGCCTTTAACAACTTTTCGAGCCAATTTTGCTGCAAAAGCCTATTTCTCCATAAACACCTACAAAGGGATAAAATACCAAAATTAGTACAGAAATGGGTACTAACAGTATACACAAAAGAGATGAAAATAGACACATAAATGCGTCTATCATCTGCACACAAAGTATTTGTGTGTTTTGCTACGAAGAACTTCATTGCAGTTAAAACATTTTTCGATTACTCATTTGCATGATTACATTGATAGTTAATAATAACCAAGATTCGTATAAAATTGCAACATTGTGCTTCAATCCCTAAGTCAAGATTTGTCAAAAGAGTGTTTATCATCAAAAAGAACGAGCAATTCTTTTCTTCCATAGAACCAGGTGACAACAGCCAAGATGAGAAGACATGATTCCTTACTAAGACTTGATAAGTAATTATTTTTTTGAGCGGTAAAGAATTTGGTGCTGACGAGTTTCGAATTCAGACCACTGGTATCATCATCCAGTGACTTTACCACTGTACCACAGTGATACCGGCGACTTGATAAGTAATCAGGGTGCTATGAGCTTAGTCATAAACAGTTCTAGGAAATGATCAAACTTTGTGAGAATATGATCAGAATTTATATTATCTCCACATAAAACATAACTTTTTTCGAAAGATATTTTTTCTGGCAAGCATATTTGGAGTACTAAGTCTTCTATGAACTGCACACCAAACAAATAAATAGACATGGGGTTGGTAGGTTGGTTTTCCAACAAAGGACTTGACCGAGAAACTAAATGACCGACCACCTTCTTGTATCATTTGTAGAATCCAGATTAGGTGGAGTGGAGCCTATTAATCAAACATATCCTAATTTCTCACAAAAGAAAATTCAACTTCTGAGGGGAAAGAGGGGTCGGCCGGAGTTCATGGTATAGGATAATGTATTCATAGTCTAGAATACAAAACAAAGCTTGGCTAAGTTAGGCTAGATAAAGAGCGGTCGAGATTTTTCTAGGAGGGACAAATCTACGGCTGTGGTTTTTTCAACTAACCATTATAAATACTTTATTAATTAGTGTCCTATTAATTGCTCATGATGAATGATTAATATTTTTCATTATAAATCTTCATTTAATGAATCTAATAAATACATATTTTTATACATAATTAAGTTTGTTAAAAACTATATATATATTGATCGGTAAAGAATTTGGTGCTGGCGAGTTTCGAACTCAGGTAACTGGTGTCATCACCCAATGACTTTACCACTGTACTACAGTGACCCCAGTTAATAATTTTTAATGGTGGTAGTGAAAGAAGCAGTGGGTGGTGGAAACAGTGGCGGGTATTTGTGAGTGGTGGAGGTGGTAACATTACTGGTGGTGGAAAAAATAGTGGGCGTGGCTGGTTTCAACGTACGGTGGTGGATGTTAGTGAATAGTAGTGGACAATAATAGTTTTGTGTCTTTACAAAATGGGCAACATTTTATTGTGATAGATGTAGTTGGCTGTTTTTAGCACAACTGGACAAAACACAAATATTTTGAGGAGGATACTAAATCATATCAGACAATATGATCATGACCGCTGGATCACCCAAATGGGATCCCAGCTATTTATAGTACCCGATCGAATAAATCACGGTTTTTAGTATTAAAATAAAATTGATTACATTTCCAGAATATAAAACAAAGTTTGGACAAGTTAGGCTAGATAAAGAACGATCAAATTTATACTTGCAGAACATAAATCTACCGCTATAAATGATCACGTTTAATTAAAATTTAATAATAAATGTTCAATTGATATTTCATAATAAATGTTTATTTAAGTAATCAAATGAATATATTTTTGTTGATACATAATAAATTTATTTGATATTAACCAAGTAAGCATTAATGATGGTTGTGATGGCGGGCAGTGGTGGGGATAATGGTGGTGGGTATTGGTGAGACTAGTGGAGTGGTGACGATAATGTGGTGGTGGAAGAAGTAGTGGTAGTAGGGTGCGAAAAGCGGGTCCTAAGATAGGTAAATTAAGCATTAATGGTGGTTGTGATGGTGGGTGGTGGTGGTGGATCGGCGATGGGGATAATGGTGGTGGGTATTGGTGAGACTGGTGAAGTGGTGACGATAATGTGGTGGTGGAAGAAGTAGTGGTAGTAGGGTGAGAAAAGGTGTCCTAATATAGATAAATTATTTAGTCACCGTTGGTTAACTTTTCTTTGTTTTTTTTCAATTTGATTTTAGTTTTCAAATTACTTTAAATAAAAATAAAAAATTAAAACAATTTTTAAAGGCCAGATTTTTCCAAAAAAAAAGATGTTGTGATTTTAAAATTTGCCGGGTAAGGGGCATGAAGAAAAATGAAACCTATAAAAAAAATGACCAAACACAAGGTTACACACGAATTAATTGTAATCGGTTTAGTTTCCCACATCTCTCTTTATTCCCTTTTTTTGTCATGGTTTCTGTTTCTGTCATTATTTCTCCCCTACTTCATGGGATTATGTAAGGCTACGTGTGAATTAATTGTAATCGATTCAGTTTCTCACATCTCTCTTTATTCCCCTTTTTTGTCATGATTTCTGTTTTTGTCATTTCTCCCTAACTTCGTGTAATTATGCATGCTTGAGAAATAGTTCATGATAATAGGTAAAGAGACAAGAAAAGAAATGGATCAAGAATTAAATATTATTATAAAATTTAGGAAAATGAATAAACACAAATCTATGTAGATTGGGAACCCAACAATTTATACCAAAGAGAAAAATTAAATTCTAATGCTAACAGATTTTGTAAGATTAATCTAATTGATTTTTAAGTAATTTTAGGTGTTTTTAGTTTTGTTATAAGTTTGGTGAATGACCTTTGATGATATTTTTTTGAAGTAGTGAACGAAGTAATGTTCTACTGCCCATAGGATTTGCTCTAACGATTAACTATGTTTGTCACAAAGGGTTGTATGACTTACATACACAATATTAAAAGATTCGAGGATAAAGACATGTTTATTAACCAACTCCTCAAAATATTTAGACCTGGATCGATCGGTTCGATTTTTTCAGACAATTACGACATGTATGAATCGATGGATACATTTAAAACACATATCCTTGCCCGTGCCGTTACAACATGGATTGAGACCTAGTTTCCTACGTATATTGAAGTCGGGAGAAATGAAAATACACGAACGGGTACCCCGCCTATTCACCTTAAGTAGGTGCCAAAGGGTGAACCCTAGCATGCTCGTAAGAAACTTCTATTGTTCCCCATCCCCACCACATTGTCGAGTTGTGGATCCGTCACAGCACACTGCTCCTTTTTAAAAGGACTCTCGTTATATATGAGGTTGGAAGAGGGCCATGGGATTAGGTATTGACGAACGTAATGAGAAATTAATTAATTAATCAATAATGGGATATATGGGACCTGCACTGAACTGAGATTCCCAAATGTCGGTGATGCCTACATTTGAAAAAGCCCTTAATTAAAGTAAGCAGTGGAATGTGTCCCCGTCTTAGAGTCCTTTTCGGATAAACAAACAAAAATGTTGACAGGAATACCGCATCACGTAGGTTGACTCTGGTCATAGTAGTCCACCTACTACGCAACAAATATACTATATACCGGCCACCGCTACAGGTTAGCACGTCAGCTTGAGCTGTGCAGAAGTGGGTTTTAAATAATTATTATATTGTATAGAAGTTTTGAGTAATGCAGACCATGAAGTTAATTAGGAAAAAAAATTGAAAACTGAATTCGCACCTCCATGACCTTTGGATTACCCCAACATCATCTAATTGTGAACTTAACCATAGTTAAATACTTGTAACTGCTATACTTTTAATTAATTTTTCATATATCTGTTTCGTTACTGCTGGTGCTCACTTATTAGATACCTCTTATTATCTTTAAATCTGGCGCCAAGTTATATACAAGTATACCACTTTGACAATGGTTGAAGCTACTGGACTTTTTTGTGCACTTGGATTCTTAGTGATTAGGTGCTGGTAGGATTAATTCAAATAACGTGGATGGAGTTTCAAACTGTGTACTAAACTTGACTATCAGATTGATTCTACATAAATCAATATAACACGGGGTGAAGTTTTTTTTATTTTCGGGCAAAATTCATTGTAAATAGATCTAGAGTATAGTTCCCAACACATAAAAATCTCAAAAAAATGATGTAAAATACTATTGTTTGAGAGAAACAAGTTAATCAAGTACAAATCTCAGAATGAAATTGTGCACAGTAGCGAAGTATGGATGGCAATGGCATGGTAGAATCTCCTATTTGATATTAGAATTTTGTTGAACAGTTGAGCTGCTTAAGATAGTACTGCCATTTAATGGAGTCGACATTGAAACTCCAAGTGAGAGTGATTCATTGTTAATTTGTTATCAACATCTAAAGCATGCGTTGGGGGAACTTCTTCTGTGTCAGTACTAAAAGAAAATTCAAAGGATATTTCTTGTAAATCTGAAACAAATGGATACCTTCAACATCTTCATTTGTATTAGCAAATACATGTCTTGAGAAGCTTCGTTATCGTAATTTCATTTCTTGGAGCATAAGTTCTTATTTCGGGTATAATTTGTGGAATTTATAAATTTCTAGTTTTTCCAAAAAGAATAAGAATTATAAGAGAATTAAAAGATCCGAGGGCCAAATAAGGATTGCGAGTGTTAGAATTTTCTGAAAT
This sequence comes from Papaver atlanticum, assembly GCA_023531105.1. Classification (NCBI taxonomy): domain Eukaryota; kingdom Viridiplantae; phylum Streptophyta; class Magnoliopsida; order Ranunculales; family Papaveraceae; genus Papaver; species Papaver atlanticum. Next base: position 17,329,881 of record JAJJMB010007708.1, read on the forward strand.
ATTTAGTAAAGATACGCAAGTTTAACTTTAAACAAAATACAGGTCTCTAACTGCAGTTAAGTTCACAATTAAATGATGTCAGATCTTAGTAATCCGACGGTTATGAGGCTACGAATTCACTTTTGAACAATTTGTTTTCCAGTTAATTAGTAGATGATCCTAATTTGACATTGTTAATTTGGTTGACTCATGGATGAAAATTCTATTTTACTTTTAGACCATAGGCATAGAGTAATTGACCCGGTGCTTCACCCGGCTATCCCTCAGTCGCTGGTATGGTAATGGCTGCACTAATAAGTTCTGATGTTTGATAAAAGAACGAACTACAGAAAGAAAGTGCTGAATAGAAAAGCAAGACACAATCCCTTAAAATCACATGTGGACAGTATATAAATGTTTAAACTTCGAGATAGCTTTGAGCTTTTCAAGCTGGCTAAGTTATTTATTTATTTATTTTACCGGTAAAGTGATAAGACATTAATTAGTCTTAATTAGGGTCAAGTTAATGTTGTATAAGAGTATGTATGTAGTCATCAAATCTCTAGCTCTAGATTCTCAAAGCAGATAAATGCATATTCGAGACATGATCTGACAACTACTCTGATTGTTTATTAACAAACCATTATAGGAGACATAAGAGCAATTCCAATGGTATGGGCAAGCAGATTTGTCCATTCTACACTCATTATAGAACTGGCTAATCGCTCGTTATAGAACTGGCTAATCAGTAAAACAGTCGGACAAAACCCATAATTACGAGGGTTTATCCATCGCGTCTTAGGTTGAGTCGGTCGACTCAATCTGAGACGACTGAAGCAAACAATATCGACCGGTCTTAGCTGAGCCCAAACTCGGTTCAAGCAGAGACGACTTTCGTCTCATATCGAGACGGACGGTCTTAACTGAGCTAGTAACTGCTAGTTTCGTATGGTATCCGATATCCGAAGGCGTTTTGTCCTGGAATAAATCCAGGGTAGGCCAGAGCTGTAATGAATTCCAAATCATGAAAGTATGGCAGATTTTATACTACTTACCAGCCTCAACATAACTTGCACTAGGCAGGAGCAAGTTCTTGGCACTTTCCGCGTCGCGTTCGTTTTTGGTACTATGGATGAAGTATTCACCACTTCAATGGATTTACGTATTCATGACCATTAAAGCGGGTATACCCACATCCCTGCCCAGGATGCAGGGCAACGAGGGATTCCTTCCCTTCACAAACCTGCTAGTTGCAGAGCTACGGGGAGATCCCCCCCCCCCCCCCCCGCGTTTCAGAAACCTTACCTCTTTTACGTGGATCTCCGCTCTCCACTTCCGTCTATCTAATGCTAGTTCCTCCGATAAGTTTCGCTTGCTCAGGTCCCACTTCACCACCTCATCCCATGTCAGCCTATGCGCTTCATACTTCCTTCACCACGATTGATTTGTCCTGCGCGAACCGGTGCATCAGGCGGCCTTCTCTGGAGATGCCCAAACCAACGCAACCAATATTGGGTGAGCATCATGCCTCATATTCCCGCATGACCACCTTAGCATACACATCTATGTTGCATGAATCTCTCTGATGCCCAAGCGGCTAGTCTCATCCAACGGCTATCAATTCCCTTCCTATAAATTCAGCTGATTTCAATTCCAAAATCATACCTTCTACACCTACAAAATTCTTATAATTCCACTTCAAGCACCCCCTCAACACCCACAAAGTCTTAAAATTTCTCTTCAATCATACCTTCTAGACCCACCTTATAATTTCACTTCAATCACACCTTATACGCCTTCTCAGGTAAAATGACAAGTCAACCAGAAACACAAAATACTACATTACAAAGAGTTCTCGATCATAAGTTAGTTTGGAGGAAGATACATCTATCTATAGAACTGATGTAGCATTTACGCCTGATCCAATCAATGGTGTCTAAACAACCACATCATACGCTTTGGAGAAATAGTTTTAAACAATTCTGTCAAGAAACTTGGAATCCAAAAAGTCTTGATGCTTCCGGGTTGTCGAGACATTTTGGTACAATCAATAAAGACCTGAACAATTAGGTAACTTTGATGATGTAGATGAACCGACAAAGACGAAGCGCTGATACTGATCTTGATATGGTAAGTTACATTTCCATACCTTTTAATTGATTTTAAAATATTTTATCAACTTCTTGCAATTGCTAATTGATAAAATTGTTAAAACTGCAGCGACGAAAAACAAGAGATAAATGGGGAAAAAAAACAGAAGTTCTAGTTTCAAGCACGAAGCATGCTTCTACATCCCCAGAAATCTAATCTGAACCGATATAACCCTGATTTGTTGGATGAATATGTTGTACCAAGGGAATCCCGTTACGAGACCGGTGGATCCCCGCATGGTAGTCAATCTTAGCGTGGTGGATCCCAACATGGTTCTCAAGGTTCTTGTTATTCTTCTCCAAAAACAAACTTAAACCTTAAACCCAACAATGGGGCATCATTATATGGTAATTCTAATTTGAATGTTAATGGAAATGCTAACGGATGGGATGAAGTGGGTGTGAAAAAACCAAAAAAGCTCATAAAGGCAACTCAAGATGCTGCACAATTATCAACTTCAAAATTCAACCTTCAAGATTATTTTGAAAAACAAGAAAAGAATAATTTTGAAAAATTAGTTGAACTTCAGAAATTAAGAAATGTTGTAAGGCAGTTGAAAATAATATTTTTAATGCACACATGCGAGGAATAATGGAAATTGACACTTCCAAGATAAATCGGGCACAACTGCGATTCTGGCAAGATGACTTTGATGCAATTCAAGCACAAAAGGCCCAACAACGACCACCACCAGTTGACGGTGATTCTTCTGGGGAAGAAGTTGTCTTAGAGGAGGATATCAATAATGCCATTACACTGACTTAGTTTTAAATCCATGACTTAGTTGTTAGTTTAAATTACCGATGTAATCCTTTGTTTTAAATTAAATGTAATCCTTTTAGTTCCAATTTCAATCTAATCCTTAGTTGCAGTTTCAAATCAATATACACGAATCAAATTACCGAAATCAGAGTACACGAATCAAATTACAAATAAATAAATAAATGAAAATGCGGGGGTCTAACAACCACACCCAACAATTCGTTTGGCAATCTGAGAGGACTTACTCCAATACACTTTCTAGATAATCAACTAGACAGTCAGACTCAATCTAGAATAAAGTATATCAAAGAGTTTAATATCTCTAACTCTTAATTCAATCTGCAATCAGCAAATAGAAATCTGCGAGCCCGATTAAATATAAGAGGAGTTACTTGAACGGTACCAAAGACCAATGTTCAAGTGTCAATCAATGTAAATCAACAACCAAAGGTTGAATATTCTAATTGATTAATCTTAACGCACAACCTGTGATATTTCAATTATATAACAAAATATAATGCGGAAAAGAAATAACACAGACACCAGAATTTTGTTAACAAGGAAACCAAAAATGCAGAAAACCCCCGGGACCTAGTCCAGTTTGAACACCACACTGTATTAAGCCGCTACATACACTAGCCTACTACAAATTAACTTCGGACTTGACTGTAGTTGAATCCTAATCAATCTCACACTGATTCAAGGTACAGTTGCGCTTCATACGTCCCTGATCCCAGCAGGGTACTACGCACTTGATTCCCTTAGCTGATCTCACCCACAACCAAGAGTTGCTACGACCCAAAGTCGAAGACTTGATAAACAAATCTGAATTACACAGAAAAGTCTATAGGATTGAATAAATCTGTCTCCCACAGAAATACCCAAGAGTTTTTGTTCCGTCTTTTGATAAATCAAGGTGAACAGGAACCAATTGATAAACCGGACTTATATTCCCGAAGAACAACCTAGTATTATCAATCACCTCACAATAAACTTAATCGACTAGCGAAACAAGATATTGTGGAATCACGAACGATGAGACGAAGATGTTTGTGATTACTTTTATCTTGCCTATCGGAGATATAAAATCTCGAGTCAATTATTCCAATTGTACTCAACACGATAGAAACAGCAGGATCAGATCACGCAACTACAAAGAGAATAGTTGGGTCTGGTTTCATAATCCCAATGAAGTCTTCAAGTCGTTAACCTACAGGGTCTCGAGAAGAAACCTAAGGTTAAAGGAGAATCGACTCTAGTTATGCAACTAGTAACACACAGGAGGTGTGGGGATTAGGTTTCCCAGTTGTTAGAGTTCTCCCTTATATAGTTTTCAAATCAGGGTTTGCAATCTAAGTTACCTTGGTAACAAAGCATTCAATAATCATCGTTAGATGAAAAACCTGATTCAACCAAGCTAATATCTTTCAACCGTTGGATCAAACTTAGCTTGTTACATACAAATGAAATGTACCCTCATTTAGGTTTATGTATCCGTACCTAAACGTGTACACCATGTTGGTTCATAAATAGTTAACCGAGGTTAGCCATATGATTACTCTCATATCAACCTTATTCATCTAAACCATAACTAGTTCAAATGACTCAAATGAAACTAGTTAATGAGTTGTTCAATTGCTATATTCTCATGAATTATACAAGAACACAATTGAAGCAAAATCGGTTTGATTCACTTGAATCAATCATGAACATTATAGACACGGTTTGCAAAGATTACATTCCTTAAGATTTAAATGTTTAAGTTCATGAACATACCGATTTGATAAAAATAACTATCTTAAGTATGCGTACTTAAGCAACCGGATTTTGAGTTTGTTAAGTTTCCAAACTCAGCAGAAATTCTCGGTTCAAAAACTTCCGCCAGTATGCGTACGGGTACTCATACTTAAGGTGACTAGTTTAGGAGTTTGTAATTCCCAAACCCAGCAGATATTTTCGGTTCAAAAACTTCCGCCAGTATGCATACGGGTACGCATACTTATCTTGTCTCCTTCACCAATTTCGTATACACACATATGCATACACTTGGCTCCCGGTTTATGGATTTATACACTAATGTGCGAACACACTATATATGCTTATATCCAAAGATGGTTACATTATCAACTCTACATTCCAATCATTGAAACATTCTTCTATAATGACAATAGCCGTTTTCACACACTATTAGCATCAAAGCAATTTTCAAGTTATTGAAATGTCAACATGACTTTCGTCACGAGTAAAGATGAACATGGCTAAAGCAAAAGCTTGCCAACACATATTTCGAGAAATATGTAAGCGAGATATACTCAGCTCGAAATCTCAAATGTGTATAGTAGAAAACTATTTCGTAAAACGACTTATGTCTCAATTATAGGAGATAGAGTGGAAATAGACTTTCCAAGTGATAGATGAGTTTAAGTCTCCACATACCTTTTGTCGATGAAGTCCCACAAGCTCCCCTTAGTAGTTCTCCGTCTTCAAATGATGCACGCCGAAAAATCTAAGCTCAACTACACTATCTATGTCCTAGTCCGAGACATCTATAAATAGACTAGAAATCAAGACTTATAGTTTTGATTACTAACATTGACAAACATGCTTGAGATAGCAACGCATGCGAGTTTGATCGAGCAATGCTCTAACAAAAACTATATCCTATAAGAGTCTCTTCTTCCAAAATCAGCCCACAAGTGCGCAATGAGATCTTCCCTTAGTCTTAAATGTAAACCTCTAATTTGAATTCTATCTTCTACCATTTTATACTCTCTTGCAGGCACGCCCCAAGCCGGTTGAACTTCTTTCCTCAAATCATTATTTGGATAATGAACCCAACTTTTATAACATCGAGTTTCGTCGATTACCATATTATGCAAAATGATGCAGGTGAGCATAATTCTATGCATTTCTATTAGTTTAAACGAACGATATGATCCATAAATTATATGGAACTTTCTTTTCAAAATTTCAAATACTCGCTCCACATCCTTCCTACACGCCATCTGTTTTTTTGTTAAACAACCTTTGAGCACGGACAAATTCCCCGTTTATAGGTATCTCATCGTAAGCTTGAACTAAAGTTGACCACGTTGGATAAATTCCATCCGCCAGAAAATACCCCATGTTATAGTTATTGCCGTTGATGGTGAAATATGACCATTATAGTAAAGCCGTTATCTCGTCTAACATGAGCCGACAACGACTAGTCTCATCTAACGATTCTTATTCCACTCCCTACAAAATTCAAATGATTTTAAATTCAAAACCACACCTTCTCTGTCTTAATCTTTCATTCTCAAAATTTTGTAGCAAAAATTCTCAAAAAAATGTCTGCTAGAATCCGTGGTCCTAAATTTACTGAAGAAGAGGATTTAGCTATATGCAAAGCTTATGTTTTTTATAGGATACAAAATGTTATGCGCGATCAAGACATGTCAGACACGTTTTTTTGGCAGAACATTTTTACAATGTTCGTTTCAGATACGGAAAACCACGGAAACCGAGATGCTGGTGGTTTATACGATCGTTTTCAATCAATTAATCGCGAGGTCATGCGATTCCTTGACCGGGGTAAGAGAAATTGATCGAGAAAATTTTAACGGTGTAACCGAAGCTGAAGTGATCCAAATAGATCTAGATGAATGGCAGGAAACTCACGTCATACCTTTTCTTTACGAAACTTGTTTCAACATCCTTAGATTTGGTCAATCTCAATCACATCTTTACTACACCCGAAGGGATCTCGTTGTGGAAGAATATGTTACTCTTATTCGATATTGAATACATACTGTATCGAGAAATATGACCAGTGACTATATCTGGGAAAGAGTGTTTGTAGCTTTGCGAAATGAATATTTAAGAAACAGCAAGTCCCTAGAACTAAGGTTTGCATTCATCGGTAAGCATGTTAAAAGTGATACATAAGTTTTATGGATGGTTCACCGTGATAATTATGGATTTCCAACGAAGAACTGGTGATTATCTTAATACCTTTGTCCTCATTAAGTAAATGCATCATAGCGTAATTAAAATCATGTTAACTAACTTGTTGTTTATCGGTTTTTTAGAAAACCATGGCTCAAGCCCAATTTATTGAAGAAAACGAAAGAGAGTTTAAGCATTTTGAATGCTTGATGTTATTGTTGTCGTTATGAAATCAAGTTACTATATATGTAAGTCTAAATGTAACAAGTATCGCTTAATATAAAATGGAAGTCTAATTTAAGGTATAGATATTTTCATTAATTAATATTACTGCCACTTCTTTTACAAGATATCAACTTAGACAATAATAAGAACTTAAATAATTACATCAATAAAAATCTAGTACAATCTTTGGCCTCCTGGTTTCTTCATTTGACGTAACATCCATTCAATGCGCTTGTGAACTGTTTCTCCTTTGTTTTTGAAATTTCTGTTGTTAACTTTCAAAACTAGAGATTTTCTTTGCTTTTAACAGAACATTTTCGTTGATTACCTTCTAAAACTTGCACAAAGCTTTCCTTTTTTACCATTTTCATTTTTTTTTTGAAATCATCACATATTTTATTTAAAACATCCTCAAATTTGGCTTCACGAAAAAGAGAAATTGCCTTATGAGACATTTCAAGAGTAAGATTTATAGTGGAAAAAATTTAAGAGAAGATTGAATTTTGGTGTGAGTTGAATGTGTAAATGGAGTGAATATTTATAGGGGGAAAGACATAGCTGTTAGAAATCCGTCAGTTGCCGCATCACTATGGGACGGTCGGTCCATATTGGGACGAGTCTCGGCTCTAGCCGACCGGCTTATTCTGAGTCGATAAACCTTCTCACACTGCCCAAAAATTAGTTTGTCTATCCACCTGGACTGGCAAACCAAACAATTAGATGGTGCCCATTGGAGTTTCTCTAACAAAGGAAGAATGGAAAATGTTACAAGAAAATGACCAACTGTGGTCTAGAATCGTTGAAAATAAATATTACTTTAATACTAGCCCTCTTAAAAAGTCCAGAAAACATAATAACTTTTTGATTTGGAATAATCTGAAAGAACAAGGCTTAGAAATAATAAAATAAAATCATGTTTAGCAGGCAGATAATGAATCTGATATTCATATTTGGCTTGACATTGGTCACCTAACCAAGTTTAACTCCTTTTATAATAGGTGATTGCATCCCTAAGGCTGTAAATCAGCTCTTTGATGAAACTGGAAAAATTGAAACTTGAATATAATCTATACATCGATACGAGCATACATATACATAATGATAAGTTTATAAGTCTTGACTTAAATGAACATGTTAGAATCATATGGAAATCAAATCCATCTGGGAAGTTACAACAAAATCTATTCATATGTATTTGAAAAATATTACACAAAACCAATCCTACTCAGACAAAATTTTGGAAACAATATGGAATTTTAAGTGCATTCATGAGGTTGAAATGTTCTGTTGGAAATTAGATTCAAGAGTTTTCCCATCGGAAAAAAGTATTTATCAATATAACAAGAACATATATGCTTTTTGTAAGCTCTTAACAACGATATTACACAAGATGAAATAAACCTTTTTGTGGAAGGTAGCTTTTCCAAAGTAGTTTGGTTTGCTTTATCCTTTACTAATAATATTTTTAACTTGAATCCCGATTATAATATTAAAGACCGGTTCAATAGTTAGATGAATGATAAAATTTTAGGAACTGAATCAGCCAAAATCACTTTTATCCTACGGTCTTTATGGAAATACAAATTTGTTGTACATTTAATGATATCTTGTTGAGTCAAAAAGAACAAAATTTATAATAAGGAGTTTAGTGACTTGACAACGATGAGACCAATTCACGAGGATATAAAGAATAGTCACGTAGATATAATGACTACTCAATTGGAGGAAAATGGTGTTATTTGTAGCTTTGATTGACCTCTATTATGGATTTAGACTATCGATCCTTTGACGTCTCTTATATGGATTCAGACTATTGAATGAGTTTATCCAACTGAAAAAACAGGTCACAAAAGGCATTGTAGAGTAGGTTCACACTTAAATTCTTGCCCCTTAGATGCAGAAGCAAACACGTTGTTGAAATCTCTTAAATAAATAGCTAAGTTGAATCAAAATTCGTGCTATATAAGAAATGACTGTAAAAATCTAGTGAAAATTATTAATCAAACATCAAGTATTCCGTCAGAGCTATCTTGTATAGTTCAAGTTAACATTAAATCAAAATGGGTGCCAGATAAAATGAGTGTTAGACAAAAGCTTTAGACTTCAATACTCTAGTGGAAGCAAAAGCTTTTGATGTATTGGTGGGCATGGAACTTGTCATCAGTAAGGGTCTAAGACACATCGCCATCGAAGGTGATTCTCTCATAGTGATTAATGCCTTGAAATATAACAATAATCCTATTCCTTGGCGTATCAAGAACACCATTGGCAGAATCAAGAATATGTCACGTCTTTTTTTGTCTGTGGAGTTTAGTTTCATCAAAATAGCAGGCCAACTCCATGGCTCAGTCCTTAGCAGCTTATGCTATACATCATCTAACCGATCAATGGTTACTTTATCCTCGTTCGTGTATCACTCATTCGTTTAGTGAGTCTTCTCCTTCTTTATAGTTATTTATTGGTTTTGGTTGTTAACCTGTAAAAAAAAAAAAAAAAGTTAACATTAAGTCCTGTCACCGTATATTTTGTAATATGAGTAGTTTTACTTTCTTTTCAAGAATAAAATTTCGATGTATCTTGTAGATAAAATTGCTAAGAAAGCAAAAATTAATGTAATTTTCTTCTCTACTACAGCACAACTAAACAATGTTTTTTCTAATTTTTTTTTATGTTGGAGGCTGATCTCCGATCAAAACCATCTGTATCCTGTTTTAAAATAGAAGTTGCCTGACCGTGTATCACATTTTGCCAGATGCGGCGACCTATTCCGCAAAATCCCCAGGGATAGTTTGCTCTCATGAGTCAATGTTACCTTTATAGTAGGACTGAGGACCCACAACATTTATGAAAAACATACAAACTCCATTAATAAATCCCCTTTTCTTTGTTTACTGTGTGATAGCGAATTTTGATTCTCACCTCCATACCTTTCTTTGCCTAGTATAGCCGACAGACTTCCACACTCTCTCTCACTCACTCTTCAAAGCTTCGAATCTCTCTTTTTAATGGTGAAGAAGAAGATCTGAACTTATAAAGTGTTTTTCTTCTTCTACTCTACATTTCAATGGCGGCTTTGCGTGTCTATTAAAACCAACAAATCATTAAGAAAACAGTAAAAATGATGGGCAAAACATCAAAGTTTTCTTATTCTTCATCTACTTCACCTTATTTCTTCTTCTTCTTCACTATTACAATCTTGATTTTTGTTAGTGGTTCTCTCATTGAAGCTACTACTGATCCAGCTGATGGTAATTTTTTTCAGAAATAAATAAATGAAAATAAATCAGATTTTGTTTTTTAATTTGAAAATGACTGACTAAGATTTATTTTTAATTTTTTTGGTTTTGCAGTCGGAGCTTTACAAGTCTTTTATACTTCATTGAATAGTCCGTCTCAACTATCTGGATGGAAATCAGATTCTGGTGATCCTTGTGGAGAATCATGGAAAGGGATTATTTGCGAAGGTTCTTCTGTGGTAGCGATGTACGTTTTTCTTTTCTTCTTCTCCTTTTTTTTTTTTTGATTCTCTCTGTGATCGATTTTGATGTCTTGTTTTGTTTTCTTACTTGTGTACTTGGAAAAACAAAAACAGTCAGGTTTCAGGAATGGGGCTAACTGGAACTTTGGGATATTTGTTATCGGACCTTTTTAATTTGAAAACGCTGTAAGGAACTTTTTCATTTGTAGAAATTTGTCATAAATTTGATGAATATGTTAGATTTAACTTCTCTCTTGGCTAATTTGTTTGGTTTGTTTTGTGTTTTGTAGGGATTTAAGTGACAACACTATTCATGATTCAATACCATATCAATTGCCACCAAATCTTACAACCCTGTAATGTCCAATTTCATTTGTTCTTTCGTTGATTTGGTTATAAATTGTTTGTTTATTCAAAAGTTTATTACAATGCAGAAATCTCGCAAAGAACAATCTAACAGGAAACCTGCCTTACTCCATTTCTCTCATGACTTCACTTATTTACTTGTAAGTTGCTCTTAAGTTTTTTGGGTCTTTTTTTTTTTTTTTTTTTTTTTTTTTTTTTTTTTTTTT
>JAJJMB010007708.1:17341074-17383656 GCA_023531105.1 Papaver atlanticum
TTTTTTTTTTTTTTTTTTTTTTTTTTTTTTTTTTTCTCCTTTTAGTAAAATTCAGATCATATGCTTGGTGTTAAAATTTAATTCTAATGTTTTTAATTCCAGGAATGTTAGCCAGAACTCTCTGTCACAGCCAATTGGGGATATACTTGCCAACCTTCAGGCTGTCTCGCTCATGTAAGATCTTGGAAATTTTTATTTGCTTTCGCAATTCAATATCTTGACTGCAAAGATTGTAGTTATGCAATTCTTTTTCCTATTTACTCTTTCTGATTCTGGAATGCCAAAATAACTCTCCTCGCTAGGTTTATAGTGGTATACTTTCTGTATTCATGTGAAATATAGTATGTTTTATTATAATGTAACTTTTGGGATCCACAGTGGCTATACATTAGATGCTAGAGAGATAAAGAATCGTGCAATTAAAATCAAAGACAAGATTTCCCAGAAACTAAGAATGCACTGTCTATCAAGCTGTCAAGTGAACTAGGTAAAACTCAGGATAGTGTTCTACTAAGTAACAATATTTAAGTGGAAAAGCAAGGGGATTCCCTGAGTTTTTTATTCTTCTGCAGCATGATCGACATGCACATAGTAGATGTAAGCACATTTATATAGGCAATGGATATACATGTTATAAGTTATGAAGCAAATCCTCAGAGGCATGCATTATTCTTGTACTGCTTGTATTATCTGGGCAGTGTCCTCAATTAAGTACCATTTGACAGCTTGAAATCTGAAGTTAGGATTCCTAATGTCATTGTATGCTTCGACTTCTTTGTCGTAATAATTGAAAAGATGATACTGTAAAACATCCTATTTAATGCTATCCTTGTGAGCATATTAGATTAGCGAGTTTCAAATGTTTATCAATACCTAGAAGCTCTATGTCCTACCCCAGATATAAAAATCCATGCAGGAGTTATTCATGTATCATACCCTTGTCTGGATTTATATGCAGATAGGATTCCCGTGTTAATGTTGCCAATGCAGTTTACGTATTTCCTTCATGTTTTTCTTGTGCAAATTAAAGAAAGGAAGTTATATGGCATGGCCAGTGGGTACAGCTTTTATAGTTAGTCATTGGTGTGTCAGATACAGGCACCACTCTCATTTTGAAGTCCTCTCTAGCTGCAGAACAAAAATTTGACATATATCATGTGTCGGACATATGCATTTGGTTACTTCGATTTGGAACTGTTCTACCTGTTTATTTTTTGCATGTGGGTGTTTTGTTCGTGCAGGGATCTGTCATTCAACAACTTCGTTGGAGATCTTCCAAATTCTTTTAGTTCCATGTCCAACCTTTCTAGCCTGTGAGTATGCCAGGAACACTAGATCTGCTTCAAGGTTTGTCTATATAAGTATTTGCGGGTTTGTTATTCATAAATCTAAATATATGGCAGCTATCTTCAAAACAATGAGTTAACAGGTTCGATTAATGTTCTTGCTGGTCTGCCCTTAACCAATCTGTGAGTTCCTTGCATTTCTCTTCTTTTTGTCTTATAATTTGAAGTGTCAGTAACTGAAGCTCCGTTGTCTCACACCTTTCATTCCGAACAGAAATATTGCAAATAACCATTTCACTGGCTGGATACCATGGGAGTTTAAGTCGATCCCTAATCTTATGTAAGTCCTATGCGTCTTAGTACGTGATGCTTGCTGTCCAAATTGCTATAAAAGCATGTATATGTTGTTAGTAGTTGGTATTTTATTTTTAAGGTGTACTCCTATTGGCTTCATTACAATAGACTTTTACTTCTTCTGACTTCACAATAACTATCTAACAGATCTGATGGGAATTCGTTTGACAATGGCCCTGCTCCTCCCCCACCACCATACACCTCACCTCCTCCAGGTATATCTCATGATAAGCATAACCGTACTCGGGGGGATGGATCTGACAGCCAGGGTTCACATTCGGGTCAAGAGAAAAAGTTGAAAGTAGGTCCTATAATAGGCATAGTTGTGGGTTCCATAGTGGTGCTTTCATGTGCAATGCTAGCTCTTGTTTTTTGCTTCAGAAGATTTTCAAAAGACAAACAAGAGGATGAAAGGAGTTCACGGGATTTCTTAGGAGCTCTTTCTCTTGGTAAGGATAAAGGTAATCCGCATATTCGTATTTTCATACTTTCAAATATTTTTCATCTCTGGCCAGAATTCCTCTTTCATTCGTCATAACTATGGGTTGCTGGTACTGTTTGATATTTTACTCCAGATGTAAACTGGTCTAATTTTAGCATGCTCCTTGCTTTGACGTCTTCCCTCCTTGTTTACCACTCCAACTTCTATTTTTGAAATACTCCTTCAGGACAAGCACAATATTTAGTACTGAGCTAGTGTTGAATAGACTTTTCTTTAGAATTTTGTACGTTTGTGGTGTAGGGTGGTACAGGAAACATAAATCATACACTTAGATAGAACTTCTCAACTGAAAGCAAGTTTAATAATCCTTAATTCCATGAATAACAAAGAAACAACGCAGCCTTTTTATAGGCTTCTAAAATCAATGCTATAACCCTAGAAAATAAAGCTACTACAGAGAACTAAAAATCTAGACAAATGTAGAGAATATGAGTCCAAGCCACCAACCAGCAACAGAATCCTTATTCCTTAGCTGAAATGACTTAAAACAAACCAAACTCAGACTAAATAACCAAAATTAGTTAACGCTCCCGTGTTCGGCGCTCCCTTTCTTCTAGGTACGGGGTTCTGCCGTGTTGTGTGCTACATCAATTTGCTACCACTAGATGATCAGATGGAATTGTCCGTACTGTTAACTTGGAGAACCATTGCCCAAGAACATTTTTGTGGCAGCCCACATACCTTCATATACCACATAGAGATGACAGTCAAGAATGTCTATTCATATTGATATCAAGTACTCACTGGGATAACGTTATTTTTGTTAAGTGGGGTAGTTGCCTTCATTACAGCTACATCATGCTCAAATTTTTGAATGTCAAAGTTGAATAACATGAAGTCATTGAATAACTAAATTTCATTGGTCAGGATATCAGATAAACGTGTAATTTTAGGAGTATGATTTGGTACTTCTCCCCTCCCTCATAATTCCTCTTCTTTAGTTGGTCTCATTTTTGAACAAGTCTGGATGGATGTTGTCTGGTGATATGAAGGTGTACTTTACTGTGGACTAGCTGATTTATCATTTTTCCCCTTGTAATTAATGCAGAAGTTCAAGACCCAAGGGTCAAAAGTACGGCCACTACAACAGATCTGAAACCCCTGCCTGCAGAAATTTTGATGGGCGAACGAGGATATGGTAAACCTGGGTCTGTAAAGCGAACAAGTAGCCCTATTACTGCAACTTCCTATACTATCGCTTCTCTGCAAACTGCAACAAACAGCTTTAGTCAGGAATGTCTAGTTGGTGAAGGTTCTCTTGGTCGTGTCTACAGGGCGGAGTTTCCCAATGAAAAGGTAATCAAGATACTCCTTTAATAAAATTCTTAAAGTAGCCTCTGATCTTTCTGCATGTATACCCCGCATAATATGAATTTCTGGGCATTCTTCTGAAGAATAAGTAAATAAGGTTTCCCTCTGGCTGTAAAATGCATTTTTTCAAATTGTCATTATCTTACCCATCATCTCTATTACCGTGTATGTGTCTATTTAAAGCTGAGTAATTTACAAACTAGCGATGCCCTATCCTAAGTTCTTTTGTTCTTAACAATGCTCAAATAGAAGTATATAAGAAAAAAGTTGTTATGGGCATAATTTATCAGATCTATCTATTTCTGGCAGCTATATTTGACTAAAAATTGCCAAGAAAACCTATCCATGGCAATATTTTGGCCAGATGCAGTTGTAACCACAATTCATCTCTATTGGTTCAGTTTTCTCATAAGTTACTGATTTCGTTCTTGTTGTTTTGATAGATTTTGGCAGTTAAGAAGATCGATAGTGCGGCATTGTCATTGCAGGAGGACGATCATTTTGTTGAAGCTGTTTCAAACATGTCCCGTCTTAGACACCCTAATATTGTTACACTGGTGGGATATAGCACCGAGCATGGACAACGCATTCTGGTGTATGAGTGTATTGGAAATGGAAATCTACATGATATGTTGCACTTTGGGGATGATAGTGGCAAATCACTTCCATGGAACGCACGCGTTAAGGTTGCACTTGGCACTGCTAGGGCTCTGGAGTAAGTTCACTTTGGAGTACACCAGAGATCTGTTATGTTGTCACCTGCATATCTTTCTAAAGAACGTTTCTTCTGCTGTCTCCAGGTACTTACATGAAGTTTGCTTGCCTTCTGTTGTGCATAGAAACTTCAAATCTGCAAACATTTTACTTGATGAGCAGTTTAACCCCCATTTGTCGGATTGTGGACTAGCTGCATTAACACCAAACACTGAGCGGCAGGTAACACAATATCAGATTGGTTGGGTTTAATGGATTGCATGGCATGTTAATGTTTTAAGAATATTGAATGCCGTAGGATAAAATCATCCTATTGGGCTGAATTTACCCTATTGTTATCCAATTTGAGGCTCCATCAAATTAATCATCTGTTTCTTTAGTCGCAACGTCTCATTCCTTCGTAGCAACAAATTTTGCAATAAGTTGTGTGCTATTGGGATTCTTGTGTGAATTGGCCTTCCGTCTGATGTTCTCATACAATTTATACAGGTTTCCACTCAGATGGTTGCTTCTTTTGGTTATAGTGCTCCCGAATTTGCTATGTCAGGGATTTATACTGTCAAAAGTGATGTATACAGCTTTGGAGTTGTTATGTTAGAGTTGCTGACGGGTCGGAAGCCACTCGATAGGTATACTGCTTAGTATTTTTGTGATGTATTGCTCATTTTGCTGGAAATGTTTTCATGACTGACTCAATCTCTTGATGCTGTCATTTCTGAATGATCTTGGAATCTTCAAATTTGTGCAGTTCAAGGCCAAGAGCTGAACAATCTTTAGTCAGATGGGCGACTCCACAACTGCATGATATTGATGCGTTGTCTAGAATGGTTGATCCTGCACTAGATGGCATGTATCCTGCGAAGTCTCTTTCACGGTTTGCTGACATTATTGCCTTATGCGTCCAGGTTTGCTTCTTTACTAATGCTCATGATGAATAGTTTTCTGAATCTCTTTTTCCAAATGTTGAAAATTCCAGAAACCCTTATTTGACTAGAGATAACATGATAAGTCTAACCTTAGCAAAGCACTCTGTCTCTAAAAGTAAATCTACGCGTGTAAGTATATAAATTCACATGGCATGCAATGCTATATTTGTTGGGTCCTTAATTCCAGTAAGCAGCCGCCTTGCTCTGGGCTAGAGTAAGCTTGTAAAACAAAATGTTGTCGAAAAGAAATGCTTGAGTATGAGATATAATTTTCTACTTTTCTTTCCATTTAATATAATATGAACACACATAATCTTTACAGTATATCCAGTTCTATTTGATACGTTATTTTGTGCTTTATATGAGGAAATCCTTTCTTTCTCTTCCTACATGAACGCGTTATACAAACTGTGTTTTTTATGATTTTGTAGCCTGAACCAGAGTTTCGGCCTCCAGTTTCCGAAGTAGTGCAAGCATTGATTAGATTAATGCAAAGGGCAAGTGTGGTTAAAAGACGTTCAAACGAAGAATCTGCATTTCCATACAAACTTTCAGATTATGAGGCAATCGAGATGTCATTTTAAGTGCACGACTAATTCATTGAGTTGATAATCATTTTGTAAATGGCATTTGCAATTTTGCGGAAGAGAATGCAAGTGTCCGAGGTTTCACACCACAATTTCAATACACACAAGAGACGAGATGCACAAGACATCAACAGAAAATAAGGGTAAGTATGATGGTGATGTTTATAGGTAATTATTTGGTACAGATTTCCTTGATTGGCTGTTGCTATGTTAGGAGATTCATATCAAGTTGTATAGTTCTTACAGGGTATTATAATAAATTAACATTAATACACTCATTTGTATTTATAAAGGAAAAATCTTGAAAATGAAGTTCTCTTGCTTTCTGTTTTGGGGTTTGGATAAAAGCCCTTCCAAAGAAAAGTAAGACTTGAACAAAGTTGTGATTTTTATAAGACCAACCAAGAGTTGATATGTGCTCGAGTTCACACTTCACAGCAATCCTTTCTAAACTGTGGATTGGGTCTACATATAAAGGCGAATTATTACATTATGGATCGAGCGACAGGGGCGTTGTGGCTTGTATGTAGTTCTTTTACTCATGAGGGGAACATGAATTTTGATTTAATGATTGATCAGGAAGGTCTACATAAGCAATAATATAGAATTAAAATAAGAATCACCTTCATGGTGATGCATTATACCTAGTGGGCTCAGATATAATCAATACCAAACCAGTTTGGTGAGATTAGTGCTACAACAAAAAAAAAAAAAGTCAGATGTTGCACTTTGTTTTCTTCAACTAACTAAATTTATTAAGATTAAGACATAACTATCCATTTGGAGATAATTTCTTTGAAATGTCACTTGCAAACAATAATTGGTGAATTAAAGAAAGGAATGCACCTTAGCCAGCATCAACACCCACCCTAAAAGCCTATAACCTATCATCCCATCAATGAAATCAATTCCAAACTTCTTCTTCTCAATTCCCAGCCAACCCACTCCTAGGAGGGGGATGCAAAATGATTACCTATAGGTATTGCAAAATGCAAACAAATGTGGCTCAACTTATCATCAATACAAATGATGCATCAAAACAAATAAATAATAGAAATGAGATGAAAAAATTCAAGACGAAGAAACATTAATTAATAGAAATATAACTCGAGTAATTAATTAACTAATTATTATTGAATTTTACTTTCTTCACCAACACAAACAAAGGTAGCTGCTTACAAAAAAAGAAACAAACAAAGGTAAGCTAGATGGGGATTATATATTCTACCAACACAAAAAAAAAAGAATACCACAAAAACAAAATCTCAGAGACTTCCCTAAGAAGAATTATATAATAAGTAACCAAATGGAAATCCCCAAGTTCCCATCATCAACCAAAATGCACTTCTGACTAAATCAGCATTTTCGACTTCTACATTCCATTTCACTGGAGTTCACATCCGAACTAGATAAGAACTTCTAATAATTTAGTTTATAGTAACATAAAAACCAACAAAAATAAAATTATAAAATTAGAGATAGAGATCATGGAACCCATGATGCTGATATGTAAAAAATAAATAAATAGTTATTACTCTAGAAAACCAGTTCTGGTGAGAACTGCATTTCTAACTTTGCTCATGTCTCTACCTTTCAAAGTTCTTCCAGCACCTTCACAAACAGAAAATGATGAAATCTGCGATTTTTCAAGTTTCTTAGCAATCCATTCATGAGGAGGGACCTTAACACCATTAGCATCAACCCCATCATCTTCATCATTCACAACAGTGCCAAAATCATTACCTTTGGAATTTTTCATGTAAATCTTTGACCAGTCAGGAACATTAACAGGTGCAGATGATTGCTGATGAACTTTTGCTTCATTGTTGAGTCTTTTTGGAATAATCATTCGTGCCCCAGTTGGAACTCCTCTTAAAGCAAAAGATGATATCTCACTTGACGATTTTTTTAGCTTCCTTGGACTTGTTTCTCTTCTTTCTTTCCCTATATTCCAAATATCTTCTTCATCAAAATCTTCATCATTTTTAACTTCTCTTGAGCTCTCACCCTTTGAACCTTGACTGAAATAACCATAAGCTCCTGCCATTGCTGATGATCAGTAATCCCTGAAAACCTCAAAACCACAATGGAAAACACAGTGAGCAAAGGGTTGCAAATTTTTTTCTACCTGATCAATTGATTAAATAAGAAAATTTTCAAATGGGGTATCCAGAATATACCTTACTTTTTGTTTGGAAAACTCCAAAAACTAACAGCTTTAATTTCTTCAACAGAGGCTAATGATTTTAACGTCTCTCTATATCTAAAATGTAATATGTGGATGGTGGGTTTTTATTGAAGTAATCAGTAGTTCAGCACAAAATCCAAATCCTACTGAGAAGAAAGAGCAGTGAGAAGAGAAGCTGTTGCTACAAACTTTCCACGACTTGATAAACTCCAAAAAATGATTTGCAGCTTTTGACAGACTTTTATTGTCAAATATGTAAATCTGCTGCAAAATACACACAAAATAAAAGAAGGGATCGATTCTATTAAAAGACAATTTTTTCGAGAAATGGTTTTCTTTTGTCCCAGATAGTCAAAAAGAGCAAAGAAAGTGATGGGAAACCCAGTAGTCTTTCTTCATTCTCTGCAAACCTAGACAACCAAACCAAATATGGTTTTTCTAAAGAGATAGAGAGAGTGGTGGTGAAATGAGAAGAAACGAACCCCAAAAGCCCACGGAAAGAGACGTTTATTTTTATTTGAATTTTTTAACAACTTATCCAAACTCTTCCAAATAAAATTTTCCATCTTTAGAAAATCCTTTGGTTTTAAGAGACTGTGGCTTCTTTCTGAATCTTGGGGTTTGTTTGTTTTTTCATCTCTTAATAATTGCTCTTCTGACTCTATCTTTAATCAATCTGCTGTTTGATGAGACCTTGTACAATATTACAATGTAGGCACAGTTAATTCCGGAAAACTCTATAACTTGGATAATTAACATTATTATTTTCACGTTACAACGTAGGCAGAGTTAATTCCAATATTAATTTTTTTTTTTTTCGAAAAAAAGTGAACCTCAAAAGATATATTGATAGAGCCGATTTAGGAAATCGAAAACCTACAGAAATTCAAGATCATAAAACAGTCATACAAGTTGTAGTATCTCCCCCAATTCTTGCCTATCAAACGTATCCCTTCAGAACTAAAACCAGTTTCAGAAAACCTTCTTCTCTCTCGCAAAGGAGAGGAGGACCAAACATTTAGGGCCAAACTGATTTTGATAAAAAAAAACAGTATGTGTCGAAGCACAAGGCAATGACTAGATCAAATCCAACCCGATGTTCCTCAGAACATGTAAATTACATGAACTGGAGTTTTTTAAGTTTAGTTTGTCTAATGCAATCAAGGTAGCAAAGACCCAACTAATAGTAACAACAACAAAGTAACCATAGTGTCTCAAGTAGCAGTAGTTATCTGAATCTGTCTTTAAGTATCTGTAGCGGAACGAATCGGGCTGACTCGGCTTGGAAGATGTTGTAACAATTGGAGTAATAAATGAACTGGATGACGATCTTGATCGAGTTGCTGTTGTCTTTGTTTTCATTACTAAACCTAAAACATATAAATCTAAAACAACTTGGACTAACATATTAACCATACACAATAAATCTAAAATAAGATATGAAGAACTCATGTCAACCCCACAAACAGAAAAGATTGTTTTCATTTCAATATTAACCATACAAAATTCCAATATTTAATGAACGGAGATTATTGTTTATTTATTTTCATATGTCAGGCAGAGCCAATGGAATAACTTAATGACTCTCAGTTTCATTGTTATTACCTAAAATTGGAATAACCAAACCATCAAAATTAATAATCAAACCGAGGTATACCCATATTAACAGGGGTATCCAAATTTTGTTGCCAACCATAATAATAGGCTAAGGGTATCTAATGTGTATAAAGTTACCTAATTACCCTTGCCCTAATAATAACTAAAACTACTCCTTTTTTTTAGAACGCGCAATTGGGGAGATAGGAAAAAGACAAAAACGGGATTTAAATAGTAAATCAAGGTCACCCCATATCCATGTATTTTCACTAATACCTAATCTACCCCTCATTAATCAGGTTTAGTGGTTAATAATAATTAGTTATGTTAATTGATTAGTTTGAAAATGATTTATAGAAATCTTTATCGTTTTGGAGAGATTAGAAGTATGAATGTTGGGTTCAAAATTTTTGGTTGAGATGAGTGACCACTAAAGAGATGTCTCTGAGTCTTCACGTTAGCAACAAATATGTCTTTTATGTTGAATCTTCTCCAGATATAACTTTGGATTCACCATGGCTGCACCTGCAAAACATCCTGCCGGCATTGATATTACTATGAATACCATGCCGGAACAACCTAAACCGGCATGGTATTCATAGTTATACCAATGCCGGCGCACCATATTTTCACGTACCAGGGAATATTCAACCAACACAGTGTGCCGGCGTTGTTGTCGGTCGTCCATCCATGTCGGCATTTGTTGGAAATTTTCATAAATGTTTGCCGCTACCCCCCTCCCGGCTGTGTTCGACCTGACATAAATTTTTTCTGGTTTTGAAATTCAAAACCTATTCCGTTTTGAAATTTTTTCTGGTTTTTATCAGTCCACTGCCGGCACAGTCAGTTAATTCTCGAGCATGCCGGTACTGCTAACGGCATAGTATATTGCTTAAATTTTTTGCCGGCACATGATGTAAAGTATCCAGAAAATTGATTTTTTTTTCACTTGACTACCGGCATTGATAGATTTCTATCGGGCATGCCGGCATTTAGTTACGACATTGAATGTTAGTTACCAAGCATGCTGTCACCATTTTTCGGCATGGTCTTCATCAATTCCGGCATGGTCTTCATCACTTTCGCCGATGTAATTTTTTTATATTTCCGACATGGTCTTCATCACTACCGGCATGGTATTCATCACTTCCGAATGTAAAAAAAAATCATTTTCAGTGGAGAATATTTAGGTTTCAAAGCCCAAACCCTAACGAGAATGCCGGCAGTGAAGATGGAAATGAGGGATATGATTTTGTTTTTGATTTTAAGTTTTTAGATTTTTATTTTGAGGGAAGGGTATTTTAGTATTTTCCCCCCAAAAACACCCCTTAGCAAATACTATTGGTTGGGGAAAGTAATTTATATCCCCCAATTAATATAAGTATCCCCCAATTGCGCGTTCTTTTTTTATTTTAGATCCAAACCTTATTCTTTTCCTTCTTCTTCTTCTTCTTCATCAATCTGACGATCAATTTCTTTTTCCTTTTCAATATTTCATCGTTTTCATATTTAAAAAAATCATTGATCAGATTTTTTTTTATCGTTGATTAATTCTTGCAAACTCTATCTAGTACTTTGTTTTGTTGTTTGAATGGCATATTAGGTCAGAAAAATCGAAATTGTTGAATTGTAGTTACACGGTCGTCATGGTATCTCTTCATCGAGCATGGCGATTTTTCATATTTATTTTTAGTCGTCAAGGATGTAGGATGAATAGCATTACGACTTTTCAAAGAGTTTTATTTCTGAAAGTAACATTTACAGGGTCGTTATGGTCTTCATCCCTAAACCTTGACGACTAGTGATGTAGTATAAATAGTCGTCAGGTTTTGAAAAGCTAAACCTTGACGATTAATAACTCTCAGAAAACAAGTTTTCCTGTATCAAATTTTGTTGTTGGTCATCATGGTTTTGTAAAAATAAGATGATGACTAATAGACAGTCGTCAATGTGTTGCATTTTCGAACAAGACGACTGTAAATGTGAAAAACTAAGTTTGGTCGGCATGTTTAGTTTCTTGTCGAGCGTGCCGACTAAGTTTGGTCGGCATGCTTTGTATGCCGAATGTTCATGGACTGAGCTCTGAAGGTACTTAGTCGACATGCTTTTTTTCGAGCATTTCGACTTTTCATATTGTGATTTCTGAAAGTGTTGATTTCTTCTGTAATTTGGAGAATGAAACCATTAAACAGTTGTGCAATCTCCTTATTAGAAGTGTTTGGCTAGTGTGGTTTCATTTCCGTTATAAAAAAAAATATCAAAACAAAAAATTTGTCTCAAAAACCAACAAATCCATAATTTCAATCTAACTAAAACAAGATTTTATAACTTTTAATTCAACTAATTAATACAACAAGATTAATTAAAATAAACACGTTGATTAGTGCTAATTAAACGAGGACAATTTAACCATTTTCAAAAGTATATGGCTTAGGGTTTTGGATTTTACTTCCTAAGTACCCTATTTTGTCTTATTGGATATACCCCAATTAATCTGGGTATACCCCAATCTTGCCAGTATAATCAAACCACTATTTTTTTTTTAAATTCTTTTTTAATTAAGTTTTCATTTAAAAGAACTAGCTTAAGGCGATAGTGGTCGTAATTACAGTAATAGTAGAGCTATATAATATGGAAAGTTTGTAGCACCACTCCTTTTGTTATTATCCACATATAATTTTTGAATAATGCGAAGAGGATGGATAGTTCTCAATTAAGATTACAAATAAATGTTTTGTTTGTTTGGCTAGGGTGTCTGCAACTCCGTTACCAGATATGTTACCAAAGGAAAATTCGTGAAAATCCAGATAACGCTGCATTGTCACGTGATGGAGGTTGGTATCACGTTCAAGGTATCGGACTTTTGCGGTCACTTTTGAAATTACTAAAGTCTTTTTCCTTTACCCATTGTGATGCCTGTAGCAGGCCTACATCTTCCGCTTCTTCTGGATTTGATGTTGATGATGGTCTTGCTCTTAGTTATATGTCAACGACTATATCCATTGAAAAAGTGGGGGTACAACAACCTCACCCAATAATTCTCTTAGCAATCTATATGGACTAACTCCAATATACTTTTAAGAGAATCAACTAGACAGTCAGACTCAATCTTAATAAAAAGTATATCAAAGAGTTATATCTCAATTTCTCGATTCAATCCTTACTCAATCAAATAGAAATCTGCGAGTCTAATTGAATACAAGAGAAATTAACTTGAACGGTACCAAAGACCAATGTTCAAGTATCAATCAATTTCAATCAACAACCAGAGGTCGGATTTCCCAATTGATTGATTCAACGCACAACCTGCGATATTTCAATTATATAACAAAATATAATGCGGAAAAGAAATAACACAGACACCACAAGTTTTGTTAACGAGGAAACCGCAAATGCAGAAAAACCCCGGGACCTAGTCCAGATTGAACACACACTGTATTAAGCCGCTACAGACACTAGCCTACTACAAACTAACTTCGGTCTGGACTGTAGTTGAACCCCAATCAATCTCACACTGATCCAAGGTACAGTTGCGCTCCTTACGTCTCTGATCCCAGCAGGATACTATGCACTTGATTACCTTAGCTGATCTCACCCACAACTAAGAGTTGTTACGACCCAAAGTCGAAGACTTTAATAAACAAATCTGTCTCACACAGAAAAGTCTATAGGATTGAATAAATCTGTCTCCCACAGAAATACCCAAGAATTTTTGTTCCGACTTTTGATAAATCAAGGTGAACATGAACCAATTGATAACCCAGACTTATATTCCCGAAGAACAGCCTAGAATTATCAATCACCTCACAATAATCTTAATTGACTAGCGAAACAAGATATTGTGGAATCACAAACGATGAGACAAAGATGTTTATGACTACTTTTCTATCTTGCCTATCGGATAAATTAATCTCAATCCAATCTTACGATTGCACTCAATCACGATAGAAACAGCAAGATCAGATCACGCAACTACAAAGAAAATAGTTGGATCTGGCTTCACAATCCCAATGAAGTCTTCAAGTCGTTAACCTACAGGGTCTCGATAGAAACCTAAGGTTAAAGGAGAATCGACTCTAGCTTATACAACTAGTATCACACAGAAGGTGTGGGGATTAACTTTCCCAGTTGCTAGAGTTCTCCTTTATATAGTCTCCAAATCAGGGTTTGCAATCTAAGTTACCTTGGTAACAAAGCATTCAATATTCACCGTTAGATGAAAACCTGATTAGATTCAAGCTAATATCTTTCAACCGTTAGATCGAACTTAGCTTGTTATACACAAATGAAATGCACGTCCATTTAGGTTTGTGTAACCGTACCTAAACGTGTACAAGTCGTTGGTTCAACAGTAGTTAACCAAATGGTTAGCCATATGAGTACTTTCATATCAACCTTATTCATCTTCACCTTAACTAGTTCAAATGACTCAAAAGAACTAGTTAGAGAGTTTTTCAATTGCTTAGATCTCATAGAAGTATACAAGACACAATCGAAGCAAAATCGGTTTTGATTCACTCGAATCGATTCATGAACTTTATAGCCACGGTTTGCAAATATGCATTCCTTAGTTTATATATATTTAAGTTCACGAATAAACCAATTTTAGAAAGTAACACACTTAAGTATGCGTACGGGTATGCGTACTTAAGTAACAGGATTTGAGTTTGTTTTGGTTTCCAAACTCAGCAGAAATTCGCGGACGTGAACTCTCCGCCAACCGGATTGAGTTGGTTTTGATTTCCAAACTCAGCATAAATTCACAGACGTGAACTTCCGCCAGTATGCGTACGGGTACGCATACTTACCCAGTCTCCATCAACCATTTAGTACACACACAAATATGCATACATTTGGTTCCCGGTTTTGGACTTATACACTAATGCGCGAACACATTGAATGCTTATATCCAAAGATGGTTACATGTTCTAAACTCTCATTTCAATCATTGAAACATTCTTAGAGGATGTTAAATATAGAGGTTATTCACA
Organism: Papaver atlanticum; assembly: GCA_023531105.1. Taxonomy (NCBI): domain Eukaryota; kingdom Viridiplantae; phylum Streptophyta; class Magnoliopsida; order Ranunculales; family Papaveraceae; genus Papaver; species Papaver atlanticum. The sequence goes on from JAJJMB010007708.1 coordinate 17,355,530, forward strand.
CACTATTTTTCATCAAAGAAATTTTCAAGATATTGAAATAACCAACATGACTTTCGTCACTTGTAAAGATGAACTTGGCCAAAGCGAAAGCTTACCAACCCATATTTTGAGAAAAAGATAAGCGAGATATACTCGGCTCGAAATAGAAAATGTGTATAATCGAAGTCTATATAGCAATACGACTTTTGTCTTAAGATAGGAGATAGAGTAGATAGACTTTTTGAGTGATAGATTAGTTTAAGTCTCCACATACCTTTTAGTCGATGAAGTTCCACCAGTTCCTTGAGTAGTTCTTCGTCTTTGTATGATGAACTCCGTGGAGTCTAGAGCTCAACTACACTTCTATCCTTGTCCGAGACTTAGCTATAAGTAGACTAGAAATCAAGACTTATAGTTTTGGCAACTAAACTTTACAACAAGCTTGAGATAGCAACTCTTGCGAGTTCGACCGAGCAGTGCTCTAACAACCATGACATTTTTGATCATAGTGGCGGTTAACAGTTGACCACTCGGCATTCAGCTAAACTTGTACACCGACAACAATAAGTAGAACAAACCACAAAAGAAGAATAAAAATCATTCACAATTCTGTGCAACAAGGAAGGGGAAAATTTACTAACATAAATTCATTAGCCGCTATAATGCTCCGCATATACTAAGTATCCGTCCTAAAACATGATGATATATAAATATTTTTTTGGCATTTTAGTCTGACACACATTCATCTAAGCAAGCGTATTTACCTTATGTTTCCGAAAAAATAAATCAAGAAGTAAATATTAATTAGTTCACGCATATATTCAGTCTCTTCTTATGGCCTTTTTAAAGACATGTTCTACATTAGTCATTCATTTTTTTTTGTAACGGTCCTATGTCCTGAAATATTTGATTCCAAGGTCGTTTTAAATCCATTTGGGTGTTTCTCCGTATAAGATATCCCTATTTTCGAACACAACATAAATAAGAGTACTTATTAAGTTCTTTTTCATCTTTAGTTGTCTTTTATTAATTGTAGAAAAATAGTTTCACACTTTGGCAGAAGATCTTTCTCATTCAAGCCTACCAATACCGACTGATATGGAATACAAAAATACATACAAGTTAGTGAAAAGCTCAATTTTTTATATATGAGGAAATTCGATTTAGACACTCAGGCTCGGAGCAGACATACATCTGGAGAAAGTGGTGTGGTGAAACCGGAAATGAAAATAAAGGTGGAGGAAGACAAGGATATACTTCTAAAGAAATTCGTTTCAACGATAAATCCTTAATCATCCAGTTGGTACTCAAGATTGAGATCATGATGCTAGACAACAAGATCCGTGTCTTTTACAACTCAACATGTTAATTTATCATCTTGACTATTAAGGTTAACTTTATTAACCGACATCAATAGTCAACATGATACGCAGTCTAGGTAAAGCCAGAGAATGCATCCAATGCAACTTAGTGATCAATCTTTTTTTTTTTTTTTTTTCCCTTCTTCTTCTTCTTCTTTCTTTCAGAATAGAGGTTTAACGGAATTTCGATCAAAAAGCTCAATATCCAATTCATGAGTATTGTAATAGACAAGAACGATCCTTTAAAAATTCATCTTGTAACTATAAATATCCTCTACCAGGGAGTTTCGAAGAAGTTAACTCGAACTTTGATATATTTTAACATCGTTTTTCTGACCAGCGGTGACAATGAAATATTATCAGTAATATCTAATATAATAGTAATTTGTTTGGATCACAATATTTTCGCATCCAATGGTTTAATCATCTATATTTATTATCTTTTCTATTGTGCTTGAAAGCTTATCTTGACATCAAATATATGCAAATCTATATGATGGATAACAATATCTAAATTAGATAGGAATCCTCAGTATTTATCACTATCGGTCAATACCATCGATATCACCGCATGTTGATAAGAACCGATGTGATACTATACCCGATACCTCAAGAACCCACGATTGGGAGATACGAAATTAATTGGGAGATGTTGAATAAAACAAAATAAGGGTTATTTTTAAGTAAAATGAAGAACCCCTTATCCATATATTTTTTATAATGGCTAAACTGCCCTTGTACTTTAATTAATTTTTAATTTCTTTAGATTTTTTTTTTGTTTGTTTTCTTGTTATAATTTTATTTTTTCTTATAAATAAAACTAGTAAAATAAATGAATAAGCGATTACAGGAAGTTGGTAGGTAGCTTAGCGACAAACTGGGCACCAATACCTTTTTGGATAGCTATTCCTATTCCATGGAAAAGAAAACTACTTATTCTAATATTAGCATCATGACTAACAAGATAATTTTTCAGCCTCTTCAAAAAAGTTATCCCGTCTCGTCTTCCCCAAATTCACCAAGGTAGTGAAGGCCAAAAAAAAAAAAAAAAAAAGTATAATTTTTTATTTATTTTTTTAAATTTCTTGAAGGGTAATTTGAATTTTTGTATACTTTTAAAATACTCCTTAGCAGGATAATTAGTTTGGGAAAGTTGTTCATATCCCTCGATTAATCTGCGCATCCCCAATTGTGGGTTCATACCTCAAACCATGTTGATAATTAAACGCCACTTATTATCTTGTGAATTATGAACACATATTACGCACCCACCTATGGTGGAATTTAACTTTTAACATTTGGGGACAAAAGTAAAAAGCTTCCATATGGAGGGACATACAGATTAAAGGTTGCCTTCTGCTGCTGAGTACCAACCAGTGTTTTGAATGATCTAGCTTAAAGAACTACAGGGTCCAACCAAAACCTTTCGACCTAGAAGAGGGAAATGAGAAAGAGGATCCAAGACTTCCAGAAATAGAGCCAGTGGTGAAGACGTATCACTGCCATTAAAATAGAAAATACAAACATTACACTTCACCCAAGAAACTGAGGAACAAAAGTTACAAAATAGGAGTAAACTACAAAATGTCACATAGACGAAGTATTGCATGCCGCCAAAAAAGTCTTCCAAAACGTAAGAAACAGAATCTATATTTTGTTTAGTTTTTAGGTGGAACATTGAAGACAAAACATGCATGTATAAATAAATCATTCATTACTAGCTCTTAGATCAAATAATGGGATTAATTAGCAAATGGTAAGATCAGTGGCGGAGCCAGAAACTCTCCTATGGGGAGGCAAAAAATATTAAGGCAGGCAAAAGGCAAAGAATTAGGCTTGGACCCGAAAGAAAAGGCGTAGAATAGGCAAAAAATGGCTTTGGAGTCAGCCCAGCAGGGTAGGCAACTACCTACTCTTGCCATGGGTTGGCTCCGCCACTGGGTAAGATATGTCGTCTGTGTTAAGCTGACATTTTTTAAGTAAATTAGAGGTAGGAGAGAGCCACACTTAAATGTTGGAAATTTTCAAAATGTATGCATTATATTTGCTGGTACGAATTATGTCGGACGCATCTTTGCTAATAACCACCATTTATGTCTTTTGAAGTTTGGTGATGAACAAACAACTCCAAACGACATGAAATCCCTATAAGTAGTAGTAGTTGTTTCTTCGGAAACACATCATCAAAACAATATTGTTTTCTTCTTCTCTAATGGCATCATCAAAATCTTAAACAGTGCGTTTTTGGTTAGGTCAAGGAAGTACAATCCTTGATTCGATTACGGTGTTAAGGCTTCACTGAATCCTGAAGGCATAATTCGAGTGACCTGTTGTACTCGTTGGTTAATTGGAAAAGGTCGAATTATTGTCTAAAAGAATCGAAAGAGCCTTGAAGTCATGAATACACCATTCTTCTATTTGTTTTTATCCTCTAATTTTGACCTAATTTTCCAAACATTAAAGGCAAAGGAGGGAAAGCCCGCTACGGTCTAATCTATTTTTTAGTAGATTAGTAGTAGGAGAGAGTCACACTTAGAAATATTTTTTATATTAGAATTTTCTCAAATTTCCCTAATTCGAATGGAAATGCATTTGATAGACCTAAACGAATACTGTATCTTCCCTTTCCGCCGCCTGCTCAGATCGGCTCCTCTGGAGCAGATCTGACAGGCATGTTTCTCGTTTAATAGACCTGGTTTTCCTTTAATTTGTGGTTTGATTTCTGTTCCTTTTGTATTAGTTTTCGTTTATGCATTTTTTTAGGGTTTGTTCAGTGCGATTTTGGTTTTGCGCGTTAGGACCTCTTGTTGTCTGTGTAAGCATGGTTTTCGATCTATTTAAGAGAAGAAATCAAGGCATACCAACAATTTCAGCTCTCATCTACCAACAAATCACAACATCATCAACTTCCCCGGCTACTAAGTTTAGTTTTATGTTTATCCAGTCTGCTTTGTTACTTTTTCTTTCGGATCTTGTGATCATCTTTGTAATGGAGGTTCTTAAGTTTGGGTCACGATCTGTTTGACAACAGCTCCAAGTTTGGTTATGATTTTCTCCGGCAGGTACAAGAGTTCAAACGATTTATCCGGCGAGTTCATTGTCAGTTGATAGATTTTCAATCCAACCATCTTCTAAGTAGTCTTTAGAATAATTTAAAAAAATGTTCTTCTTGGGTTGTGGATCATGTTTCACCGATTCAAACCCTCACAGATTCAAACGGGTGTTACTGTTATGGTTACTGGTTCTTTATGATTTTGTTTTATGTGATTCTGTCAACTGAGATTCGGTTACTAGAGAATCGTTCTTTGGTCCGATGTGAGAGTGATTTGCAGTCAAAGCTATGTAATTTGTTTTTCAAGTTCTGTAACTTCCAGGTTTAATTCCTGTTCTTTTCTTCTTCTTCTTTTTTTTTATAGGAAGAGAGATTAAAGATAAGAGAATGTACAAGAGTCTATCAAGAATAGACTGGAACAAGACACAAACAAAAAAGCAGAAACATCAGGAGAAAACAGTCTCCCAATTTGATACATAGTTAGAGAAATTCAAATGAACTCTCTTCCCACACGCATCTTTCCAAGAAAGCACCAGAGTTTTTACATCTATTGCCAAATCCGAATCAGTTTTGAAGGTGTATCTATCCTGATTTATTAAAAAGAAAAGAAAAAAAAGGAAATGCATTTAGAGTGCGTTTGGCACCAGTGGAATTGAGGGTGGAGTGGAGTTGGGGGAGGTAGTCCACTTTACTAGTATTTGGCATCACTTTTTTAGGAAGGATTTGGTTTTCCCGTGAATTCATTTTCCTTCGCCCAATGGAAAAGAAGTTGACAGCCTACCCCATGCGAGTTGAAACTCCGCCCTTATTTTCCTCCCATTTCTCTTTCTTTTTCATTTTTCTTCTCCTCTTCAGAAAAGCTCCACCAGACGAAATCTGAACCTAATCAATCGTGAATCTCAGATTTTTCTCAAACGTCATGCACTATGATCAATGTCCTTCTTTCTTTGATAAATCCTGATTAGGTTGAAATTTAGTAGATGCCAATTTCACACGAAAACAGGGTGAGATTCAATTCATTAATCTTTATTGTTATTCATTTCCCGGGAAGATTAAGGAAGATCTGAGGTTGTTAATGTATAAACGAGATTGGGTTTTGTTGAATTCAACTGTAAGAGCAAGAAAATGAGAGATCGATGATGCTGAGTGTCACAGAAGAATTAGGGTTCATAAACAGATCAAGGAATTGAATCTGCTGCTGATGTTACTATGAATCTAAGATTGATTGAAGAGTTTGGTGGAGTTTTTGATCGTGAATTTGGGAAGCATGGTGAAGAAATTCAAGGATGGATCACATAATTCGGAAGAATAAATGGGTTTGTTTTAAATGCTGTTGCTGATAGTCAAGGGTGTGATTTTGATGTTTGATGTGTTGGAGCTTCTATGATGAAATTGATCGAGAAAAGGGATCTGATGAACTCGATGGAATTCAGAAGAGGGTTTCTTTATCTCTTGATCGTACAGATTGTTTATGCTATTTTTTTGTTTTTTGTTTTTTTTTCCTTCTTCTGTTGACATTCACATGAACTGATAAAGAGATAGTTGGAATTCCATGACATATGCCAAACACCGAACTTTGACCGGAGATAGTTGGAACCACCTGGAAATCAATTTCTAGGTACTTGGAACTACCTAGGTAGTTGAATTCTAGTGGTGCCAAACGGACCCTTACTGATTTAAGAAATTCTCTAGTTAAATATTTACAAAGGTGCTCGTGCAACTGATTTGTTTTGAGTTCAATCCAAATGGAGAGCGAGAACAAGTAAATCTCTAAAAGATGCCTTTTCAGTTTGGGGGAGAAGAACTGTGTTCAAGAAATGAAAGTCCATGATGACTCTACCCCCTCTCCTCTCTTAACCTTATCTGACGTACATTGGACTCCGCACTGAACTCTCTCGTTTTTTCCTTTTGGCTGCCAAAATTTTGAGATGACAATCCAACTGGAAAAGCAGAGAGAAAAAGTGCGCGCGACTACCCAATCAAACGCATGCCTAAAGATTAGAAAATGACACTTTTGGAGATCAGAGGGACAGGTGTACAATTGAGATTGTGTGTTGTGCACAATTTTTGTTTTTCATGATTGAGTTTTCTCATCTCAAATCATGATCGACTGACTTGTATTTACAACAGCTAGCTAGGAGATACTGCTGCGGGACAGTAATAAGTTATTTATGTACATTATCTCCCCACGTCGCAAAAATGTTAACTTCTTATACGAAAACGATAAACATCCCGAGGATGTTATCCCGCGAAGCGTCCCAAGTGACACAAAAATATTGGACCCAACACCTTAAAAAGTGGCCCCTGTTAATCACTGCAGCCCGCGGGACTCAAAATTTGTGTGCGTCCGGAATATAGCGCGGGATTTTGAGTCGGTAAGTGTATCACTACTCCTCCTTATAACCAGTTTTGTATCTGACCGTACGATAATGATACTGTGACTGGGTCCCATGTAATTTTTGTGGACAGATGTATCAAAACTAATGGATGGTACTGAGAGAAATACACAGTTCAATTATGTATTCAACTCATGACTGATGGAGAACTGGTATGTCCGGGTTACCATCAAGCACGTCAATTCGTGGGCCATCCACTCACCGCCACTTCTCACACAATTTAACACAAGAACGATTCCCAACCCGGGCCTGGTTAGCAATTCGGGATAAGGGAAACGTTCATAATGAGGTACGTACGAGAATCATACGGATTCGTTAAAGTCAAAAATTCGGTCAATGGTTCGTGGTTCTGTAGTAATACGGAACGACATACGTCCGTGTATAATTCGGTTTAGAGATGTGAATTCGGCATACAAAATTCGACATATATTAACCTGTTACAATATCATTTTTAATACATTTTTTTTGTCGATACTATAATTTAATAATTGACATGAACTATACATATGATATGTGTATTACAATCGGCAAATAGCATGACATTGATGGTATTGAAATCAGATTGGTTTATGTGAAATTTTAAAAGTCAAAAATGTAATAAGGAATGATAATTTAGTGATGATGTGGCAAAGTATTATACGGACCGTGTGATTCAGTAATTCGTAAATACACGTATAAATCGTTTTGAATTGGAAATTCGCGAATCTAAGTCGGGATTCCAGTTATACGGCCTATACGGACGGGTTCGCGAATTATACTCTTATAATTCGCGACCTTACTAACTAGTCCCCGGGGTCTATCATGTGTATTATCCCGAAAATGCTTTATACCCCACATTTTCTCCCCCAATTTTTTTTTCTTCCGGTAACGTGGTGCTCCCTTACTGGTGCAAACCATTCAGTCCGGGATCCGTGGCAGGCTCCAAGAAGTTCAAGACTTCAATATGTGGACTCGAAATGGGGGAGATTGTGAGGATATAGGTGGGGGTATGTAGTAGGTTCGATGGGTTTATCCCGTGAAGGGATCTGACAAACGTCGAGAAAAATATTCTAATATTAGGATAAGCAAGGGCATAGTGGGCCTCTTTGTGTGTATATTATGGAATTTTTATAAACTAAGAAATTGTTCTCTTACTTGGTGCCCCAAACTTCCCCCTCATATTTTCGCAAATGACGTGTGTAATAACCCTAGTTCTCTTTCACCTAGATGTTCACTTTTCTCGATTTCTAATCTGCCTGAAATGTTTTTGCGAAACTAGGTTTATACTCTTTTCTCGAAAACCTATCTTAGCATCTTATAACCCCAGACTATATTTTACGCTAAGAACAACCTAACTAGTCAAAAACAGATATATTGTCTTATATTCTTGACATACACACCTACAAAATATAATTTAACCTAAAATATTTGGTGTTGGGTGTTACATTCTCCCCAACTAAAAGAATGAGTTTGTCCTCGAAATCTAACGCACCTCAGAGTCAAATAAAGATGGATATTTGGATCGCACATCATCTTCACGCTCCCAAGTAGATTCGTCCTCACCGTGGTGATTCCATTGCACTTTGACTAGGGATATACTCTTGTTCCCAAACTCATGAACCTTCCTGTCAATGATTCGATGTGGCATTTCTATATAAGTGGCATCATGATGTACCTCAAGGTACCTAAAGTCTATCAACTGAGCTCGATCCTCGTCTCTCAAGTGCTTCCTCAACATTGATACGTGAAACATATCATGAACCAACGACAACTACTCCAGAAGTGCTAAACGGTATGCCACTGTACCAACACGTCCAATAATAGTAAATTCCACATGCCTTCTCTTTTGGTTAGTGTAACACTTCTGGCGACTTTGAGCTGTTTGGAGTCGTTGAAGAATTAAAGCAACCTTTACTGTAGTCTCTTGAACGATTTTAGGTCCATACAAACGACTGTCACCAACCTAAGCCTATCACACCGTTGAACGACAAAGTCTTCCATATAGGGCTTCAAAAGGTGCCATGCCTACACTTGAGTGGTAACTGTTGTTATAAGAAAACTCAATGAGATTAAGATTATCCTCCCAGCTACCCTTGAAATCCGTAACACATGCTCTCAACATATCCTCTAAGACTTGATTCACCCTCTCGGTCTGACCATCCGTTTGCAGGTGGAAAGCAGTACTTAGTCTTAGTTCTGACCCGAGAGCCTTTTGAAAACTATTACAAAACCTTGAAGTAAAGTGTGAATCTCTATCCGACACAATGGATGAAGGTACCCCATGCAGTGCGTCGATGTTTTCAATGTACAAATGTGCCAACTTGTCTGTAGTATATGTAGTCTTCACAGGAATGAAATGAGCAGACTTCGTCAAGCGATCTAAAACCACCCATATTGAATCATGTCCTACCTTCGATCTTGGTAATCCAACTGTGAAATACATAGATATATCGTCCCATTTCCAGGTTGGAATAGGCAAAGCTTGCAGCATGCCATCTGGCTTTTGATGTTCTATCTTCACTTGCTGACAAGTTAAACACTTGGAGACATGAATATCGATGTCAAGCTTCATTTTTAAGTCGCGATACATTTTTGAAATCCCAGGATGTACCATGTATTTACTACGATGGGCTTCGTCTAGGGTGTCGCATCGTAATTCTGCATCTATAGGTACACATAACCTCTCCATGAATCGCAACCCGCCATCAGAAACTACTACCATCTCTGGGATAGCACCGGAGTCCATGTCCTCAAGTTTATGTTGGCACCACGAATCCTTTGTTTGAGCAGTAATAATCCTCTCAATCAAATTTGGTTATACCAATAATCGACCCATAAATGATGGTTTAGAGTTTCCCGGGGACAAAACAAAGTCAACCTGTGCAACTTCTTATAACAAACTCCATTCACGAGTCATTAGGAAAAGACCACCCCACACAGTTTTCTACTCAAAGCATCAGCCACTACATTTGCCTTTCCCGGGTGGTAATGTAGTGCGAACTGGTAGTCCTTCATCAACTTCATCCACCTACGCTGTCTCATATTGAGTTCTTTCTGAGTGAATAAATACTTGAGACTCTTATGATCAGAGAATATCTCAAACTTTTCTCCCAACAGATAGTGCCTCCAAATTTTCAAGGCAAATATGATTGCTGCCAACTCCAAGTCATGAGTTGGGTAATTCTTTTCGTGCAATCGCAGCTGTCGAGATGCATATGCCACCACCTTTCCATCTTGCATAAGTACACAACCTAACCCCTGATGTGAAGCGTCCACATAAATCGTTAGACCACCACCAACAGTTCGAGGAAGCGTCAAAACAGGTGTTGAAGTCAGTTTCTCCTTTAATGTACGAAAAGCTTGCTGACATTCTTCCTTCCACACAAAAGGAACTCATTTATTAGTCAAATTAGTCAATGGACTAGCTATGCTTGAGAACCTTTGAATAAATCGACGATAATATATAACCAGCCAATCCCAAAAAGCTCCGCACTTCTGTTACTGATGTTGGTTGTTTCGAATCTAACACAGTAGCAACCTTGCGAGGATCCACAACAACCCTCTCATTTTATATAACATGTCCAAGGAATTGGACCTCTTGCTTCCAAAATTCACATTTGGATAATTTAACAAACAACTGATGTTCACGAAGAGTTTCAAGTACCATCCGTAAGTGTATAGCGTGATCTTCCTGGCTATACGCATAAACTAGTATGTCATCAATAAACACAATAACGAACTTATCTAAAAACTCTATTCATCAAATCTATAAACACCACTGGAGCGTTAGTAAGCCCAAAGGGCATAACTAAGAACTTGTAAGATCCATATCTCGACAAGAAGGAATTTTTAGAGACATCACTCTCTCTAACTCTCAACCGATGATAACCGGACCTTAGGTCAATCTTACTAAACCAACATTTTCCCCGTAATTGATCAAATAAGTCATCAACCAGCGGTAGTGGGTATTTATTTTGAACCGTGGCTTTGTTCAGCTCTCGATAATCAATGCATAAACGAAGTGAACCATCCTTTTTCTTAACGAATAATACCGGCACTCCCCAAGGAGATGTACTACGGATAAATCCCTGGTCCATCAGTTGTTGAATCTGCTCCTTTAGTTCCCACATTTCTATAGGAGTCATATAATAAGGTGCCCCGGCAATTGTTGAAGTACCCGGTAATAAATCAATACAAAACTCAATCTCCCTATGCGGAGGTAACCCTGGAACCTCCACAAAGATATCTCCAAATTCTTCTACCACCGGAATTGGATTAGGATTACTACCCACGTCAATACAATCCCCTTCTCACAAACCACAAAAATGAGCTTTTGGGGCAGCTTTTTTTGTAGTCGCTAGAACAAAGAATTTTTGTTCGTCGGGTATCGAGAACGCTACAGACTTGTTGTGGCAATCCAAAAATGCATCATATGCAGATAACCAATCTATCCCTAAAATGACATCATAACTAACCATATCGAGCACAAAAAAATCAGTAAGAAAATCTAAACCCCCTAACTGAACCATACAACCTTTAACCATGCGATCTATCATAGTTTTTTTTTCCTAACAGTGACATCACAGATAATTTGTCTCGTAATGCACAGATTCAATAGACAATTCACACACAAAAGCAGAAGCAACAAACGAATGAGTCGCGCCATAATCAAATAAAACCTTCCCAAGCTTGTTGTGGATGATAAACATACCTTCCACCACTCCGTCAGCCATTTGCTCCTGATGAGGAACTAATGCATGAAATTTTCCTTGGGTAGGATTGTTCTTGTTTTTCCCATTGTCACTTGGCATTCTAAATGGTTGTTGAATCGGCTTAGGACAATTCTCCTTCTTGTTTCTAGGTTCCTTACAATGAAAACAGCGAAAAGGAAATGGCTTTACATCCCCTATATTCTTATCCTGGTCCTTTTAGTTGTCGGTCCTTTGCTTCTTCCAACCATTTGAATTGTTTCGGTCACCTTGATGCTGTTAACTACTCTTCTACGTACCATTATTTGCCGCCTTTTTCATATCATCTTTGTTTTTCTTATGCCACAACCAATCAGCTTCAGTAGCTCTAGCACTCTCAACAACTTGCTGGAATATTGGGAAACAATGACTAACCACTTTATTACGAATATGGTCGCCAAGACCTGATCGAATCTCCTAACAGACTTTTCTTCATCCTGTATCATAAACATTACAAACTGAGATAACCTAATGTACTTATCAAGGTAATCATCCACTAATTCACCCCTAATATGTGCCACTTCAGCAAACTTATTAATCTTCTTATCTCTGATAGTCGCTAGATAATACCTCGCATCGAGACGTTCACAAAATTGAATATATGTCAGAGTATCCAGATGCAAGCCTATTGATGCATTGTTCCACCACTTCCTTGCTTCACCAAATAATTGAAAAACAACTAGTTGTTGCCTCTGCACATGTGTACACCTCATAGCCACATAAGTCTTATCTATATCTTCGTTCCATTTGTCAACTACGAGGGAGTCAGTTGAACATTCGAACACCGGTGGTTTCAACTTAATAAATTTTTCCAATAAATTCATCCACTCTGTCTGGGGCCCACCACCTTGATGGTTATTATCATTCATATTCTCACCTGGCGGTGGCGGTGCATTGTGATTCCCATTCTGGTTTAGAATGAGAATCGTAATGGCGACAGTCTGATTTGTCACCGCCGTCGTAAAGTCTCAGTCATCATCATCATATCCGCAAAATTTGGAACTTTTCCTTTCCCATTACCTCGAGCATTTGACGCATTCCTGGCCCCTCTCCCTCTTCCTGACATGGTTGTTAGGAAAACGAAGGACACAATAAACATCCATTCTACTATGAGAAAGGAAGCGAAAACTTACGTCATACGTAAGAATAAAGCAAAATTCCAAGTTCCAAATTTAAGTGTGCCTCACAACGCCACATGTCCAAAAGAAACAAGGGCTATGATACCAACGGTGATAACCCTAGTTCTCTTTCACCAGGATGTTCCCTTTTCTGAATATCCAATCTGCCTGAGATGTTTTTGCGAAACTAGGTTTATACTCTTTTCTTGAAAACCTATCTTAGCATCTTATAACCCTAGACTATATGTTATGCTAAGGGCAACCTAACTAGTCAAAAAACAGACTATATTATCTTATACTCTTGACACATACACCCACAGAATATAATTTAACCTACAATGTTTGGTGCTGGGTGTTACAACGTGGCATCCATTTTAAATTCTAGATCTAAAAAGTCACGAATCTTTGTGGAAATGGTGGATCTCGAGTGACCTTAAAAGAATTTTCTCAAGCCACCAATCACGCCAAAAATTTATACTTCTACTATCCAAAATATGAATGTTAAGGGGTCATGAAAATTATGTTTAGCTTTTACAATTACTAGCCACACGCTTCTACTAATTGGATTTTTAGTCTGCAAAAGGAGTAAACAATTAGTATCGGTTTTTGTTTTTCCACGATTATTTTTAGCTTTTACAATTACTAGCCAAGCATTATTTTCCTTAGTTCCATCCATTTAGCTAATAGAGAGTTATTGGCCATTGTCAAATTTCTAACTCCAAACCTCATTTCCTTATAGGCTTGCAAATCTTATGCCAAGACACCAAGCTCATTTTCTTCTTATCATCTTCCTCATAAGAATTTTCTCACGATTTTGTTAAGTCTATTTTCCACAGAAACTGGTAAGTGCATAAGGCACATAAATCAGATAGATAAACTTTCTAAAGATCTTTTGATCAATGTAATTCCACCAGCTTTGTTAAGAAATTTCTTCTTCCATGGAGCCAACTTTTTCAGCGTTTTCTCTATCACCACTCTCATACCGGTAAATTCCTATTATTAGCACCAATAGACATGCCTAAATATGTTATAGGTAGTGGATCAGTCCTACACCCCAATTCCAAAGTTAATTCCGTCATCGTAGCATCAACAATGAATGCTATTCATTGAACTTTTCTCTAAGTTCAATTTTAATCCAGTTAACATCATAATCACATGTAATCTTCTCACCTCAACTCTAGAAGTGTTTAAAAGAATAATTATGTTGCATCAAGGTATTAAATTCATGAATCTTGAAGTGACTCGTTTTTCATTTTTTATTATCAAATCGTATGTTGGATCGTGTACCGAAGATTCATATATGAAACTCTTTAATTTAACATGTATGCTTACAAATAAATAGAATAATATGAAACATTCAATAGTTTCCATATGTTTGTTCAAGGGTTAGATCTTTGATGTATGTTATAAATATAATGTAAGTTCAATATAATTATCAACGAACAAAGTGTTTCGGTTGTATCACTCTGAACTGGATATTCTTGGTTCGAACTCTTCCACCTTACTTATTTTTCTTAATAATAATTTCTACTCCAAAACAAAGTATCTGACTTGGTCTACGAATCAAGCTTCAAAACAAGGTATCTGATTTGGTCCACAATTTAAATTTCTTCAGAAAAATTGTTAAATAAAAGTAAATTTGTACTAATGTCAGGAATTTCGATTCCTAAAGACGATTCATATCGAATCAATATTGGTCGACATGACTTGTACGAGTCTAAAAACCATGGTCGCAACCAAAATACAAGTTTGTAACATCATCACCAATAACCAGAACAGAAAATTGAGCTGCAGTGAGACACCAATGAATCCACTTTATCTATCTCTCAACAAATTTATTTTTCTACAAGATAGCAAAAAGAGAGTTCCAGTTGACACTGTTTAAAGCTTTCTCCATATCTGTCTTACACAAATGTTGAGCTTCTTGCTTAAGCCTACTATATATACATTTATTAGTCACCAAAATTTCATTTAAAATTTGTATCTCTGACCAAACACTAGCATACTTATTCCATGTGAGGAACATTCATGAATTCAGTCCCATGTCATGCTAACTCTGAAACTAAGTTGTAGCTATACATAGGTCTAAACTAGAAGACGCGTACACGGTGTGTTGTAGGTATAACTGATTTTAATGAGTATATGGAGAAAAAGATGTAGTAGCATGAGGAAGTCCTACTCAATATCCGATTTATATCGGAGGTTGCAACTCTTGACTCTCTATTAAAGTGAAAAAGCTTAGTTCAAAAGAATCAATATGAGTAGTGTTAATTACAAGTCATGTAATGACGAGGAAAACATAGAGCATTTACTTTGTTGTGGTTTGTCTTGGTTGATTTGGAACTATTTTTTGAGAGACTTTAAATGAAATGGATCTTTGGGAATGCAAGATAGTTTCTTAGCATGGCGACAAAATAAACTGAAATGGATCAATGGTAAAATTAGAGATTTTTGGAGATTTTTACCTTTGTCATTTGTTGGTTAGGTTGGAAAGAGTAACAATTTTGGATTTTTGATGAACATGAAAAATGAAAAATGAAAAATGAAATTTATTTACGACATTAAGTCCACCATCTTGATATAGGTCTCTAATTTAGGTGCTTTTAATAGTATTCCAATTATCCTTCTTATTTTTAATTAGAAGACTTTCTTACGTCACTGACATAATCTTTTGTGAATAGTAGTGAAGTTTTATTCTTATATGTTAGACTTTTTTTCTTCATAAAAACTCACAATTTAAGACTGATGCACAATAACTCTCAAACCCACCCGAGTTCCAACCTATTTCATAGAAAGAGTCGGGAATACAATGCTTTTCAAAAGATTCATGTCAAAATGCAGGGGTGAAGCTATGATTGTGGGTTTGGGTAGGAAAAACCTTGTTAAATCTTGCTAAGGACTTAAAAACAGAGGAATAATGAGCTTGGAAGCCCATTTTATCAGAAAATAGGCCTAGAAGACACTTGGGTTGGGTGGTCAACTGCCAAGTGCTAACGCATGCCATGGGATGGCTCTGCAGCTACGCCCCTGCATATATGTTACAGTTTAGCTTTGGCTCCATCCATTGTATACAAAACTAGCTTATAACCCAATGTAGCATAATGTCCCAGATTGCTTACAAAACTGACGAAAACTAGGCACTAGCACTAGCCATGCTTAAGTATTTGAGTGTCCAAGTGTCCAAGGTAAAAACCAACTCATATATGTCGTCTTCCAACCGCTCCCATCTTTGTGTAACTCTGACTCCGACAGTCCCACTCTTTTGCACCTAACATTAGGTTGTTAGGGACCTAACTAGGTAGTATATAACCGCCCTGACTAGTCACATTATTCTTTCATGTGATTTTTTATGCTTTAACCAACTTTTTTTTTTCTAGGTCAATAAGTTCATTAAAAAGGAAAAAAAGGTACAATGCTTAGACTATAAAAGAAAGAAATCCCAAAGGTTTCCAAATGTTTCACAACTTATTTGAAACGGAAATAAACTTGTCCTGCCCATTCCATAGACGGAATGAAATCAGGTTTTCCTCCAATAAATTCAAAAACATCCTTAGCGTACAAGCACGCTTGGCTAAGTAATCAGCAGTAAAATTGGTTTCTCTATAACTTTAAACATACCGGATACTATCATAGAAAGCACATGTCATCTTCCATTTTTTGGCTTCGGATTCCATGCTAATTCACCATTCATAAAAGCTTGCACACAACTCATTGAATCCGATATGTCAAAACTCTTCTTAAGATTCCATCTTCTCGTAGTTTCCAGGAAATATATGACTGCAGCAATTTCATCCACAATTTGTTAGCCATCCCAGGCCAACTGACAGAATACCCAACACTACACATATGCATCTCTGAAACTAAAATAAGCACCAGCTTGGCGTGGGTTACCCCTAGCCGCGCCATCATAACAAATCATTACTTCGTCAATTTCTTGAGGGCACCATGCCAATTCCATGAGGGTAGAGGCTCTGGACAACCTATGCCTGACTTTAAAATAGTCCATAATGAGCAAATCCTCAATAATATTGTGCATATGACTGTTCATCCGAATAGAATTATCTTGTATCACTTGATAAACCTTGGACTTGAAACCAATCTATTTAACCTTAGCATCTTCAAAATAAGCTTTGTTCCTCAACTTTCCACGGTTTCGTTGTAATGGCTAAGTTTGCAACCAACCATAAGTCTTTGATCATCCTACTTTTTCCCTTCGCAACATTGTAAGAGGCCACCAAACCTTGACTCGGATATAAATAAAAAATTATATCAATCCAAGCCCAACTCCTTTTAGAAAATCTGCAATGCGAAGTTATATATTGTAGATTCTCGCCATCTTTCTTACATAAACAAGATATGGTAGCCATCTCTCTACCGAACTTCCTAATCTACAAATCTTGCGCAGACAACACACTCCCTTCCAAATCTGAGCTTCCAACATTGGATGTACCACAGACTTCCATATTAACTTCGTTGTTTCAGTCTCCTCATAAGTGGTTCTAACTGCCGCTTTAGCTGATTTCACAGTGAAAACACCCTTTTGGTCTAAATCCCAAATTTTGTAGTCATCACCACCAACAATAATTGGAAGGTTATTCATGTTGACTCCAGTAGCAAGAAAATGGCCAAGTGTTCGAACAGGGATGTACCAAACACCATTGACAATCAAGTCACCAACCTTAAAGGTATAATCATTCCTGCCACCAGACTTAATACCAATTTTTCTAGCCAAAGAGAAATCCCCATATCAGTTATCAAAATATATAGATGTATTCATTTCTTCCCCGATTATACTCCTTGTATGTCTCTCAACAAAGAAATAGATCCATCTGATACTCGGGAAAACAGAAGACATAAGCTTATAATCAATTAGATTACCATTTACGTTAACGTATTTGGATTTCAAGAACATAGCCCAAACTTTATTTGATTCCCTGATGTTCCACCAGAGTTTCATACGCATAGCTTTATTTATAACTACCAACCTTTTGACACCAAGACCACCTTCTCTACGCGGACATCAAATACTATCATACTCCAGTGTGATGAACAACTTTTATTTTTCCAAGATCACCAGACTACAAGAAATTATGGATGGATCTTTCACTCATCTTAATCATCTTTCTAGGCCATCTATAGACAGCCATAGAGTGAACTACACAACTTAAAATCACAGACCTGACTAAACTAATCTGGATTGAAAAGATAATTTACCCTTCCATCCTGCTAACTTATCCATATCTTCTCAGCAACTTGTCTGACATGTATATTTCTAACCAACCTGGCTTGAGAATAACTCCCAAATATTTGTCCAGGAACAAACCTATTTCCATGCCTAAAATATTTGCAACGGCTCTTCCCATCGAATAAGAACCACCGCCATAATAAAATTTACTCTTTATTTGCTAACATATTGGCCTGAAGCACGTTGGTATAACTGCAGCATGTCAAGTAGAATTTGAGGACTATGCCATTTACCCTTAGAGAAAACAAGAATATCATCAGCAAAAAGCAAATGCGTTGGTGCAGTACCTTTTTTACTTACCATATGATTCATTATTTGAAAAACAAAAAATTCAGAGAGGTTACGGCTAAGCACATCTTCAATTAAGACAAAAATCAAAGGTGATAGGGGATCACATTGTCGCAAACCCCTTAAAATACTGAAGAAACCTTCAGGGTTGCCATTAACTAAAACCAAGATTCTTGCAGAGTGTTAATTATTCATAATCCAGCTACACCGAACTTCAGAGAATCCATATCTGCGAAACACCTCTGTCACAAATTCCAAACTAATTGTATCAAAGGCTTGAGTGATATTTAGTTTGAGTCCAACATTGCCATGTTTTCTATCAACCCCAATCTCATTGATCATTTCAGATGCCAAAGCAATATTCGTATGTATACTACGACTCTTCATGAAGGTTACATGTTCCCTAGAACCAGCTTACCCAACACCTTACCAAGTCTTGTTGCCAAAATCTTGGTAATTTTTTTGAAGAAGAAGTTGTTAACGCCAATTGGCCTAAAATCCTTAATAGTATCAGAAGGATTATTCTTAGGGATCAGCACAATAAAACTAGAGTTGTTACCATTAGGAATTTTCTTCATCTCCTAACAATTCTTGATTGTTTTAAATAAATTAGTGCAAATAATATCCCAATAGTGTCTATAGAAAATACCACTGAAACCATCCGACCCTGGTGCACTATCTGCACCCAGCTCAAACACTGCTTCCTTAATATCATCTTCAGTAGGAATTACATTTATAACTGCACTTTCCTCAGAGGTAATGCACTCATGCTTAATGTCAAAAAGTTAATCATCAATATCAGCAATACCACCAGTAAATTTTTTCTTTATAATGATTGACAATAAAGTTACTTATTTGGTCCTGCAAATACAAAGTAGTGTCAGTAGAAATTTTTAGTTCAAAGATTGTATTTTGGTTACGCCTCATACGAATACTGTTGTGAAAGAAACCATTATTTTGGTCTCCATCCTCCATCCATCTCTCTTGATTTTATCTTCAACATAACTGCTAGTCATTCCAGACATCATCAACCACTCTCTTGGCATCCATAGTTCTAGCAAACTGAATTTTATCCGCTAGGTCATAATTTAAAAACGGTTTCCGCCTCCATCTTCAACTTAGCCTACTTAAGTCGAAACTGCACATTGCCAAAAATCAGTACGATTCCAAATCTTTAGAGCTCGAGTCTTTTTAACTTATTGACAAAGACAAAATGAGCGACACCATGTAATGACATCTTCCAATTCTCCGTCACAAAGTCCATGAAACCAAAATGTGTAAACCACATCTTTTGAATTCTAAAAGGAGCCCTAACACGCCTTGGATTAGTAAAAGCAAAACCTATTTAAGGGTAATGATCCGAGCATATCCTAGGAAGAGCTTTACATCTCCAGTTCTCAAACTTCAAGAGCCAAGCATCATTAACCACGATACGATCTAATTTTAGCCAATAACATCATCTTCAACCAAACCGCTATCATGAATCCAGTTTCTAAAATCATTCATATAAACAGTTCTAGGAACCATATACCTCCCATATTTTCCTCTAGCCTAAGAACACAATTGAAATCTCCAATGGCAAGCCACAAACGATTCATAACACCCAGACTAAGTTGACTCCATAATTCCCTTCTCGCAAGTGGATTATTTATGGCATGCACAGCCGAAACCATGATACCATTAAAATCCAGCGTAAGATCTTGTCTTGTGCAAGAAAGAACATTAGATCTTGGCAAACTAGTTGACCAGAGAACCCAAATATTTCCCTTGTTACCATCCATTTCACATATTTACAAAAACTAATCATTTCAAACTTTTGACAAAACGTGCATTATAGAAAACCATAGGTTCATCAATGCATATAATGTCAGGGGTGTGCAACAGAATTAAGTCCTTTAGCTTAGTCTTTGTACCATCCTTAGCTAGACCTAGGTATTCCAAAATAACAAATGCGTTATAACTTATTTTTTAGGAGGGCTTGCCGAATGCTTTCTTGATATTATTCTACCTCTTCTTTGACGTTGCTCAGCTGGAGCATCAGAACTGATTGATTGCAGTATCTCAGTCATCTTCTTAGTATTAGCCAATTCCTCCTTCTTTGCAACCGCATTTTCTCTCTTCTCTTGCGCCAATTTATTAGCCTCTACACCTCAATCAATTTTATATATTCCTTCTGGGGATCGATGGTCTTTGAATTGGCCACAACATGTTCAGTGCTTTCATCATTGCTCTCTTCATCTACATATGCCTCATCTTCTCCTATTTCAAATATGTTTGAAGTCTCGACACACTCTCTACTTTGAGAACTATGAGACAGTGTTCTTGCAGTCTTAGTTGGTGCACTAAAACCCTCATCTACAATTTTCTCCAAAACATAGTGTGACGGACCGGAAAATTACGCATGGCGCGCCTGAGCGCGCAGGCCATAACTCTCCGATGTGCCATAATAATGCTACCAACCAGGCCTTAAAGCTAGGAAAATACATTTTCCCTTGCAAGCATGCTCGTGGAGCATGATGCAACTAACTTAGCTTCCACACCGTTCCAATTTACCATAAAACAAGGGTATAAACCCTTGAAGGCTACGGCCGATCACCTTGCATTCATCACTGGCTTCTGAGTTTTGTCCAGGCATAAGGCATGCCTTGGACTTGACCACAAGCCATAAGAGGCCTAATTCCACTTCTTTACTTAGCTTAGGCATTTGCTGAGAGCATGAACTTGTCTTGCTCGTTCCAAGAGTGTATCAATCAGGATTATGCCGTACTTTCCTTAGGCTTATGCAAGCTCCGCTAACTTTCATATTGATATAATTTACTTTCCAGGACATGCCCAATGCGCCATTGGTACATGCCTATGTCGATGTCTTGATAGGAGGTATGAGCATCCAAGGAATGGAACGCAACTAGCATCATCAAGTTTGGCCACAATCATCTCTTGCATCGATTTACCGAGCCAGATGATATGAGAGGCCATAATGCCGCAATCATCTCTAAGTTAGATGATATGAGCGACAAAATGTTGGACCGGCAATGCTGCAACTCATTGCGGCTGCCTACGCACCCTTCCCTACTCTAAAGGGATCAAGTACAAACCGTAATTCATCCTCGAAGGGACAAACAACTTAAGCCAACTCGTTTGAAAGGCCGTGACCGAGAAATAATGGAATGGCCTAGTCCGTATAGGCCGTTACGTCAAAATGCATCCAAGGAATGCAAATTTGGTCCGCGGCATGGCATAGTGACGCCCATGCTTAATATGCTTCATTGGCAAGGCTACGCAGCTATAAATGAGGCATGAGCATCATTTATACTGTTTTGGCTAAGCTATGAAGCTTACTTGGTGCATGGTCCGCATATGCACCTTCAACCAACTACCCCTCCCTATATATGTTAACTTGACATTTTTACAACTTAGATTAGGGGAGCAAAAAACATTCATCAACTCCCAAGGCTGTGATGACCGCACATGACTACCCTGGCCAAATGCAATGTTCGACCGTGATGGATGCCAGTTCCAATGTCCGGCCATGATGGCTGAACATTTCCTGAGCCAGGTCCAGTGAACGGCCGTGATGGCTGTATTTCCGTCTTTGGTCCATAGGCCAGTCCAATGTTCAGCCGTGATGGCTGTACATTGAAACTCACTTGGTGCATGGTCCACATATGCACCTTCAACCAACTACCCCTCCCTATATATGTTAACTTGACATTTTTACAACTTAGATTAGGGGAGAAAAAAAATCATTCATCAAATCCCAAGGCCGTGATGGCCGCATATGACTACCCTGGCCAAATGCAATGTACCGTCGTGATGGCTGTACATTCAGTTCTGGCTCACAGGCCAATTCCAATGTCCGACCATGATGACTGAAATTTCCTGAGCCAGGTCTTGTGAAGGGTCGTGATGGCTGTGTTTTCGTCTTTGGCCCATAGGCCACTCCAATGTCCAGCCATGATGGCTACATATTGGCAAGGCCAGACTGCTCTGGCCTGATGCAACATAGTGATGCGATATTGACCTTAGGCCAATGAAATGGTAAAGTTCTATGTTAGCACTAACTTTACTCAAGGCCATCTATCCAACTGGCCTAATGCATCCTTTGATGCGAGATTGGCCTTTGGCCAATATAGCTTACTGCTTGCACCCTCTTGGTACCACATTGGCCTTGACCAATATGCCATTTTTGGCAGCGTATTGGCCAATGTTCCTTTTACTACGCAACGGAAGCTTTGGATGAAGCTTCATCTCAGGCCATGCGCCATGCTAAAAAAACACACGGGGTGTTACACATAGTTGCCTTGTAATTTCCACCATTAGCAACTGTCTCAACTAGATTAGCTGTAGGTGTATCCACAACAGCGTCTTGCTGAACATCAGCCAAGGAGCTGTTAGCAACATTTGGTTTTTCCAACTACTCTTGTTCTTGGTTTCTTCGTTTTGCAATAATCAATTTTCTGGCAGATTCAAGTTTTGCCGTTGCAGCTTGTTGTCCCATCTTAGCTTGCTCATCTGCATCAGCCAACTGTACAGCTTTTATCTTGGCCACATCATAGGCTTTTATCTTTGCATAACCTACTTGTAACTCCATATTTCCCATCGATCCATGCTCCCAACTCCTTTGACCTATGATCCCCACTCCTCCGATCACCATACAATAAAATCTGGTTCATACACTCGCTCCACCTGTCCCGCATTTTACTTGACAAAATAGCAGATCATAATGACGTGTTTGGTTGCGTCGGTGCTATATTCATATTGTTCATGTCTTGCTTGTTGCTTCATATTGTCCATGTCTTGATCCTGACTCGAGCAAGTATATTAGCCATCCCAAGACCAATATCACGTCCTCGAGTCATCCTATCCTACTTTGTTGCATCCCAATATCGTATATGTCGTTGGGTAGCTCTTATTTTGTGTAGCTTTATCGTTGGACTTATGAAACTTCACACAAGGTGCTAACACTTGTGCAGCTGTGCCATATAGTTCCTCGGTGGGAATTTCGATATCTACTTCCAAAACTCTCTCCCATCTCTCTTGCAATAGAAAGTGAAGACATCAGGCACCAATATCACAAGAGAGAAGAATGGGAGAATGTTATCTACTACAACTGAAGGGAAAACAACTAGAGTTACTAAAATTCTGCTGAACAATTACATTGGAAGATATGATTATCCTTGGCGGCTTTTCAGTTCTTGGTAAACTTATAACTAGTCCTGACCAATAAGTATCTTAGATGAACTACACAAAGAAATGACTGCATTGGATAGACAAAAATCTAAAGATGCATTAGAATGTGCATGGATTTGTGGTTTCACAGGAAGCCAAAATGACCTAGAATATGTTGCTTTTCTCTCCTTGTGGGTTACCTAGGTACGCTCGGTCACTCTAATTAATGCACTCGTGAACAAGGATGGTTTCTCCATTGCAATTCATTTATCACAAGGCACAGCCACGCCTATTTCACCAGCAGTTCTCACTAACCTCGACAGAAAAACAACTGGTTTATCATTCATGAAACGTTTCCCAAGTTATACACTCATACTCCCTTGGAACGATGTTTTGGGGACTACTCCAAATAGGTGGGGGACTACTCTTCTATTTTGGGGTGGATATTTGAAGTAATTTTGGGTCACCCCTTATCTAATTTTTTTTTAATACCAAATTTACCCTTGGTAATTAAATTAGTTAGTTTATTGATTAGTTAGTGTTGGTGTAATGATTAATTAGTGATTAGTTAGTGATTAGTTAGTTATTAATAGGATAGTTTTGTTAGAACGAGAAGAAGAAGAAGAAGAAGAAGAAAAAAAGATGAAGAAAAAGAGGGAAGAACACTCAAAATGTTATTTTGAGTTTAGTAAATATGATATGAGTGATTCATGTGATGATACCTCCTCCTCAGAATCAGAACCTCCTTCATCTCCAAATATATTTGTCAATATTTCTAATGATCCGAATATGAGTTATTTGTTAGATTATGAAAGCTATTTACCCCAAACTCAACCTAACGACCCAAATGATGAATTTTATCAGCCACAACCAGAAGATGAAGTTATGGGTACTCAGGTATGTCTCAAATTTAGTTAATGTAGCTTGAATTGTGCAAAAAATTGGCCAAATCGAAAATTTCAGGAAGAAATTTCGGCTAGGTCAAAGTAGTTCGGTTAGCAATCCTGCAGAATAGGTAGCCGAACTCTCCTGTATGTGCATTTCGGTTACTCGTTTCAGCATACGCAGGTAACCAAACTCTGTTTTAATGGAGGTTTTTGAGAGTTCGGTTATCTTTTTCCAGAAAACGTTGCCGAACTAATTTTATAGAGTATACAGTTAATAGTTCGGTTTAGTCGAGTTTAGTCCCTTTGTTACCGAAGTTTATGTTCGGCAAGATCGCAAATCACGTTCATTGAATAGGTAACCGAACTTTTAAGTTCGGTTTAGTCGATAGTAGTAATTATGTTGCCGAACTATATCATAGAAAATTCCAAAGAAAAAGTTCGGCAAGATCACAATTTTTTTTCATAACCGAACTTATTGTTTGGCAGGATCGTTTTTATTTTTACGTTGCCGAAAATTTAAGTATTTCTTATTTTTAGTTGGTATTGACGTTGTGCTATTACTCGTAGGTTGCATCTGATCTAATAGAACCAATGGAAAATCAACCTACCCCTGTTGATATTTTGTACGATGACACGTCCCATCACTACATGAATGACTTGGTATTCAAAAGTCTTTTAGAGGCAAAGAGTTGGGCTAGACAACATGCACTAAAAGACATGTGCGTATTAGTATTGAATGGGAGAGAAAGCAAAACCCACTTTGAAATGGTTTGTGAGAGAAGCGGTGATCTCGATAAAAGCCACAAGAGGAAGGGTTATGTTTATAAAGGAAAGACAAATAGGAAGAACAAAACTTTCTCAAAGAAGATTAAATTCCCATTCAAGCTTGCATTTAATTACAACGAAGAATTGGGTGGATGGGTTCTCTATAAGGTTATGGAAGGTTGTCATAACCACCCTCGTCCGGAGCATCTTGAAGGACATTTCATGGCGGCCAAGCTAACTCCTGAAGAGATGGACAAGGTAGCTAAAATGAGGAAAATGGGTCTT
Organism: Papaver atlanticum; assembly: GCA_023531105.1. Taxonomy (NCBI): domain Eukaryota; kingdom Viridiplantae; phylum Streptophyta; class Magnoliopsida; order Ranunculales; family Papaveraceae; genus Papaver; species Papaver atlanticum. Next base: position 17,380,802 of record JAJJMB010007708.1, read on the forward strand.
TCACCGATTCAATGCTCCAAATACTAAAGGAGGATAACAAGGATAACCACTCATCTTTGTCCACCGTTTGTAATGCAATTGTGACAATTAGAAAGAAGGAATGGAGAGATAGACAAGTGATGCAACAATTGTTTTTTTTTGGCCAAAGAGAAAGACTACGCGGTTCAAAAGGATGTGGATTCGGACGGAGAGATAACACAACTCTTCATTGCGCATCCAACGAGTGTTCAATTGGCTCAATGCTTTCATGAAGTTCTCATAATGGATTGTACTTATAAGACGAACAAGTACGAGATGCCATTGTTGAATATTGTTGGGCGTACTTCGACGCAGTCACCGTTTACCGTGGCGTTTTGTTTCTTAAGGGACGAGCAAGAACCTAGTTACATTTGGGCACTACAACAAGTTAAAGAAATCTTCCGAGGTGATGATATTCCCGGGGTTATAGTCACCGACAATGAAGTCGCATTGATGAATGCAATAGAGGTAGTGTTTCCATTAGCACACAATATGCTTTGTACGTTCCATATATGGTGTAATTTGATAAATAGGTGCAAGCCAACAATTTGTCCACCCAAGAAAAAAGGATATGAAGAGATTAAGATGCTACCGGAACATGAAAGAGCGGATGCAAAAGAGGAAGTTGAAAAACAATACGATCTAAATTACGCTAAATGGGTTGCTTTCAACGGTGAATGGGAATCATTGTGTTGGTCTCTTACCGAGGAAGAGTATCATCTAAATCTTGCGGGGTTTATCGCCCATTGGGATACTCCCGATTATCCCGGTGTTGTATCGTATGTTCTTCGCCAATGGTTGGAGCCACACAAAGAGAGGTTTGTTAATGCCTATATCAACCAATATAAACACTTGGGAAATCAAGCGAAAAGTTTAGTAGAGTCGGATCACCATCGGTTGAAAAAGAATCTCTTTGGATGTGTTGATAATTTCGTAACCGTGTGGAATGCTATGGAGAATTACTTCAAGCGCGACATTGATAGAATTAAAGAGAAGTTCAAAAAAAGCCGTATATTCAAAACGACCGGAAAATATGCCGACCACCCATTATTCAAGGGAATCCATTACAACGTATCTCGCCAATGTATGAAGTTGTTGATTATAGAAGTCGAGTTGATTGATAAGTGGGAAACCAAGAGGGATGAGGTGTGTGTATGTAAAATGAAGAATTCTATGGGACTCCCTTGTCGCCATATGATAATCAACTACGAGCATGGCGTAATCCCTTTAAGCGACATTGATCCATATTGGAAGCATCTAAGTTTCATCCCTCCTCCAAAGGGAGAAGAAGCCGGAGAGGAGTTTGGTGATAACGAAATGGGTAGAACCGTATTAGAGATGTATCGTGGCATGAACAAGCTCCAAAAACAAATATTTTGGGATGACATGAGGAAAATCATATATCCACAAACTTCGGAGAATGTTTATGAACCGTCAAAAGGCAAACGCAAAGGTAGGCCAAGCAAAAAAGAAACTAAAAAACAACTAAGAGAATATGCAAAGGTGTTACGTAAGAAGAAAAGTGAGCAAACCCCATTTACTAGAGATCCTTCGGCCCATGAGTATACCGCGGAAATGTACTTGGAGCAAACCAAGAAACGGGGTAGGAGTATTGAGGAGAAAGGCGAAACAAGTGAGCAAGATTTGAAGAAAAAAGGTACGATGTGTCCATCACAATCAAGGAAACCATGTTCCGGCAACGTGAAGCTTAAGTCTCCACTTTGCCCTATCCAACCATCTTCCCTATACGTGAAGCTTGAGGTTCCAAATAAAGACTATTTGAATGAGCTACCTCTATACATTAGAGAATACGTTATATCCACCGACGACGTTCCTCCGGATGGTAAATGTGGTTTTCATGTTGTCAATCAACAACTTGGGCCTTTCATCGAAGGTGCCAAGCTAAATAATGGGTGTGCAATCACTCATATAAGGAAAAGGTTGTTGTCCAAACTAAAGGAGAATCCGGCATTTTACAAGACAATGTTGTGCGATGGGGTGGGTAGTCTCAATGAGCAATTTGTTAAGTATCAACGTCGTCTTCATGGGGACCATCCGATCACACCGGATTATTGGATGAGCATACCGATATGTGGAAACTTAATCGCCGAGGCATTTAATTGTGTGGTTCATTATTTCTCAAAGTATGCTAGTTTCACCTTCACCCCGAAAACAACCGTATGTGTCAAGCAACTCAAACGAAGGAGATGTGTGATGGCATTGACTAACAACAACCACTTTATAGGCCTTCGTTTAAAACCCGATTGTCCACTGCCTCCAATATCCGGAAACTCTTATTGGCCTGCATTTAACTCCGATATAATGTTGGGTTGGCGTATTATGTATGAGCATAACATGGAGATGTGGAAAGCTTTGGAGAAATCGGACGAAATTGTACATGAAGGTCAAATTTCCCTTGAGGATGATTAAATGACACATGTAATGGAACTAAGTATGCTTTTCAATCTAATACTATGTTTTTTGAAGTGTGGTATTCATTCTCGAGTTAATTTTAGTATTTTATTGAGTTGACAGATAATAGTTCGGTAAGCACATATGATTATCCAGGTTTCCGAACTTAGGTTTGGCAACCTGCGCAAATATTTCAGGTTGCCGAACACCTGTTTTGTGTCAGATATAGAACACTGAAATTTTAAAATTCAAAGTTCGGTTAGAAAATAAATATTTGCGAGCCAACCGAAATATAAAATTCGGTTAACATGGTAAATAATGAGGTAACCGAACTTTAATTTGAAGGCTCAGAGAATGACTTTTTACCTGAAGTCTAACTCACAAACTGGTAGGATTTAGGTGTTTTATTTGAGTCTTCAGAGTAG